>LR990960.1:2400000-3000000 GCA_905163465.1 Craniophora ligustri | reverse complement strand
TGGACAATTTCAAAAAAGTACACGACGGGTCACGATCATACATTTTGAAACTGAAGATTTACAGCTGAAAAATCCAAAAGTATTTTACATTTACACCGCCACACATTGTAAAAAAACCTCAAAACTTTGATAGTATAATTTTTATCTTATTATTGTAGTTTCAACTAAATTACATAGAACAATAAAATAAGAAAAGTTGTATCTTACTTTGAGTACTTTTTTATAATTACTTTTTGTGTATGATTAAGTGACGTCATATCACGTCGTTGGCGGTGAAAATGTTGAAACATTGTTGAATATAGAGCAAGCAAATATGTATAAAGAAAACAATTAAAATAAGTACTTGGATCTTTATCCGCCAAAAACGTGTACAAAAATAAAAAAAGAAGTACTTAAATTTTTATTCACCACAAAATATAATCAACATAAATAATAAAAACATGTCAATTACTAAAACTTCATTGCGCATCTCATTTGAATAAAACTTTTGAGACTTCACTGCCACGAATAACTTGGCATGTTTTACATAAATGATTTTTAAGACCAATACCTAAATGTTATTTATAATAAAGACGCATGGCATGTAATGCTTTCATATTACGCTTGGTAATTGTTTAAATATTTATTTACGCTAAGCAATTGTAAATTTTGACGCTCAAGCAATAAGAACCAATAGCGAATTTACGCAGCGCAACACAACACAAACGCATCATTTTATTGACATGGAGGTAAATATTAATGAAATTGCATCGTCAAATTTGTAACCTAGAATGATATTCACGCGTTGTCCATACATACTTACAATCTGTTTATTACCTTACCTGTCTTATTTTGTAAACAATTTATGTACATATTTTTATACATAAATATAAAAATGGGAAATACAAAATTAAATTGATACTTTCGACATTTTAATATCATATAATAAACAGTTATAAGAATAACTGGAACATAATTATGAAATTTGATTTCTCAAAAGAGATTTCTAAAAGTAAAAAAAATTGCAAGATTCTTTATAAAATAAGAATAAACAAACTAAAATTACAAATTTGACTGCTTGTAAGCACTTAAAAGTACTATTAAACAGGGTATCACGCATTATTAGAGAAAATACTAAAACTAATTGTCTTCTGCTGTAAAGCAATAGGTTTTTGAGCAGAGTAATATTACCCAGATCAATGTTTAATCAACAAATTTCAGTCAATTTCCAAAAAAAGCGTGATACCCTATTGCTGACTGACGGTCAGTGCATTTTACGGCTATATTCAATAACATATATATCGGGTATTTTCACTAGATACTGGAGAATTTAGGAAACAGTTCAGTAAGCTAAGATTTAGCGCGGAAATCACATCTATGTTTCTTTTTAGATTTAAATACATAGTCAGCTCCTGTATTCTTCGTTATATTTCTGATAGGAACATATGCCGATAGATAGGTTATTGAAGCTAGGCCTTTTAGGTAAAAAATATGCGCGTAATTATACCTGTGTGGAGAATCTTCGCTCGCAACCATCGACGATGCACTTGAAGGGCTTGTTCCCGCCGTGCGAGAGCGCGTGCCGCTCTAGCCATAGACGGGAACACGATGGCTTGCCGCGCACTTTACACTGCTGCCATAAGCAGACGTAATTCTCCTTGCCGGCTTGTGGTTCTACATGCGCGCTCTGAAATTGGTATATGAAGATTTGTTTATACACGATTAGATAATTTTGAGTTATAAGATCATCATTCTCCCACATAATCCATTTTCACTTATGTTGAAAACTTTAGTCCTACTAGGACAAAAGTTTGCTTGCGTGTTGTGGGTACGTTTACACATTCAAACGCCCAGACTCGGTACAAGTACCTGTGGACCCAACAAATATATCCGCGCGGGGATCGAACCCGCAACCAGCGTCGCAGAAGGCAATCACTCAGTTATTGTGTCAATAGAGTGGTCGAATCTTCAAGCAATTTCTCTATGAGTATATTAATCTAATTTGTAGTACGAATACAATGCTTGCTAGATTTAAAATGCTGTACATTAATATTTAGTATCCACACCATAATATGATATAATAAGAAAACTAACCTGTAAATGTTCTAAGAGATCGGGATCTCCGTCGAACTCTCGTTTACAATTCTCCCACAGACAAACAGTGACTGTAGTCGTCGTATCTGTACTCGACGTCCGCTGGTCACTGCCCGGCTTCGTCAAACTCTTCGGAGGAAACCTCAGCGTCTTGGGTTGCTTCAGGATCGGACTCTTCTGACTCGGCGCGTCCACAGAACACACGCTCACACTCAAAGACAACGATGAATCTTCATCACATTCTTTACTAGTTTGAGAGTCGCTTGGCGAGTCTATCGATTTGTCTGTCCCAATCCCCGACTCTGACTCGGTCGTGGTACTACAGAAATTAGCTTCTATCACAGTATTATGAACGTCAGACGATACGTCCTTGAGAACGGTTATCTGTGTGAAAATCGTCTCCTCTCGCCTCGCGACCTCCTCTATCTTCCTAAGTTCAATTATTGTCTCCGTCCTCGTAACTTCATTCTTCTCTTCTCGGTTATCGTATTTCGCCTTCTTCGTTGCTAACTCTTCAAGCTTATCCGCTATACTACTTATTTGTGCGAAAGGCCTTGAGTTTTTTTTGTTTTGTTGAAATGGAACGATGTTATTGTTGACAGTTTTGGACAACCACGGTACATCACATTTGGGAGGCGTCATCTCGCCGAGTTCGTATTCCTTCACGGTGCTGCTTGGTGGTTCGGTGCCCTGAATTGGGTTGTCCGGCGGTTTTACAGGCGCAATGGGTATACTACTCGAGTGAAGCGCCTGTGTCGTGGTAAAGTTGGGCACGATAGGCGGTGGATGTTGTACTAAATGATTGGAATACGTGGTTTGTGAGGACGATACTGTATTAGTATTCGTGTAACTCCAAGTCTCTTTTACGTTTATATTTGGCACAGAAGTGACAATAAAACCGGGTTGCGGCATGAGAACGGGATGACTAAAGTTGACAGCGTAATTCTGTTTCGATTGAACTGTCATGCCGACAGCTTGCATGCCGGTGACGTTTTTATTCATCACTGGAATAGATTGACTCGTTACCGGTGCACTTTTGTTTATATTCGGATACGTCGACGTCACCGTGTTAGCGAGCTTCAAAAGAGTACCGTTTATAAGAATCGATGCCGCTTGTTGGTTTTGTAAATGGTCTTGTCTTTGTGTCGTCAACTGTGGTGTTTGAGGAAGCACAAAGTTGGGCATTTTAGTCATTAGATTTGGTATTTGTACAACCGTTCCGTTTATGTTCTGCACGAGCGGGAAAACGAACTGGCCATTTAGTTTTGACGGACTTGACACGTTGACATTAGGTCGGTTGAAAGCTGCCATATTATTTTGTTGTCCCAGTGTTTGCGGCGATAAACCGTTTTGGGGTATCCTCAATGTCGTAAGCATCATATTTTGCGGGACAGCGACAAATGATGCTAAATTGTTAGGATTCACTGTACCATTACATGGCTGTTGTATATTAATTTGATGACAGTTTTGATAACTTGTTACAGGTACATTGAGATTGTTGATGTTACCATTCAACATGGTCGCCTGACTAACACCATTTGGGATATTCAACTTCTGCACAGAACTCGCCTCGCCTGGCACGGTCTTATTAACCGAATTTGAAGATATGTTTGCGCAGTTTTGCTTGCTGGCTTGAAGCTGTACTTGCTTCAGGTTATTAGCTTTAGACCATGTCAGGTTTTTACTATTGGCAATACAAGCGGATGACTTGCGATTCGTTCTTTTCGCAGGTTGTGTACTTTTCTTCGGCGCTTCCTTTTTAGTTGGTTTGGTGATAGGATTTAAGTTCAAATTATTCGATCCGCAAGTAACTCCATTCATTCTGCTGTCCAGTTTGGTCGTTGAGCTTACAACGCCATTCATTCTTGACTTATCGGGTTTCGTACTTTTCTTGGGTGACTGGCTTACTGTAGATGTGGGTGCCACCCTCAAGCCGACCAGCTCACTGGACGCAGGTATAGGAACTTTACGTCTGCTAATGTCTGATAAATGTTTATTTGCTAATATTCCGTTGGCGGATGGGTCTGGTAGAGTTGTCTTTATTTCTAGACCCGGTCTTTTACTATCTATGAGCCCTTTTAAATGCCCATCTGACGGCTTCCCTTTAGTGAAAGTTTCTGAACCGCGGCGCATTTCCAAAAAACCATTCATATTGGTGTGATTTTTGTCTTTCACTTCTTTAGGCCTACCAAAGTCGGACATACCATTAAAATTAGCATTTGACGTCGTTTTGCTGAGATCTGCCGCTTTCGTGGCGTCAACGGCGCCATTGATGGTAGTATTCGACTTACGGCTAGCGGCTTCGTTTTGCTTACCGACGTCCATTAATACTTTAGGACTAAGCGTCTGGGACAAATAAGAAATATATTTCTCTAGGTCATGTGGGACCCCATTTTTAGGTAGGCACTTTTTCTTGGTGTCATCGTTCACCGCATTATCGCGCTTGAGGCCGTTTTGCGGCTTCATCTTGTGGTTGAAGTACTCGGTGATGCGGCGATGTACGGGCGGCTGTGAGCGGCGCACGGGCGCGGGTTGCGCCGCAAGGCGTCGCGGTGCCGGCGGCGCCGGGTCGCACGCCCAGGGCGGCATGCGCGCGCTCGCGCTCTCCTCAGCGGTGCCGCACGACGGCTCGGGGCTGCGCGGCGAGCGCGGCTCAGTGATATCGCTACCGCTGCATCCACCGCTCTCCGTCGGACTCAGCACCGCCACGCCACTGAAACCAAACGTTACAATACTTAGTTTAACTACATATTTTTTGTTTAACTGCATTTGGTGTCATATAAGACAATGACCTCAGTATTACAATAGTGTCAACTATCAGGTTACGGGTTTAATGACAATCAGCTGTTGAATGGCTAGGATCGATAGCGCGCGGATATGAGAGCGAGGCGCGAGCGGGACGGCGCGAGCTCTCGGGTGTCGTGGTTGCGACGACGTAAGGTGCAATGCCCCGGCGGTCCAGTGCAGTGACGCAACGAGACTGCACTGACCGAACGACCGTCCGGACCGAACACACACATTATTATTTTTGGCCGCGTGACATTCACCGCACGTAGACTTGACGCGACTACACACTGTGACGAATGAACTAACAATTTTACTCATTGTTCCCGTATGTGAAAAGGTGTTTTATTATTTAAGTACGCTTTTATATTCAGTGGCGAGACTTCGCCGGTGGTGGGTATCAATCATACGTCTTACGCTGACACTTACGTGACTTACAAAGTGAGATGGCTGACGCATTTACCCACATAACGCGACTCTACCTTCACATGTGAAATGTTTATTCGGGGAGCATCCTCCCGCGTAACCCGTTTTAGAATCTTTTGTTAGGCAAGATCTACAGGTAAAATGTCGAATAACACAATTTTGACTTGATTCCACCATTGTGGGTGTCGTGTTCGATTATGAACTCTGTGGTTTTGTGGCTGGGCGTTATTTTTCCTTGGTAAGGAGCGCGGGGGCGGTAGGGTGGAGTGTCGCGGCATCGAGGGCGCACCCTCGCCCTTTGTGAAGCCACAACGTACACTCATAACTAGGGATGTACGGTCCCCTCCTTTCTCGCACTTCATGGGGAGCTTTGTTGCTAATTGACCCAATTTTTAAGAAGTTTTTGCGCTGAAGATATTCGAAGCAGTTATCTGTCCGTCTAAAGGGGGCGTCTCTTAATTTAATACCGAACATCGTTAAATCTGTTGGTGCTTTACTGCGAAGAAATAATTTATTTAATGAGAAGGGGATTAGAGTAGGTATAATCTCAAGAATGCAGTGAATTTTGAATGTTGTAAAGTTTTTCGATTTTAAATTAAGAATTTGTTATCTATAACGGGAGCCAAGTTTTTAATTTATTGATTTAAACTATACGCAGTATTTTTTAATATTCAGGTCTCACAAGAACATCACACATGTCAATCAAGGACTGAAAATAAACAGAGCAAGAACAAAACGCAGTGACAACGTACCACATACCTATAGGGCACAGCTAGATACGTCAGACATCTGAAGGAACAAAGATATTCCTTAATATATTTTTTGCGAATTGTCGAAAGCAAAAGTGGCCTGTCAGTGTGGCGTATGTAGGTGAAGCGAGACGTCGCAAGGTCGGCCGCGCCGATTTCGGTCATTCACCTGCGCTCGACACTACATTGTAATCTCTCTTCGAATATAGAATACACGCTTTTGTTTTGGCCTATTTTGTAATTTGTTTACTTTAGCTTTATATCCGTGGTTTGTAAAATGTATTCTAACTCTGTCATAATTTGTTACAGTGTTAGTAATTTGTAACTTTATTCCTGTTTTTTTTTTATTGAACGTCAAAACTCACAGACAAGAGGAGTACTGATATATTATTGCCGATTTGTTCTTGGGTCTCATGCAGTAGGCAGCGAGCCTATTGCCATTAGCCGGATACGATTTTACTGCAAAAGAACTCAATTAGAATGGTGTACCTACATATGTAGGGGAACATGGCAAGAGATCAAGATATTCCGTTTTGACTAGGGTTACGGGGACTCAGATGATAGATCCAGTTCGTTTATGTTCAAAGGTAAATAACCCCCAATATACCTATAGTGCACATTTAATGCAATTTTAGACACAGTATGATGATAATTAACGACAAGAAATAATTTAAAGCCTGATAATTGGTTAATTATTCAATACAAATTACAATTGGTAACTTTTCCGTTTAATGCGTAATTATTAAGGTCAGTGAACTTTGGGGTCATCGGTATTGCACTGCGTAGTAGGTACACCTGTTTATATCCTCAAATATTGAAATGTAAGGCTGTGCACAAACTGTGAGACAAGCGAGTGCGTGGCAGACGCATTGCGTTTTATAAGGCCTAACGACACGATTATTGAGCGTAACGCGGGATCGCTAGCCGCGATGCTATCGGCCGTGGCGAGTTAACGAGACGCGACCCGCTCGCCTAGCGTGTCGCCCTCCCGCATGCGCGCGCGCACTTGTGGATGTGTTGATAAACATAAGCAGCAATTATATTTGTTTATAACATTTTATTGATGTTTCCTATGTGTCTAGCAAATAATACACTTGCTGATTTTTAATTGGAGGTATTGTCAGGCTTAAATACTTAATGTTAAATAATTCACAATCCGAGTAGGAAAATCAGCGGAATTCGATTGTACTCGCAGAAAAAGGCTACAAACATTATTTAACAGCTAGGTTCGCTCCCTATTATTCTATATTAAAACATGTACATTTTATTTACGAGATGGGCTCGTTATTATGCATTTCGTGTTTTATTCCTTAGAAATATATACTTAATTGGAACTAAGATCTAAGATAACACTCCCTTTTTAATAGGTTTCATTTATTAATTTGCTAAATCTATATCCCTGCGCCAATAACACCAATTTTTCAGGTATCCACCCAAACTATTCAACTTAATAAATACGTTGAAGAGATCTCAAAGTACACGTACGTACGTACGGTGTAAAATTATAAAACTTTACGCGCCCACACATCCAAACCGCTGCGCTATAAGAATGCAGGCACAAGTCCTTTTGTCCTAAAGCTAACTGCAAGTACAGTCGCCGACTACGATGCGAACAAAGGGAGTTGTTCTATCTAAAGCAAATGGTTTAATGCGAAAATAGATTCGAATAAGCTAAAAGGTTATTCTAGCTAACTATTCGTACACCCGACAGCCAGTTTCGTGTTTATTATGTCATGTTGCATAGACATTGGCTTCGTGTGAAATACTAATAATCAGCCGTATCTGGAACCCGATCCAAACTCACGAAGAAAGTTAGGATGATGATAATGCCTCATCGAGAACTATATGAGATGGTGACAAACGCATTTAGACCGCGACTGTACCAATGCTATACGTATACCTTAAATACGTCACACACACATCGTCCATATAAACGTTTGAGCGAGAGGTTATTGTGTGGGTTCTTGGTGTGCGGTCTTATGCAGCAAGCACGTATCTACACTCAGAGCCTTTAGGATTACGCAAATAACTGTGCTTATGGTCTATCTACCTGGTTTTTGATTTAACATGCAATACTATGAATATGTTCACCGGGACTATTGCTTAATAAAAAATGATAGTTGCAATGAGTGACTATTGAGTGGCGTTTCTTTAAAATTTTCAAAGCTAGACTTAGACTTAATGTACATTAAAATATTTAAGTAGGGTCATTTATGTAAATATAAATAAGTAAAATCATGTCTCGATTTAATTATATGAATCGATAAAAATATATCTATTGAACTTATAACAACTTATAAGGCTTGCATAATAACAAACTGTCTGGAAACTTAGTAGAATTTCAACAGAAACCAAACTTTTTCTTAACAATTTGTGAAAGTTTAATATCGTAATATAACGTAATAACAATTTATTATGACATACTGTTTATAAAGTTGGTTAAGTAATATCGCTACACTATTAATTAATAGTAAACAATAGTAGTAATTTAATAGTAAACCGACCACATCTAATTATAATTAGATGGGAATTGTTTTGTTGTTCGATCCAATTAGGAATGTTTCAATAATGTATAGTCTTGCTTTACTAAGAATATGTGCACTCGGTAACACCTTATTACGTGCTAGTGCACTCAACATGGCGTGAGTACCTAGTGCTCATTTCTCGGAAATGTCGCCGCCCGTCGTACTAATTATTCGCGGAAATTACTACGATACGCTACGCGGCTACGATAGTAATACGTAATGCGTACTGGTTGTAGAATTAATTGTACGTCACTAGTTTTTGTTGTCACCGGTTATAAGTGGTAGGTATATTGTATTGTTTAGTAAACAACTAATTAGTGTTATAATATTGTTGTATCACAAAGGAGGTTAGTTTATAATGTCGTGGTAACTATTTCATGACTCTCATGGCTCGGACGACTTCTTTTTTTTTAATTCTTTTTTTTAAAGAACTTTTACGCATAGCGCATGCCAGTTCCATCGTACCCTAAATGCTTATGAACTATTACAAACTGGCCATAAATTTGAACAAAACATTCGCATCTACACTATTCGGTTAGGATAATATATCATTGAAAGTTCCTATGTTGATTTTGTTCAAATTTAAGTCGCTTAACAAGTTGTTTCAAATAGACTCACATTCCATATCGGACACATTCCATTAATAGATCATCATCATCATCATCAACCCATTAACGTCCCACTGCTGGGCACGGGTCTCCTCTCATTTGAGAGAGATTAGGCTATAGTCCACCACGCTAGCCTACTGCGGGTTGGCAGACTTCACATGCCATCAAGACAAATCTCTAAAGCATGCAGGTTTCCTCACGATGTTTTCCTTCACCGTTTGAGCTTGCGATAAATACGCACATAACTTCCGAAAAGTCAGTGGTGCGTGCCTTGGATTCGAACTCGAGACCTTTGACATCTCAGTCCACTGGTCACACCGCTAGGCTACCACAGCTCATTATTAGACACACAGCATTAACAACAATAGATGATAAAGTTTATTTCATTCTACGAAAGTTTGTTTCATAATAATCTTTCTATCCCAATAAGTTTTTATTACGCGGTGATTTTTATTATCGTATTGAAACTGAAATGCTTATTTAACCGTGTTTACGTTTCGCGCGCACTGCATGATAATTAGGGTTGAGCAACACATCGCTGGTCGATAATAACACATCGATTATCGACTAAATATCGGTTGTACCAAAATCGAGTCAGGCGCGGCGTGTGGAGTAAGTAGTGGGTGTGCAAAAGAGCAAATGATACACGTCAAACGCACATGGCGTGGTGTTACCCCCGTCGCTCCGTCATAGTGCGCTTTGATTCGACATCCCCTAGGATTTGACGTAATAACAGAGGACCAAATTATGCCAGTGGCATTTGTATAAGCTAGCTCTTTGTAAGGTTTTTATGTCAATTATGTTTTCGCTACCTATATAAATAACAAAAATAAATATTCCTTGACATTATGGCACACAGCGCCATCTAGTTCCGTGCTAAGCAACGAGGCTTGTGTTACGGATACTAGCTGGTTGATATACTACATATATACTTTTTTTTTGTTGTAAATACATACATATTATAGATAGATACATCCATGACTCGGATACAAATGTTCATGCTCATCACACAAACATTTGTCCCTACCGGGATTCGAACCCGGGACCCATAGCACAGAAGGCAGTGTTAACTACCGCTGGACTAACTGGGTCGTCTGTGGTAAATAAATAAATATATGGTATATGAATGATACCATATATTTCTTTTATTAATTAGAAATGATAAATAGTTGATACTTCGATTTTTGTTCTGTATCGTGTATTTAATAAACAAACATACTTAAATCCACCGATACACAAACACAACATACCTACATAATTTGTCTTTTGTGCAAGAATCAAACTCAACACTTGCGATCGAAGCTTAAGGCACAAGAATATTATAATTTGGAATTAGAATAAACCACTCATTGATATGTTTTCTATATTTGTAAGATATGATGCCTACACCGCTCTTTCATTTGAGATTAATATATAATAACGGCTAAATCATTAAAATCGAGATGCAATTAGTATTTGATGATACCTCTACGCAAGAATTCGTTAGCTCGGACTGTGTAGAACGACCGACGAATTACGTAAGAAAAAAAAGAAATATGCATAGAACATGAAAAATAACTTTTGTTTGTATATCATTAAAAACTACTGAACGGATTTTAATCTTCGCTTCGATATAAAAGGCCGCACATGCGCACACGTGAAGTCACCGCGCGCCGGCTTGAATAAGATTGGGTTTAATGTACTCACCATGTATTCCATAGGAGGGTTAAGGTATATCAATACTAATTTAATGAAGGGACTACGTAGTTGAAAGCATCGAATAAATTCTATGCCGTTAATAATTACGGCTAGGTTCCAAAATGTGAACAAAATGGGATGTATAAAAAAAAATACAAAAACAAAATCAAATATTGTTCAACCATCAACTAATACAATTTTGAAAACATACTAACATGCATTATATACCTACAACAACGATTAGTAAATCAAATCATACACACCCGTGATAACTTTAAAACCTATCCAAATTAAGTCTCCCAATCTTTCTGGGGTCGTAAAATGGAATATTATTTCGTTTAGCGTTCGAAATTGATCGCCCTGCCCGGGGCAGACCCTCTAGGGACTTTAGTCCTTGTCAAATTTCACTCGGGGGTTTCAGTGTGTTGTGTCGGAACCCTGCTGCGTGCATATGCACCCCGCGACGCTACCCGCCACTATCGTAGTGTTGCGAATTGTTTGACTGCAGCCGTACACTCTCAAATTGATTAAATTAATAAGGATTTACGCAGTTGATAATTTTATTAACTTTTTATTGGTAATTAAATAAATTACGCAAAATCAGGCTATTTGAGCATTATTTATTAATATTTTAATAAAAAGGAAACTTGTCGATCAACTTCGTGAGAAAAATGTGGACTTTAAAAATAAGACCTTGACTCGTAAGTGCAGTCTAGGAACACAGGCGCCGCTTAAAAGTACTAAACTATCTCTTAAGTGCCAATTTACTAAATAAAAAGGAACGCTGAAATAATGGGGCCTTGAATGAGCCTAAATTTAATCACTATAACTCAAGCAGCACTTAAATGTCACAGCACTATTCCATTTCGTAACGAATACCAACCGAGTTAACATGTGGGTTATATCGAGTTTTAATTCCTAACATATCCACCGCGGCGTGGTATTGTTTTTGCTTTAAATTCTGTCAGAAGAAAGAATGATGTTTTATCCATAGTACCGGTTTGATATCCTTAGCAATATGATAATTTCCAGCAAGCGTTGCGCGCTAATATTCCAATGTATGTTTCTCACGCTAGATGACTTGTTAATGTCTAATTGAGATTAATGTTGCCTTTGACCAATATTCCGTATTAGGATTATTAATTTGAAACATGTATGGGTAATTAATTATATGACATCTGATTAACACATTCCGTATTTACCTAATGTTTTTTTATAAAACTAAACTAGTTAATAGTTAGGTATTATTACTTTAAGATCACACATACATAGATATAACTGCTAATCACGCATTGTTCTATATTAACTATAACTACTACATTATAATGAAGTTCCTTCAAAACACAATCGAGTGTGTGATTTATACAATTAGAGCAATGCACATATCTTTTTGTACCTTCCAACTGTAACATTAATTAAGCACTAAGTACTTGTTATTATTCTCTGAAGGAAACATTATTACAAGTCAAAAAGAAGCAACACATCATTCCGAGGAGTCACTCAACGTAACGAAAGGGAATTGTGTTCGCACAAAAACAAAAAATAAAAACAAAAATCAATTTCTAGAACGAAGAATGCCCTGGTCAGTCCACTTTCCAACTGGATAACTGTCGCCATCGCTATACTGGTTTTCAATGCCGTATTGCACAAATTATGTCATCGGCGACGTATTTACGTCGTTACCCATTCATTACAACGCTGAAAGGAAGCGCGCCGCGTGAGAATCGTGTCACTATAGGGGAGTGCCGCCACCCTCCCTCCCCTTCGCGAGTACGGGGGGTCGGCGCTCCACCCGCGATTATTATGCTAAGTGTCTGTCTGTATCGGGGTGAGTTTTTCGCGCATCTGCTATTTATTTACACGTTTTATATTCATGGGATTGCGTAAGTCGCTCGGTCGTGGCGAGGCGTCAGGCTTACAGTTCATTACGCTGTGTTACAAGGTTACGTCGTGCATATTGATGCCGGATTTTTGTTCTTATGTCACGGATATATAGTTTCGATTCTAGGGTGGGTATAAATAGGTTACCAGGCGCACCCACCGTGACGCTGCTGCCAAACGTTGTTCAATTGATTTTGTTACTAAAATGCCTTTTCAAACGGCTTTTAGCCATGTTAGGAGCGCCGAGTGGGGCCGAGGTCACTAGGAACGAAACAATATATGTCACAAGTTTAATTTTCAATAGCGGAATCATTATCAACCTGTTTCATCGCATGAATAAGTCATTTTCTGTCATCGTTATACAAATTAATTCTTCTCATTAACATTATAATACATAATCAGCTAGTAATTGCCACTAATAATTAATGAAAACGATTGCGACGCCTCGCCACCGACGCCACTGCCTCAAAGGCAATCTTTTGATCTAGTTGGTATCCAAAGTTTCACGGAGAAGCCATCAGAAACTCAATTTCCTTCTCAAATCATATCAGTCGATAAACGCGATAGTTTCAGCGCGCATACGGAACCGCGAAGGTAGTTATGCCAATCGGAACTTCAAAACGTTTCCTTATCTTTAAAACTGTAGGAGAAATCAATTCTGATATGATGAACGCGACGTTTCATAGGATTTCTTTTCTTTTCCATGCGGATATAGGATCTAAAGTCGTTTGACGGTTCTATCCGAATGTTTCATTTGACGTTGCACCACAAAGACGTTGCAGTCCCAGTTTCCGTTAACGTCTGGGCAGGAAACAAGCGGATCCACAAAGGCAGCTTTGTCTAGTACTTCGGTTAATATCCTAGAAAGTAATGTGGTTTTCAAAATAACGTTGGCTAAAGTTTATTTTTCCTTTTATCGCTGTGCAAGCATCATTAAGTAGATTGTACTTAATGTCTTGGTGGGTCAGACGATATTATTGTTTCTTTGTCAAAAGTAATGATGAATTGTGTAAAATGTTTTGAGAGAGATAAATTTCTAAATAACTGAAATAATGGCAGACGGTGCAGTTTCGTACGTTTCGTTCACCTTTCTTAATTCTTTTTTATTTCAGAGGTTTTTCGAAAATTATTGACCGCGGTGATTCTCTTGATTTAATTTAATCTGACTGTCCATGCTTGTAAAATATATTAGTTGGATTCTACAGGGTGGGTGGCTTTAAAATTATGTAAACATTGTATGTGAGTACATCTTTTTCATATTTTTTTTTAACTTGGATTATTTATTTAGTATCTGTTGTATTTCGGAAGATTTTTTTTTTAATTTTTATTAGCCAAATTTTTTTTATTCTTGTAATAATTAGGATATCAAAATTTCCCAAGTCATTTACTACGAACAAAAGTTCTTCAAGTAGTAATGACAGCTTAAACGACACCACTGCCAGAATCTCTTCAGCTATTGCTCTCCAATACAGTATGTTTAAAACCGAACATAACAATAACGCATTTACGTCAGTGAACATATTACAGCATTGCGCGTGCGATGCGTGTGCGCACCGACCAAAAATACTCAGAACAAAATATCCACACGTAGACTAAACAAACTAAGTAACTGAATTTATATCGCAGTTTTATCCCTGAAGAATGAAGAAGCATGAAAACCTCATGGCCTAAGTATTTGCTACAAAAGTCATATAACCATATTATAATAATGAGTAAACAGTGTTGATGTTGATTAAACATCCAGTACTTCAATTATAATAAAATGTAATATGAAATATATTTAAATTAATGTTTGTTTGTTCGTGTTTAATGCGCTAACATGTCGTTAATGATTGTGATGAAACTTTACTGACGTGTTCTACACACGCTGGCAAAGGTTACCTACCGGTCCAAAAATAAAATGTAGGGTAGGTAAATCTCATATTGCAACGAAAGTTCTTTAAACAGCTACTCTAACAGCTTTTATACTAGAATAATTTGCCTGTCTCTTACGTATTTAATATAAATATGTATAACTAATGCAGTATACCAGTTGAGGCTTATCTATTCTAGAACAGAGTTTACGAAACAAGCGGACGTTGCACTGGGCTGCACTGATAACTTTGTTGTTTGTTGCACGACGCGACACGATCGTGTTTTCCTGATGGCTACTATTTATCATAATAATATTCATTTTAATATAATAAACTGCACTACGCTAACGTGGTGCACTTTAACCTAATCCCTCTCAAATGAGAGATGATTACGACGTACGTAAATGAGTTGATGTCATGAAACTACATAAAGTAAAAGGTTATTAACGGTTTTTTGTAACTGTTTAAACAATACATTTCGCTCTTATATAGCATTGAACAAATTTGAATATAAAAACAATATACACAAGGATTATATTATTATCAATACTAATAACTCATTGAATCCTAGTAAACAAATGCAATCAAAAGTAGGTATATGATAAGGGGTATATCCCTGGGGGGTAATTAATTTAGATTTTACCAACTATAGTTACATTTTGTCCTTGATTTCAACGAGTCATTGTTTATGAAATAGGTCAACCGCGTAAAATATTAACAGTGAACCTTGCCAACAATAAGTTTGAAATAAAACTGCTTTGGTCACGGGCAGACTGACCGTGGATGCTGAAAACGATCCAAAACGTCGGAATCAAATAATATAAATTGCATTATGTAGCTCGTCATGACATAATGCAATAAATATGCAATGATCAAGAATATGCAGACCTAGAATTATATTTGAACTTTAGACGAATAAGTACAGCCTATACAATCGTGACATAATCTAGTCATTACAAGTTCCTAGAGTCATTTCTTTGTGCGGTAAGTATGTCAAGTGCATGAATAACGCATTTGTACGTATATCATGACGTATGCGTTGCATATGCACGTCCCTTACTACTTGCTCGCAAGGATCTCGACGTGAACTCGCAAATTCTTAGCTGTTGTGATACCGATTCCGGGTCCAGGTCATCGCTACGGTACACACACGCAACGGGAATTCGTTATGTTAATTAATTTAAATTACTATTTAAGATGCGTGAGAACGCGTAAGCGGCTGAGATAGGCTGGGTTGTTTCCGGGAGCGTAGAGCACGTGGTAGACATAGTTACAGATTCTAACCACTTTTTAACCTCCATTAATGTAGTAAATATTGTTTTTATTCATCTAGACATTAACGTACAAACATTGGCCACGTGTGTAGTAGACAAACAAAAATATTCGCCCACACACTGTGGATCCAGACGACTAGACGCCTACGCTGAACTTCACCGACATTCGAACACATACATGATACATCGCGATAACACGCTTTTATTCCTTTTTAGTTTGATAGAAACCTGTGTATTTATTTACGTACGGACTAAAATAGCAAATAGCGAGCACCTATTTATCGAACATGAGATTGGAAAACAACGATTTTTAAAAATATATTATTAGACATTGATTTTTTTATCTATTTGACATTGTTTTCCAATAAATCTCTATTAACATAACATTGTGATTTTAATATATTGTACGAGACCTTTTCGTTCTAAACTAGCATAATAGCAGTGTTTTAGGAGTTTGTCTTTGACATTTATAAGTGTCTAATATAGCCCACAAATGAAAAAATAGTAAATTTAAATGAATATTATCACGTTTTGTGAGCTAAACACAATGTCTCTATCATCAAGACGTCTTTATTCAATTCAAATAATGCAGAACTAATAGTAGTGGTTACAACAAAGGGCATTGCATATGTTCCGTAATTGCGAGTGCAGCGACCTTGTGGCTGATGACAGGCGAGCGACCTCGCTGTCGACGCCTTTGTCGACGAATCGTGATCATAAAAAACAAAGGATTACCGTAGCGCACGACGTTAATAAGTATGCCTCACCTATTATTATGCGACAGCTCGAATAAAAAGTGGAAGCTACCGTTGACTCGATCACGTAACTTATAAATTATGAAACGTTTTGTAGCGGACTTTCGATGTTATTTTTTATTTATATCCAGAGCATATTTTACTGCTGATATTTTTTTCAGAAGTACTATTAAAGCATACGATGGATTATTTGTGGTGGACTTAACCTACCATGAGGAATATGACTGCAGTAAATTCCAGGCCTATTTTGAATGACAAGATAGTCACCATCGAACCGTAGCGCCGCTTGTTAATTCGGTATTTTCGCCGTAAATATCTACGGTTTAGACGATATGAACGAATGACGAAAACCGTGTCTGTTAACAGGCTTCCATAG
The DNA here is from genome assembly GCA_905163465.1 of Craniophora ligustri. Taxonomy (NCBI): domain Eukaryota; kingdom Metazoa; phylum Arthropoda; class Insecta; order Lepidoptera; family Noctuidae; genus Craniophora; species Craniophora ligustri. The sequence continues at coordinate 2,983,019 of LR990960.1, read as the reverse complement.
TGATCCTGAATACGACTCTCATGTGTGTGTACACGGCTTCTTTTGCGGCGAAAAAATATTTAACAAGCTAACTCAGACCGTTTCTACGTTAGCACACCGACTTAGCTCAATATTTGTCAACAGTCAATGACATGCTTACTAAGTATGCATATTATTAATAAAAAGGGCATTGGCCGCAGGCCCAAAAATAGATCTCTCAAATCCATGCAGGTGTTGATGATTTATTCTTTAATACTGTCATGATTTATTGTTTTATTTATATTAAGTATGAATGTGGACGAGGCAAAAGTGGTATGCAGGGACCGTAGCCCGTGGCATTCTGTAGTTTCTGCCTACCCACATAGGAAAAAGGCGTGAGTGTATGTATGTATGTATGTATGAATGATGAAAGTCGTAGAAGCCAATTCTCGAGTTTATACATAGGACGTTAGATTATAACCTAGTTTAAAATACTGTCCATACAGCTTTATAACAAGGATTATTAAAAAAGTAAAAAATATTAATTGGTTTGCTTGTATAGGAATAAAAATTACTGTCAACTGATTAGAGCTTCATCCTTCTATAGGGTTCGGTGATATTTGTAACCGTATTGTTGATTGTTATTTAAGCTAAGTAAATAAATAAACAAATGTTTTTGTAACAGTTCTAGTACTTACATAAATTCTAATCATAATTCTAGTAATACATAAAGATAGGTATCTGTGTCAAAACCACAGTATAATTTTGTTATAAATTCAGACGTTTATTTGTCATTTTAAGGTAAACTGTCGCATAAATTTGCTTTATAGAAATACAAACAAAGAATCCTTTGATTAATATTAGACATGGAATCTTAGCGATCTATTACGATTGTGAATTGTGACGTAGCATATTAATCAGGTTTCGTAATAAATGCTTTAAACACCGTTTGCCAAGAATTGATTCCCACGCGATTCTGGTTTAAAACGTAAGCTTCTTTGTATTGTTGTAACGTGTTATTAGGGTTCCGCATTACTATTAATGTAACGTCGGTTTATATTCAGTTGTATTGTTAAAGAAAACTACTATTACCTTAATTGGACTAGAAACGATTGTTCGTTTTGAACGTGGTTTAAATGTCCGCAAGCTACGCCATCCTACAATATTGGCAATTATAATAAGGTATTAGGTAGGACTGTATTAAAAAAATACAAGATAATATTAAAATACATATATTCCTATTTTAGGATCTAAATATGCAAGTTTCTCGGGACTCCTCTAAAAATACAAAACTTTTCTGGATACAAAAGTAAACAATAATTACAAAGCTCGGTGTAGGATAATAAATAAGTATTAAATAGTTTTTCTTTGTGTATATAGAAGCCAGAGCCCGTAGTACTAGCTATTAAATACAATTGCCTGATTAGTGTTACAATGTATAAATATACAATATCTAGACTATTATTACATAGCGCTAACTAATTCATTAGTTTAAAGCTTGTAATACTGATACTAATGATGGTTTATTTTTTTTTCTTTACGAAATCATCATCAGTATCTAATCTAGTTGGATCCTTAAAATTTTAGATATAGCCTATGGTCAAACACATTGATGTCGACATTTAAAAACAATAATAAAAAGTTATCATGAGACCCATGAGACAAGGTGAGACAGATAGGCTGATTATATGTATATTATTTATATTTTACTACTGATAATCATTTAATGAGACGCTTTTAATTACATACTTCCTGAAATGATATTAGAATTAGAATATAATCATGTAAATAAGTTCAATAAAAACGTGAGAACCTTTTTTATTATCTAATATTTTTCCGACTTTTAAGCTACGAGATCAGGTGGCTATGGATTGATTTCATACTTATGCATAATTATAAAGCAGAGCATTTTTATCCTTATTATTGAACGCATAATGTCTGAAAGTTAATTACTGTTAACTTAACTGCTCATACACATATGACAAATAATCTTCATGGGTCTTTCATCTATGTATTAATGGACTGTATTTTTATATAAGTCCACCTAGTCCTGTTTACGCAGTACGTCATTATTAAGTGATATTCCAGAAACTATAGTCCCTTAGTTAAAAAAACACTGAGAATGATCCAGTTCCATCCCATACCCTCATTTCTATCGGTTACATCTACGCCACAAATCCCCAATAAAAAAGTTATAAATAGCGAGCGCGTAAAAAGCCACATTTTGGGTGGTTGTAATCGGTGTTCGCTGGTTGGAGGAAGTCAAGTTCCGGTGTGGGCTTAATTAATGGATGGCGGGCTCTCCGCCGCGCGACGGGAAAGACAGTCTCGAAACTATATGAAATTGAAGTACCTACCTACTTCTATTAATGCTTCAACCCTAGTATCATGTGTGCAGTTGTTAAGTATAGCTCTTTTATCTTAGCTTTTAGTTAACTTGATCGCTGTATGGATGGGGCTTGTAGAGAAAGTTAGAAAATTTATAGAATGTATCAATAAATATCATTTTATTACATGTAGTTGTCTTTAGACAGTTATAAATGAATTATGATTAACTGGCAAAACTATATGTAACTATGGATTTACATTTTACACACGTTTAGATGCCCATTCTAATGTCATAAGGATTCAGCAGAATACTAGCGTCAGGATATTACATCCTGGCACATGCTGAGCTGAATTCCTGTTTGGTGCGATTGGGCACACACACTTTACTATGTATAATTACTTCTACTGGTTTCTAATCTTGTATGTGTGTATGTATCTTTTGCGTCAAATAAATGTTTTTTCTTACTTCCTTTCTTTCCTTATGGAAATTCAGTTATAATTTGAATACAGTTTCTATCCCCTGATCGAAATGGTTGTTAACTTGAAAGCTGTCGTAATTTACATATCATTCTATATCTCCTCTCCTAAACTAGCATCCTTCTATTTCGAAATAATATTAAAAGGTCCTTCTGTAAACAGAGCCCGAATACTCGTACCGTGTCTAAACAACTTGAGCAAGCACAAATTGCAACACGCCACTTTGCACGTTAGCTGCAGTATTTATTTACAAAAGCCGAATACTTCGCTTGGACTTAGTTTACGAATAGTTCAGTATTGCCTATTTATACGTGTGTATGTGTAAGGGATACTTCAGACCGTATCACTAAAATTAGCACCTTTTGTGGTAGTGATTAGGTTCTATATTGTGTCGCTATATTGAAAAGTGCGCGTATCGCCGTTTTGTGCCTCTGTGTGGGCTGAACCTATATGCCATGCACATGAGTATAACTACGATAAACCCTAGTGTGCCCTTACTGATATCAAAATTGATTATAGTAGCTACTCGTTACATTTGAAATTGTAACTGGAAAATTTATTCTAAATGACCTAAATTTGTTTCTATCGCTTAATAATTTTGTTGGTTTCATCAAACAGTATGAAGATGTATGCAAGTGCGTTATAATGATTCTTTGTTCAGAATGATTAGGAAAAAGACTGAACTATTGGTCTGTAGACAGTATGTTGTATGCGGGATTACCAATGTCTATATCAGACCTTATTTATCTCATCTACCGATTCCGGGACTTGACACATTTTTCTCGCAAATATATGTATATACGTATGCATATATTAATTTCTTGGTACAAAATAAGAGAAAACGCCAAAGTGCATCGGAGTTACACTTAAGTATAGTATTGTATAGCACCAAGTGCAGTATAGGTGTGTCGGTTAGTTGCACAGTCGTAACATAAATAATAGCAGTGGGCGAAAGTGAATGCGCTACGGTCCGCAGGCCGATAGGAATGACTTGCGCAATACGATGCGCATGCGCATTGTTCCAAGCACTGTGCAATGGAACATGTCGTGGGATGCTTGTGGGGTTCGGCTCTCATGTTCGCGTACGGAATCAGGATTGTTACAGCAACCTTGGAACACTATGGTATATGATAACTGTAGGTAAATTAAGGCAAGTTAGGATTAAAAAGAGTTATGTTTATTTTATTTTTATTTATTATATATTTCCTATGGTTGAATATGTTATATTAAAATACATGAGAATTGGCAATCAAGCAAATGAAGATGTTTGTATTCACTTTACATTGAAATGGTATTTTTTATTTTTATTAAAAATTATACGCTTAGTTATTAACAGTGATGTAGGTTTTGATGAAAGAAAAAGTTGTTTAGGTGTAAATGATCAATAGCAGTTTTATCCGTGGGTTAAAATCTCGTATTTTACACTCAACTAAAGCAAATGGAACATTTGGCAATGTATGAGATTCATAAGTTTAATATTAACACATATAAGTCCACAACCCTCAATTATTATTTCAATAATCTTTGATGGTATCAGTTAGTCTGTGATGGGGGTTATTTGTGGTGGGGCAACGAACCCTGAACCCTGCCCGCATGCCCATTGTCCACGGAACAATGTCCACTTGCGGCTTAACCAGTACCATTTGTTTTGCCTTCGAATAACACTGAACTACATTGTTATAAGATCTGATTTACAGCGTCGAGAGGAACTATAAAAACATCAAAAAATATCCTATAATAAGAAAGTGTGTCGTTAAATGAAATACGATGGCTGTGAATGTATTAAAGTATAACAACCAGTGCAAAAATAGAGTAAACAAGTTTTTGAAACATATTTTTCATACATTCGGCGTTGTCATAAAATGTCTATAGAGGTTTCATATTACGTTGTTTATACCATATGTTGAAAAGTAAATTGCAAAAACGTTGACAAACTTTATCTCAGACCTTGACACGAAATTTATATAATGTTATTTATCGTACAACTTAATTTTCCTTTATAATATAATTTTCTTAATGTTCATTGTATTGTTTACATAAATTCTAAATAAATTCTCAAGCTAAAATTCGTGTATATCAGTAGTACCTACTGTTATACCAGTTATAATACTGCAAACCTGAGGACGCAGGATCGAATTAAACTTAGTAACAAAATAGTTTTATTTCATTGACGACCCAATTAGTCCAGCGGTAGTCAACACTGCCTTCTGTGCTATGGGTCCCGGCTTCGAATCCCGGTAGGAACAAATGTTTGTGTGATGAGCGTAAACATTTGTATCCGAGTCAAGGATGTATCTATGTATAATATGTATGTATTTACAAGAAAAAAAGTATATTATGTAGTACCTATATCAACCAGCTAGTATCCGGAACACAATCAAAAATCGAACACAATAGCTACAATTTTGTTTCGTTATGTTTTAGCTTTGTTATACATATAAAATATTATTCATCAATACATAATATTCCCAGTTAAATTGATATTCTGAAACGCTATTATATAAATTGATCAATTTTCCTTCCTGTGTTTACTTGGAATTATCGTTTATAACGTCATGTGTGACAGACATGAATGAATGAGTCCAATACGCGAGCCTAATATAGCAAATATATTAATTATATTCAAAAATATTTTTCCTATTACAGTACTGAAGCTGCGTCATCTGAAACTTCCGATAAATTTGGTTTTCCCTGTAATAATAAATTTTACGGCAGGATTTAATTACATGTAATATTGCGACTTCTATGAAATGTTGGTACAACCTGTTGTATAAATTTCATAAAAATACTGACGTAATCGTATCATAATTGTACAAAAATATGTTATTAATGTTATTATTAACATCTTGAACATTAACAATTTGAATATTTATTACCCTCATTATCAACGATACTAGTACCCGACAGTGTAAATACAAGTACTGTATAATTATTGCATTAATTTGACAGATTACGTAGATACGCACAAGTCGTCCAGTGTGCGGTTTTTGTGACACGCGATTGTAATTAATTGGAATCATTAAAACTATCACGTGCCATCAGTGTAATGGGGGACATTATACGGGTAGGTTATGATCATTTTTTCCTAATTAATATGGGTACAGTGTAGGCCAGGCCGCCGGGACTACGTGACTTAGCGATACGAACGTGTTTTAAGTAATATCTTCACAGTTCGGCTTCCTTTTGTTACATTGTGGCCTGTAATGTTATGTAAAAGATATACGGAATTATTTGTTGGCTGCCAGACAGTATTCACGGGAATATGAATTACCGGACTTGAGGTTACATAAATATTGTGTGGTCTCTAATTTTGGCTTTACGTGTACCTTTAAAGTGTTACGTGTTGCGTTAAGGTAAGTCACCTATTTTTTTTTAATATTACCAAACTTCAAATCTGCAAAAGTTAAATAATAAATATTTTGAATATACCTCACCCACCAAACACAAAAGCTTTTTAAGTTTAACTGCTAGCGGTAACCAACTAACTTTTATAGCAGTTTATTATCGCGACATATTAACATTAATTTACATTTCCGATGGCAGTAATAAACGAATAAACGCTCATTGTGTATAGTTTGGCTGTAATAAGCTTGTACAGCGGTTAACTAGTCTTTGGACTCTTTTAGTTAATGTGTTATATCTAAAGTTATGATAGGGAGGATATTTAAGTAGTTAGTCCAAATACTCTAACGCTACTTAATCTAAATTAAAAAGTTTCATTGAAATTACTAATTTGATTAATCCCTCTTTATGTGCTGGGGTTAAATAAAATACTTTAAATATATACGAAATTTAAATAGTCTAAAAATCATTGTGTGTTATCTGTAAACCTTTCAGTTTTAAAACTACATACTTAAATTATATATTATGTAGGTACACAGTTTGATGGATTAATGACTACTTCTACGACGTGTATTAACTTCAAGCGCCACTTAGCTATCCAATGATTATGTTGTCAATCCAATTACAGAATGTTTTTGAAAGCGTGAGTTTGTATCACAAAATGAATTGTTACTGTCCGGACTGCGGGACGTACTATCGATAATAACAAGAAAAAAGTCGGTCAAAACCAAGCGCCACAGTGTTCCGTAGACTAGATAAGCATGGACACGGGACTTTCAGCTTTAACATCGAAACAATGCGTGTCAGTAAAGAGTTTTGAGGTTATTAGCTTCGGTGTCACGATGATGACTTTTATTTGGTAATAAGTCTTTGGAGATGATGGTATTTCTCGCAACCTTTTACTACTTCTTAAAGAACTTAAAGAAAAATATTATTTAGTAGGCAATGGTCCTACATATTTTTCGAGATTTTAACAGACAGCAAAAGTCCTGCTTTTTCGGTTGTAGTACGCACCATTGACATTATTGCCACAAGTGGTTCCTCCTATTGTACCTAAATGTACAGAACCTTAAGCGATCAATACACGGATGGAGGGTTCAGTTTACGAGGGTGGGAACAACCAATATGCGATGATAAGTTTTCTATTTTCTTCGAAATTTTTAAAGGTCGTTTATTCATTCGTGTGTATTTCAGTTTTAAGGTTTTTTGGAAGCGTGCATAATTATGGGATAATGAAATCCATTTCAGAACATAATAAATCATCCTAAGTAGCATCATGATTTTTATTTTTATCATACGATTTTTTATCACATATGAGCAGTTTCGTTTTTTATTTAACACAGTGATATTTAGACCGTCAAATATCTATATAATGTATTAACAATCTAGTATTTATCCGTAACTCGCTTCGTTGCTTAGCTCGGAATCACATAACGCTGTGTAGTTATGTCCAGCTCTGGATGGCTAATCATCGTATCTATTATCATCATCATTATTTATATTGTGATGTGATAAAATCACTTGTGATAATGAATTGATACCCAGTACTTGATAACGTCTATTGACAAATAGAGTAAGCAAAATGTTATAGTTTAACAAGTTCAAAAGTATGGCTTTTATGATAAGTTTTAGTGATAAGCAAGTGAAGAAATAACTTGTGATGTACGACATATGTGTCACGTACACATGATAACTGTATTTATACATGGAACTACAACATTTGCCCCTCTAAGTCCACCATGCACTAAGCAATCATACGTTAGATTATCTTCTTAGAAATCGCTAGATAAATTGCTTCTGTCACCCAATATTTACATCGTATTTTTTCTGCGATCTATTATGCGATATCGGCGGCGCTTGTGTGTAAATAAATGCATTAGGGTTTCTATCTAAATGCCGTGCGAATAAAAAAATACGGCCACATATCTTCAGTTAATATTAATTTCATTGATGGACTAGAATCGATCTATCAGCGATTATCTTACACCAAGCTAAAAGGGTTCTATGCGATTTTCCTTGCGCTGCAATTACGTGTAATCGATCAAGTGCTCTCCAATCCAGACATTGAAATAAATCGTTGTGTGAACTTGACCGATGATCGAATCGATTCATTCACAGCAAGGACCAGTCCTGCATCCGTTCCGTTACGTCGAAATACTATGAATAAAATGAGTTTATGAAAACCGGCTCCTTACCACGCCTCGTACGATGCATAAGGTGTGTCAATGTAAATAACAGATAAAAATACCTATATTTATACTTTTATCTAGGTTTAGCCAAAGAAAGGAAGATATGGAAGTGGATATTTGTAGTAAGAGTGATGACTAAGGCTTCGTAATTTATGTTCGCTTGAATGAAGTCTTTTTAAGTCAAAGTTGATTATTTAAATCGATTATTGGACTTCAGCCGGACGAATGAAGGAGAGCTTGCATCGAAGTATCGAATGATTGTAATGCGACACTAAAACGCTTAATTAAAGAAAAAGTTATTCGGTTCTCGATTCGTTTAAAATTGGATAAGGACGATTAATCTTAAGCACTACATAATTTGAGCATAAACGTTTTTATTAAAGTAAAGTACTAAACACGCATAGGGTCATCGACACCGACTGGGCACTGTGGGCAGGAAACACGCTGAGATTTTATTTTTATTACGCAACTTCGTAAAAGCTTTTCTCATTTTAATATACATTTATTGTACTACGCGTGTTTATTAATGGATGGAAAACAACTAAAGAGAAAGATATTATTTTAAATAATAGCGGCTTTTTTGCTTTACCGAAATTGTATATAGTATACTGTTTGAAAATTACAATATAAGACGAGGGAAGGATACATCTGTACGATTTTCAGCGTAGAGAAATGAGATTCGTGACGGACAATATGATATCGGACCTATATGCGTAGTTTAATGTTACTACACACATTACCGGCGCCTCTCATCTGGTATTACTGTGTGTTCTCGACATGCGATTATTATGCTGGCCATGCGTTCCGTCGCACGTATTTTTAGCGAATGTCGTGCGCGTAACGTTCCGTCTTAGGCCCGGAATAGACTCGTTTGTAGCGGTCCGTCGGATGTAGCGAGACAATATCAGCACATTTCTGATAAAATTTGAGTATACTTACGTATGTGTGTACGTTACGTAAATGACTTTAACTTATTGTTAAATGTTATTTTTGTACTCAAATTAATCAGTTGTAAAAATACTATACATAATAATATATCATAATATCGTATACTACTTGTAATAAACGTAATACGAATGACTAATTAATATAAATAACTCGACACGCAACTCTATGCATTTTCTTCATTTAAATTAAAGATTATATTTGTATAATAAAAGTAAAATTAGTATGTATCAGAATCAAACTGGACTGCTGACTGCAAACGTCGGGCAGTGTACCCCGTCTTTAAGAGACACGAGGTGAATGCACTGCGCTTATTTTGTTACGATTGTATTACGAGTATGTCTGAGGCTACATCTGAAGGACATTTTGCTATACTTTGACGAAAAATGGTCAAACACTTTTTATTTTAGTAATGTTATCTATAATTGGATTCTCAGATCGGCATTTAAATATTAATTAATGATTATTGATTGCGGAGGAATAAATGGAAAATAAAACATTCCGTCTTTATTACTAACGGTTTATTATTTAGTCTAGACGGTGTTAAGGTGAAATGTTTAATTATTTCCTGTTACGGTAATTTATTGCTATGCTTTTTGCTCGTAAACTTCAAAATAATATCTACATTTTTTATTGATTGAAAGAACTAGGTGTCTACAGAAATAAAACATACTAATTAAAGCAATACAAGATTATTAGGATACTTACGAATACTAAAGTGACTAATCTATCGACTTCTGTGCTACTCGACTTGGTATATAGGCACCGAATTAATGTTTATATGGCTTAGAAGAAATTGATCTGGAATTGAGTGTATGCGTATGTAGGAATCTGTCGGTTTAAATGCTTCTACATCATAGAAGAATATCCAACGTTTGTTATAATAATATATTAATGTAATTACTAGATAATATGTAAAGGATTCGGCAGAAATGTACTGATGTAGGCATCCATATTTCACCGGTAGCTATAGATATTATAAGGGGACGATTGGGGGCCTTATTGGCGCTGAAATTGAAATTGTTTCAGTTCTCTTTATACATATTGGATAATTCCTAGGTTCGAATACCTAACAACAACCGGACACAGATCAAAACACCGAGCTATTACTGAGAATTTCATAGTAAACCTCAACAACACTTTTGTCGACCCCACAACCTTATAAGTAAGTAACTACTCAGCCTTATTACAATGATTACTAATATAAATATTCAGTTTCAATTCTTGTTGTGTTCGCAAACAACAAATACTTAATAGGTGTTTTAATGTAATTTATACTATTAACACTTCACTACTAATATTAATGAGCCACAGTATTGAGTATTCGATATCGACCTAGCAATTCATACAAGTCATGAATAACCAAAGGTTCCACATCCATTGCCGTTGTTATTTTACAACCGATAGAAATAATAATTCGCAAACTTACAATACTTTTTATTGCTGTATGGTTAACAAGCGCCTATACTGTTTACATGCTGAATAATAAGGGTAACATTACATTATGCCTTGTTCTCAATAAAACTTTTATGAACTACGTTGCTAGGGCTATGCTCGAGTATTTGCTTTTACGACTTCGATATTGTTTTAAACAAATACAAATCAGGAAACTTATATGTAAAATGTGTCGAGGGAAAGCATGAAAATGAAGTCCGGTGAAATATTAGTAAATTATTTACAAAAATGTTTTATATGTACTAATTAATTATTTAATGTAAAAATACATGATGATGTAACAATTAATGTTTAATGCAACAATGCACACGATTTTAATGAATTACCCATCGCTACAGATAACACGCGCTCAAAGCTTAACGATTTGACAGTTTGAGAACAAAGCGGAATATTTATTACATGGATTTTGTTACGTAGTATGGATATCGAAGTAGAAATTATTATAAAACTATACATTTGGATACATTAAAATGCTATTGAAATCAAGATTAAAATCAAATGTGCAGATGAAACTACGGGAAATAAAAATGATACAATACTCAAAGAAGTTTTTTAATAATCCAAGTCGGAAATCTTTTAAAATTGATACTTGCTTGAAAGAATTAGCCACTCTGATTACTTATTATTAGAACAAAACGAAGCAAACAAAGAGTATATACCTAATGTACCTAGTCAAAATTAAATTGGCGTGAAGTTAATATAAGAAACAAATACACAAGAATTACATGCAATTAACGAGTAAGAAATTAAAACTCAAATTAAAATGATCACACATAACTTGCCACTAACAACTTGCGGAGGCGAACATACAAAGAAAATGCTAATGAGTAATAAAGAACCGCATATAAAATTTGTTAAATTTAAGACAATCCCTCCAAATTACAATCTTATGAGTGCAATTAATCTTGCAGGTGAATTTTATTGCAGAGGGCACCGCACTGAGGAAACCAGTTCACACCGACCCAAAGTTGTATAGGTACCTAGTGACTTTCTGCCGCCAGGATTCTCAAATGTTCTTTCGTTCTTTGAAAATAAGTATTCTATTTTTTTCTCCGAAACGCAGATGAAAGATATTGCTACTAGATGCTCGTTTTCGGTTGTAATGGCTTGGGAACTCCGCAAATGTTTGGGAATAAAGTTGTTAATGATGTCATTAATATTGTGTATGGACACAATAATTATGTGGATATAAATAAGAATAGTTAAATTATGAATTTTAGGCATTAGGTCCTAGTCAGAAAGGATCAATTGGTTGATCTTGATAATATTTACATGATTGAAGATCAAATTTTGCGAAACTATGTCAGTTATAGCTCAAGTAATATTATAACAGAGATCATAGATTCAAAATTAAGTAATCCAATTTTGATTCCAGTTATTATAGAGCACTACAACTAGCGCAAGATATTTGTTACGAAATCGCCGGATCATTCGACATTTGGTACGGAAATTGAGCGTAAGAGACGACGAGATTGCTTTTAAATCGCATTATGCGCTCGATGCACAGGCTATGCAGCCAGCCGTCTATCGAGTGCAGAGAGGTTGTGACGGATCACTCGTTAATTATAAAACTCATTTTTCTTCGCTAAATGACCCTTTGACACGCTTCACGTTTAATTGATGTACGATGTAATATATTTCATGAGCATATTTCCCAGAAGTTTAAAAAATGTAATTAATATTTTTTAAAGCTACCTTCTTAAATTGTAATGTTAATATTTGGGGTGAAACCTTGAGTAAATAGTTAAATAGAGGTGTAAAAAACTAGAAACGAAAATGAAAATAACAATTCGTGGCGGTACAGAAACAGGGTTCACAGCAAATAAAATTGCAGCCTCAAAAGGGATCAGTCGTAAAACTCCGGTTGATGGCTAGAATGGGAAAAAAAGACAAACGGTCGTTGCGAGACATAAAAAATGTCGACAAAAACTTTGCCCTAGTGTATGTTTTCAACAAAAAGTAAATTTGGAAAAAAATACTATCGAGCCATTAATGAGCGACGAGAGACGTTAGAAGTCATCAATATGTCAACAATTATAATATTATTAGGCCTAGCTGTTGAAAATGACACGTTAAATGAACACGATGGTGCATAATCTATGTGTATAAAATATATAATATTTTTTTGAAAAACTGGCACATTTGAGATGAGTCGTTATAAACACTATGTTTAGATTTCGTAGCGGTAAAACATGAGTTCGGGTTTATGATCGATTAATAAACGGACTTGATTGTTGATTTACACACATGTATAATTTGATTCGTCATTAATCAAACTAAACAAAAACTGTGCGCAGTGTCGACGGGGTCACCTTACTGTGCCATTCGGAACATCTGCTCAAGTACACTTCGTCATTGCTGAATTTCTGACTCGCGATAAATGCATCATAAAAGCATTATCATTATCACGTTGTAAAATTTGATAATGGTAGGAGCAACACAGTGATTTTTAGATTGACTCATCAGTTTATAAACATAGGGTAGGTTATGGCTTATGATAATAGTGAAAAAACGATAAAGCAAAAGCGTTCATCGGATTCAACTGAGAATACAAATGGAGTAATGTTATGTGATAATCACATTGATATCATTCAATAAATAAACGTAGTAACGAACTCAATTATGCTAATTGGTGTTATTGCACTTGATGTCGATAAAGAAAAGTTCAATGTCAAGGTAAAACGTAGATATGAAAACAAAGTTACGAACGAGAAAAAAGGAATGGTGACAGAAAAATATAATGCTTGGAAAGTTGGACCTTTTAAACTTTGAAGGCATATTATTTGGCTTCAACAACACCAGTTACACAGGCATTGTGGTAATTAAGGTTAGTGATACAGTAACTGAGAGCTAATGAGTCATTCCATGAACATTGAAGATAACAGGAAGAATCATCGAGACATTCTGTGACTTCCTTAATCATTGTCAGCCATGATTTTGTTGTACATCATATTCGATATTATTATGGCTGCAATTGGCTTTCCATCTATTTTACTTAACGATTATAATGCAATGTTAGGAGAATCATGTTATCATGTAACAAGAATCGTTTCTGCTAATTTTAAGTTGTCGAACATCAAGATTTGTTATAAGTATTCTAGTAACAAAGAGGTTACGATCATTGCGAATAGTTATATAAATATAAAACAAAGAACGGATAATATATTCAATGGATAAAGCCGGAAGGCTAAGCACAAGGTGCTAGGCACACACCTGCCTTATATGTACACTTTAATGCGACGCTCGTTCTAGCCAGAATAGGTTTCTAACATATTTTTTTTTTCTAAAATATCTTTAACGGCCAGGCCCGGTTAAGCCGAGACAATGAAGCGATAAATCTTTTGATCTCATTTTATCGGGTACATTGGAGTAAATTGAAAACCATAGGGCTATTACGGAAAAGAATATAAAAAAAATTGTTTCGAAATAATTTCTCTATTTGTTGCTGCAATATGAATTTGGTATCTAAAACCATAACACCGTATGTAATAGGCATAAGTAATAATATTAGCGGTAAAAAAAGCGTACCTTAACGTAAAATATTAATATACTAATTTTTGCTGAGCCCGACAGGGTCCATAATGATCTAAGTTATCTATAGTCCACCTTTATATTGAGTATAAAATATATTACCTCTGATGAACAAAATACCTAACAGTGAGTACTAAGTCAAAGCTAATTTTCTTTAATTTATTTGTAATTAATTAGTTCTACCAACCATAATCAGTCCATGAGATGGTTTACGAATTGTGTTACAATATTTTTTTGTAAGAAGTAAAATTAATATTAAGATATGGCCTACGGGCGGTTATCTTAATCATGCGTAATTGTAAAATTAACTTGATGACAATATAATTGCAAACGCATGTAAGTTAAAGATAAAAATTAATTAAATGTTCTGAATTACCTACATGTAAAAACGGGGGTTCACGATGAACTTTTATTGGTTCCATCAACATTTACTGTCTAAAATGTAAGCTTGCGTGTTAATTAACGAAAGGAAATAAGATCCAACTAATGACATATAATTAGCTACATCCAATTATTTAGTTATGAAAGATTGGTTGTCATTACAGTGTATTTCAATAAATATTGTTTCCTGGTTCATTTGTTATAATCTGATGGTTATAGAAAATATTTGCCTAAATAGGCAAATCTCAAAGCTCTTAAATTAATAATCATAGTTATGTATTTCTGGGAGCTTGTTAGTCATATATATTAAATACACGATTAATAATAATTATTAGTCATCATAATTATAATGTACCTACTTAATTATTGTACGAGTAATGCATTTATTACATTAATTCTGTGATTCGTAAATGTTACTTATTTAAAGAAAGGTTACTCAACTAGCAGCTGAGATAGAAACTTGAGAAAACAGTTTAAGCATGGTGAAACTTCTCCAAAAATACGTGGGTAGTAGTTACACCGTACCGGTTTCTTTCATTATTAATGCCCAAAAAAACGACTGTAGATACATAAAAAATACGAACCGCACCTTCTTCCATACAATGAGTCCCCTCAAGCGAAAGGGCGACATCCATTGTTAAAATTTCCAAAAAAAGTTCAAGTTTTTTGTTATAAACAGCGTGGTATTTTTTTCATTAATCCCAAAAAAGCGCCAAAATTTAGCGTTGCTTACCAAGAGTTATAAACTTGTGTGAATAAAGCACTAAAACATTTTCGGGGCCCGGCGGAGCCGTCTCCGTGACGGTGCCGCGCGCATGTAGATATGGTGTTTTAGGGCCGAGGTCGGGAATAATCACCTCGGTCGGTGGCGTAACATAACTTCTCATCTCCCGGCAGCGCCGTGGTCAGCTCCTGGGCGCGGTCCACGCACTGCACATCCTGGGCATGGCTCACTCACAACACAACATGATCACTGGTATGGTAGGTAGGACTCCTGTCGTCACGCACAGCACTGTGTCACTGTAACCGAGCGGGTCGCGGGTCGCGCGTCGGGCGGCGTGCGGCGTGCGGCGTGCGCGGTGCGCTATCAACGCCGATGCATTGGCGGCGGTGTGCGCGCGGCGCGCGGTCCCGGGCGCGCAACAGCTGACGGGAGGCGCAGGCCCCCCGCCGCCGCCCCCCTCCCGCGCGCAGCCCCGCCGGCGGCGCCCCTCGCGCCCGCGCGCGCAGCCGGTGCGTGCGCCACACCCCTCCCCCGGCCCGCGAACCCTCCCCACCTCTAATCCATTATTTACGGACGGCCGACCGGTTCCAGGCGCGTTCGTTCTGCCCGCCGCTTCACGACGATCGTTCAAATTTAATGCCCTTCCTATGTCCGGCCTCTAATGCGATAAGATTACGGTCGGCGAGCTGTGGAAGTTGCTACTTCGGAGCCGCCGCCGCCGCTGCAGTGATCGCCGACTTCGCACCCGAAGATATAATTAACAAGAACCGCAACACTGCTACACATAACACCGCTACATACAGGAGCTCGTTAAGTGTTTCATACAAGTTTGTGATTGATATGACAGAACCAAGGTGAACGAACCTAAGGCAGGTATTGGCTGGCACTGAAAGCACTAAAACCCCTATAAGCCAAAGCTTTATTCTTTTGTAAGCCACAAATACACTTTTGAAGCAGTAAATCACTGAACCAAACATAAAAATGTTGTAAAAAAATAGAATTGGAAATGAAAATCAGTATCAATAAAATAACTACTTACATTCCCTTATTGTAACAATATTCCAAACAGCGAGAATATGAGCAATACTTGTGAAATGAACTTTTCGTCAGAAAAATGTTTTCACGGTTGACCCTCTCTCGGGGGCCTAAGTTTATCGTAGCATTTATCTTATTTCCGTGAAAACAACTTAAAAAGTTATTTCTTATCTTCCAATTCCGAGAATACTCTTTGCCATTCGTGCCAGTTAAAATAGGTACTGAACGTTTCAAGTGTGGTATTTACATTACTGTTATGAAAATAAGAAAAAGCCGAGAGATACTTGACTCCAATCAAGTTCAAGGCACTTAACGTTGTCGCAGTAATAGGACAAGAATCAAACAAGGATCCTTAACTGCGATTGGTAAACAATTGTTCCGATTTAATTTGCTCACAAAATGTTCAATTACATCTATTACATTGGCATCAGTAAAAACAAAGTTTACGACGACCCTGGAGTAGAACGACGAGGTAATAAAATCGACGCAGGGGGGTTTTATAAATTTAACGTCGCGTATCTAATTAGAGCAACTAAATACAAATCATATTCTCTGAAGGACCACCACGTAGATATGTCTTCGTCAATCATCTCATGTTCTAGAACATCTAATGCGAGACATTAGATACTGTAAAAAGTACAGCAAACACACCTTGGATGGAGTCTGTGTTCCAGCCAGAGGGTAAAGCGAGTGTTTCATTACACGTTTCTCCGTAACATTAGCGCCAGCCGAGTGACTCTCGAGATAGGCCGGGCTCCACTTTCGGCGGACAGCCATAGAAATCACGTAGTTCGCGGAACTTTGTTACCTGTGGTGCGCCGGCAGCGCAGCGCGCCAAGGTGAACGTTCGGGCCAAGGACGACTCGACGGCGGGAGGGGCCCGCCGTCCTCCCGCGCCCGCTGCTTCCCCGATCCCAAGTAAAAACGCTACGAACCTTCGAACGCGGCCGGTGCAGCCCAGCAAAAAAAGGGCCCGACGGAACAAATAGAAAATGTTCGGGTCCAACAAAAAAAGAATACAAATAACAGGGGTCTCGGGTAACAGAACTAGTTAGGCTCTCCGGTAGATGTCGAAATAATGTAGAGTTCGCATGTCACCTGCGCCTACGCTGACGGGTCACGCACTGCAAACGCGCGTGTTCCTATGATGTAATAGACGAACGATAAAAAACGGCTAACGGAAGAGGCGCGGAACCGGCCGCATCGACGACGACGACGGCCCACTAATCACCTGGCACGATAGTTATTTTATAATTTCACAGCTACAGCGAATCGCCAAGGATATTAATATTCTAGAGATGAACATCTTCACTTCAATTATTCATGTGTCTCCTTAGTTATTCCCGATGCGTAACCGTTGAACTTTTTCCATGCGAATTAAAGGAAGACTAGGGACGATAAAATGCCAGGACCGCTTCCTAGCCGTTGTGCTCTGACCGGTTCTGCTGCGCATTGTAATAACTTCCCCACCAGAAAAAGTTGCGCTAGCCACAAAACACGTCCTTTCGAATAAAGTATTCTTGAGCGCTTCGCATTAGAAATGTGATTATCAAATAACATGCAGTTTGCTATACTCCTTGGAGCATATTGATGATGATGACATCCCACTCAAGGAAATAATGATTTTCTGCCAAGGTACGCAATAAACTTTTTGATTGTTGATCGATCAACTTCCTATCAATTGTCGCAAGACAATAGATGTCGTGTGTGCGGTTATGTGACCGGTCTATTGGTCATATTACATCACCGTACATAAATAGAATCTCCTGGAGCCGCTCGTACTTGCGTATAGCGCGTGCAAGGAGGCGTAACTCTCTGTACTCCTCTGGCGAACGAGAGAGAAAGGGACGAGACAGTGTTACAGTTAAGCAGGAACTCTATTTATATGCAAATATAACCTCGGAGTCGACACCTGTTTGCGTATTCTCAGCGCTCGCCGCGTCGCTTTGTGGCAACACTGTCTCCGTGGTATCCTTTAGATTATGTAAAACCAAATCAACTTTGCGTTCAATTCATGGTCATCATCATAAAAACATAGCCCTTATTCCCAAGTAATAAAGCTCGAACAGAACCGGCCATGCGTCAAAATAACTTTGTTAGCCAATACCTGTGCTTTTGTCGCTTCCCTCTTGTTTTTCTGACCATTTTTTAATCTTCTTGTTTTGGACTGCATTATGGGATTCGTTAAGTAAAATTAATTACGAATTTCACTCAAAAAACATGTCACTATCCTTTGTGACACGATGGCTTGGATCTCGTTAAAAGTTGGAAGTTAGTACAAAATTCCTCGAACCAAAAGGAGAGATATATTAAACTTCATGCAGAGATAAAATTTTACTCTATTATATGATGTGTATCGATGTTTACGTACCGCTTGACAAAGCTGTGCATTAGAATAAAATATGATAGTAGGGCAGAGCGGCATCGCACTCATCTATCACGACAGACTACCGAGTACCACTTTGAACGATAAATGGATCGTATTTGAGGACAGGATTATCGAATCACCGGATCCATTGATGTGTTGGAATACGTGAGAGAATTTTTAATGGCATGTTGCAGATTTCGAAATATTTGTATGGGATGTCGAGCACGCGTTCCTGTTCTGTTTATATACATTGATATTGAAAAGAGGAAGCTAAGTTAGACAAAGGATATTTAATTTCGCACCGTCCGCCGTATTTCCCTTGCGGTTTTGGTGTCACATCTTGCCATTACTGTCATATATCTCCCTCCCACACTGGCGGGGTGGAAGAATTGGCTCTGGTATACGGCGTCCGGGCTGTCCATTTATCATACTCGACCGAGCAGTCCCTGAGTGCGTTCCTGTGTACGTCTGCCGGCAAAGATATGTACTTACTGGTTGTTTTGTTTACACGTGTTGCGACGTTCGCATTCGCAACGTCTGCAATGAACATTATGACTGCAGGATCGAATTACAGATCTTTATTGCAATTGTAATCGAAATGAAACTTATCTATGATTAAATTCTACTTCTGAATTCAATTCAAAAATCTATTTCGTTTTGTTCCCTTTAGCTGTTCGGAGCTCTGTATTTTCAGTTCGATATTCTTCATCAAGTTAATAAAGTTGTTCATCCTGAAATAATTTGATTTCTCTTTAATGGAACCTACTCTATGGTTGGATCAAACTCAGATTTAGCCAGTATCTTATCTTAAGATATTCTCATTCCAGGAATAAATTTTTTACCCAAAACATCACTATAGATTTATGAAACATTTCTCCTATAATTATCTTTAACGGGGAACTGTTCGGAAGTGACTTTCGAATTATTGCCATTTAATGTTACAAGGCGGGAATTAAGGGACATATGTAATCTATTTAATAAACAAACATAAAATCAAAGCCATCAAACCAGTAGAATGTGAGGACCTTATTCCACTTTCTTCAAAAGCGAAATTTCACAAACGATTTGCCAGCGAGTTTCCGTTGCGTTTCCATATGCAAATGTGACACATTGGCACCTGAGTTACGAGTGCATCGGCAGCATAATATCGCACGGTGCGATCGAATCGCGAGACATCGGCCGCACGGGTGCGTCGCCCCAAGCGTCCTTCTTTGCCCTTTGAGACAAGCCGTGTGAGACAAACCATTGTTTTACGACGTTATTTTTAAAAGATTGTTATGTAATTTTCATTTGCATAATTGACGGCATGATTGATGCAGTGGCTGAACTGCTCCGTGCCTATTAGTTCGATTCAGTATGGAAGAAATATTTTTATTTAATAGTTCTTCGAAGTCTTGGTTGTTTGGATATAATTATGATAATTTGTGTTTGTAAACACAAATGGAAGACAAGACTTAATATATATACATATATATTTTTTATATTATTGGTGAAATACTCCTCAAATAATTTTCAACCTTCAACGCATAAACTTTATCAGGCCCTTCATTTTAGGGTTAATCTTGCTAATAACATGATTTAGCGTAGGTACACTATAAACATGTTATGTTAATCTTGCATTAGATACGTGTAGGAACAGTTTGCTAACCAGTCGCCTGTAAACTACATTAAATAACTCGTTGCCCTCAGTTGACTTTTACAGCTTTAGCGGGAATATAAACAGCTGATAAAATCTCCTTAAGTTTTATTCTCACGCCAACCGCACTATGCTAAAAAAGATTATAAATTTCAGCGTAATATAGATATAATAAACCAGATTTTTAGATAAATGTACCTCTTGCTAGTAGTGGTTCTAGTGGTCGTACAGTGCGGCTGCCAAGCAAGAGGTCCTGGGTTCGATTCCCAGGTTGAGCAGTATTAGGGTTTTGGGTTTTTCTGTGAAATTCTCAGTAGCAGCTCGGAGTTTGGATTCATGCCCGGATAATGGCAATAGGCTCGCCCCCTATTACAAGGGACCTAAAACATACCGGCGAAACGTGGGTGTACATTAGTACACCTCTGCCTAGCCTTTCGGGGACGATAGGCGTGATGGTATGTTATGTTAGCTAGTATTCACTTTGGCTGGATAAGTCATAATACTCTAATGATGTGGAGAGTAAACGTATTTTTTACAAGCATTTATAAAGTCAGTGGAAGACTATTAAGTCTTGAATTAGTTGATTCGGGTTAAAAATCGAATAGGTATACAGAAACAAATTAAAAAAAAACCATTTGAAATGAATGTTATTAAAACAAGCTGACAGTAGAACAGGGAACAATATTTTACAACATTTTATGGTGCCGAGTTCTTTTGAGGAGTCAAGCGTATCTGATGTACAGCATTTCTGCAATACTATAAAAAAAACTTAGAAAAAAAACTGCTCGTAAATAACTTGTGGAACGTTTTACAAACTGGATCAAACAATTGGCTTACAACACTAAAGAGGGAAACATACCATATAATTAAATAGTTTACTGATTGCATGAAACTTTAACAAGTTTGTAATTTCCGCAGGTGCGAAGAAATTAAGTTAATGGAGCTGCATGTTCCGCTGTTCGTTGGTTACTTGTGTTTTCAAGACATTTAAAAGGTAAACGGATCGTCGACAGTCGTTTGTCCTTACCGATGGGCCCTAACGACAAACGCATATTATATAAACTGCAATTATTCGTGTCCCAACGTTTTCCAATTTGATGCATCGAGTAGACCTCTTGACGACAAACTCTTACAACGGAAACTTAATAATTTGTGTCGGTGCACCAATTATTCGTGTTTTCTTTAATCAGATCGAGACGGCACTCCGCCGAGGTTGTTACAGAGTGGGAATTTAATCTGTAAACTCCGGCAGAGTGGTAGCGAAGCGCTTTTTGCCTCCGTTCGGCTTGTAACGCAATAATAAAATCTTGCACTTTGATGTCTGTAGGCGGTTCGGGCGGTGGTAGCCACGGTGCGAGAGGGTGGAAAATCACTCGGGGCGTCTTGCGTCCGACGTCGCACAATTTCCACATCAGAACATCGCGACCCAAGGCGGCATTAAGCTGGAGTGCGACGCCTCGCCACTCTCTGACCTACAAACGCCATCCGTAAGACGCTAGTCTTCATATCCCGTAAATATTTTGTTACTCTCGATCCCATATAATATTTATAGGATAGGGACTTCTGCTGCGATTAGAATGTCGTTTCTTTGCAATATTGAGACTTGAGAGCTTATTTCCCCTACCTTTCCATATAGATATTTGCATAATTTAGAAGAAATGTACGTAGTTGCATCAGAAGGAATTTTTGAAGAGGCGGATCATTGAAGTCATGGGTTACGTTCGTACGACGCAAGGGCAAATATATCGCATCGGCAGATAAAAGCCGGCTCGCCCACACACGGCGCTAATGTTAATTAAAACGTCATGAACTCTCAACGTGTGCAGAGCAACAATTTTCAAGTTTGATTAACGTTATGTGCTGAAACTGACTTGTTAGGTGGTTTGGATGATAGCTGCTTATTGATCGTGTAAAAAAGGTAACTAACTATATGAATGAAAGAAAACGTCTGATTCATTTTATTACTTCAGAAAATTTTTGTTGCTAAGATTCGTTTATTGTATTTTTAAAATTAAATATCATAAATTAAACATTTCTATAAAACCATACACTCTAGAAAAAAGAAACAGCTCGTCTGGCTGTCTACTAGTCGTACTAGTCTAAACTATTATCGGAACGAGTGAAGAAAATACCAATAGGTGACAAGATAAAATAGCTTCCTAATAGAACTGTAAGTGCGTATAACAAATTTGAGGTGCACACTGAAAAGAGCGTCGGCAGGAAGGCGTCGAGACTCTGATCCGACGACATTGCGGCGTCGGCGACAATTTTCCAATCAATCGGCCACTGGTCCGCCTGTTGTCACTCCGATTACCATTACTGTCATGAACTAAAATAGACAGTAATCGTCATGTTCAATCGATACAGTATTACACATTTAAATTGAATGATAAGTATCAATATCCTTCCGCGAATTTATTCATAAACGGCTGATTGTTTCAGAAATGAAAATACATTAACCTATACAATTAAGTATGCAAAAGAATGTAATTTAATTTGAATATCACCTAACACTTGAACTTTAAAATTACCATTTAACATTTTCTAGCCGGTTGGAATAACTTTGTAGTGAGTACCTACGTTCGCTTTATTTTACACGGACATGCAATATTAATATATTTAAGTTAAAACGATTAATATTAATGCGGAGTTATGCAAATCTCGAGATGTTTTCTGTGTCAAATAGCGAGTCCGACAGTTGAATTAAAAGATTTTCTCCGACTCCAAGGAATACATTTTGAGCCTCAAAAAGCCATTAAGCATGAAATAAACGGCGCAACAAACAAATGAAAACTACGAGCATTATAACGACTGAGCAGGAATTTCAACTAAAAAAATAATTAATTGACGTTGTTGTTATGCAAATTGGTCCGTGTATGAGAAAAGTTTTAAAACTAAATAGAATTACGTTGAGAAAAAATCTAACCGTGCATATAAATACTAATAATTAGTTAGTTTTTAGTAATGTAATTAGATAGTACAGAGTACGCGAGTTAATGGCAAACACATTTGTATTAATTACGTGTAACGAGTGACCGGCGCGCTCTCCGTGAAATTTTAATAAATCTGGCAGCTTGGTGGAGACTACAAAGTGAGGCGACAAAAACTCCGGCCAGCTACTCAGTTTTTATCCCTTTCTCGTTTAGTCGAGAGTGGATAAGCGAACAAAATTGTGAGGATCCCATCCCATTATTAAATTGCTGAAATATTTTCTTTAGTTACCGTCAAAATTGAAGTAGAGTTAAAATTTACTTCACTAAAAGGATTTAGTACTTTACCCTTTGTTACAGTGGAGGTACTATTAATAGCAGCGATTATAACACTGGTTTTTGTTCGTTTTAGATTATAAAACAACAGTTAACAAGGATGTATTATGAAAGAAAAATATATACATACCTAATATATAAGAACAGTAAAGTAAATTATCTATAAATAAATTTTAATAGCAGTTCTGTAGTATTTGAGATATAGCAACAAGCCATAGTATCCAATACCGCTGAACTATCATATATAAAACATATAATAACAAGCATGGACGTTAAACTTTCATCAGCGGTAATTGCGTAGCGTGAGTACGTGTAACCGTAGAATATGAACACACAGAAAAATTACTCCACACAACACTTTTGAGCAATTTCACTCCATAATTGCGTGCATTACAGAGACTTCAGCTGGATTAGATTATTATTATCAACTCAATAAGTCCTAATATCAAATATAGGTGTTGGTTTTAAATTTATCCACTTTAAATCTATAACATATATTTTTAGGAATGGGCCTTCTGTACAAATTTCTTGGTATAGCTGAGTCGGAGCGGCACGGCGGCGGGGCTAAAGCTTCATTCTCCAGCATGCTCCGGAAGTGTTCTCTCATCCACTGCCCTATTTATAAGCCAAGCTATACGTTAGTTAGCGTTTGTCGGCAAGGGAAATTTCGTGGCGAATACACGTCATTTTCTCGGTATCATTAGGCAACTTTTGCGATCAAAATACGACACAGCTCAACGACAAAAAAGGAACAAAATTCAGGCACCATTCGGTCCTCTTAGCCGGGTATTCTGAAAATTCTACAAACATGAGGATGTGCTACATTAAAAGCGATGTTTATTCCTGGAAATATCTATCACTAAGTATTACGAGCACATGTTTCGGATATTGGAATCGGAGGGCCTTACACAAATAGCTTATATATTTATTCATTTTATACACTTACGCAAATATAAGATATAACAATAAAACCGATCCGAAACTTCGAGTTTAAAATAATATCATTATAGTGGAATACAATAAAATTCTTAAAAACTATTTTCATATTGATAATAATGTAATTATACATGGGTACATTGGCAAATGAAGCCATAACACGAGTGTCGTACGTGGTTGATTTGTCTGTTTTGCATTCCCAATACTGCTTTAATTTGTGCGTTAATTAAGATCATGTGCTGAATCAAAAACGGGATGAGTGAAATGGAAATATAAGCGGAAAAAAGAATAAATGTGGCAGTTTTTTTTTATTCTTTTTCATATAAAGGAACCCTTTGGAAAGATATCCAATTATAAATATTTAAAGTGTGTAAACGCAGTCGGTGGGGTTCTGTAATTCAATTCGTCGGTGTTGAGTTTCTTATTGACGTATCCATTAGGTATTATTCGAGTTCTAGGGTGGGTCGAGCCGAGTCAGGCGGCTGTGGAGAGCGGAGAGAGGCCACGGAATGTTTTCACAAGCTCTACTGATGTTGAGCACGATATTTCCAGAGGAATTTCGAAAGATTAGATTGAAGTAATGAGAGTTGTTGTAGTTCTTTCTTTCGGTATACGAGACGTAGTAGATATTGCAGCGAGTAGGATGGGAAATATTTTCTGTGATTCCAATATTCTACAGTTTAAATTATAATTATTAATAACTCTTTACTGTTCTATAGTCTATAGTTTTTCGATGATTCTTATTTCAGTTTTTTTAACGATCTATTGGTGTTCCATAAATTTTACTTTTGTAGGACAAAAGTTAATAACCTCTTATCGTTTAAATATTTCTTGTTATAACTAAATGAATATTAGTTAAAGATTGACAAACACATTACGTAATAATTCTTTGTTCTATCCGATAGAGAAAGTATTTAAACAACGCTGTCAACATTTCCTGTGTCAATCGGAAAATAATTTTGAATTACAATTCACATATCGAATATCCGTTTCCGTTCAATTTGGCGATATACGGCCAATATGTCTAAACATAAATAATAGCCTTAATACTCGGAAGTAGAATCGTCAATGATGCCATATGTTTTACAGTTATGTCGCTAATAAATAACCTTTAAATTATATTACCTTACGGATCAGACACACTGACTCCTAAAATATAATTTAACATGAGCAGTGAATGAGACCACTCATTGATAAGCATAGAGTTAAATAAAATCAGGTTACGATTTTAAACAAGAACCTGACCAAAAAATAAATAGACATACAATCAATTTGGCCTAAACTCTCAAATCACACACTAAAACGGGTTTAAGTCTAAAGTTCACTTTAATCTTAAACCTTCGTTTCTGAAGATCATTTTAAAGCTAGTGACTAAACATAAACCAGGTTCAACTAAGGTCATATAGACGCCTGGCGTCATAAAACACGCATGCTATGCAACTTAAGGGAGACAGCTAATCGTGAGCTGGAATTGCTGGAAACTGCCGTTGTATGGAGAAAGTCCCAACCACGGACTACAACAACAAAACACTGTCAAAATACGGTGTCTTTTTTATTTATGTAGCTTTTCTGGCGAACTACAAAACTATTTCATTTATGTTTCGACAAAACGGTCAACAAGTTCAAAATACGCTTCCTAGAGTATGGGGGACGATCATTCCTTTAATATCTTGAAGGTTCTCTTTATGTATAAAAAGTATTGATATTCAGCAATATTTTGTTGGACTATAAAATGGTCAATAATATAGCTAGAAATAGACATGTTAAAATGGTTTAGTTAATATTGAGATAAATAGTTATACTGTAAGTCAGAATTTGTATCATTACTACAACAATCTAAAAAATGTAATTACGCGAAGGCAAACCAAAAGTGATTACAGATGTCAACGAAACCAATGTTTCAAGGAATTTCGATTTAAGATCTTAATCAAAATTCTTTTGAAGCATTGCAAGTAATGTTTATCGTGATATTGCTTCAAAGAGCCGTTTTGTCTCATTTTAAGCCTGTACTACTATTTACTGGGCTAGTTTGTTGGGTGAGATAGTCTCTCGTCTTTTGGGAGAGACCTTGGTTGATCTATATTTAATACTAATGTTAAAACACAGATTTATACTGATGGGGCTGACATGTGCTAATTGCACAAAAGCCCGAAAATAATTAAAGAATATAAAAAACAAATGTTTTTTGTTGTTGTTGTTTGTAATGAATAGAATAGGCACAGAAACTCATGGTGTGATTTAAATAATTGTTTATCCATTGAACACTACATCTATAATGAACTTTTTATTTTATTAATTTAGAAAACAATAAGAGATTTTAAATATTTTTTACAAAATTGATAAATTCTTGTTTCACAAGTATCTGTTGGCAATTCAAACTACATATTGATAAATACATCCAAGTAGCAAACAGTTTCAGAAACAGCTTGTGTCCCTAACGGTGAGTGGCGTGCAAGTTTACACCTTTGATCTCTCGAAGTTACCCGTCGGTATTGAACATAGCTAGTCATTTATAGTTCAAGGGAACTTTAAATGTTATTTCTGCGGATTGGATTACTGTGTGTTAGTTGAACTGAAATCGAACTTGCCTTTTATTTTGCAATCGTTTTCTAGTTAAAACGCTTACCTAGTATTAACAGCTGGACCTCACCCCCATTTAAAGTCATAACAAACGGAAATCTTTGTTACTACTACGGCTAAAAGTTTAGGCATATGTCAGATTAGATGTACATACCACATACGTGTATGAATTGTATCTAGGACCTAATTAACCGCAGCTGCACTTGACCAGTGAGATTAAGTTTGATTAATGACGTAGAAAGTAGGTATTATATTCAAAATAAATCTTAGACATTAGGTACTGATAAGTTAACGATAATGGATATCCTACATCGCCAATTATAAGTAATGTGAGCACAGCTCATTATTTATACTATACTACGAGAAACGGCTTTTCAGTTGCTATGATTACTTTTATCTACTTGGAAATAATATAAAGCCAGACTTTGATTTCTCGTTTTCAACACACCAATTTCGTAATGCGGTAAGAAATTGTGGTTTACAAGTAGTTACCAACCTGAATGTAATTTAAGAGCAAAAAATGTCTTCAATAATGACTAACCCTATTAGTTTCCGACGGTCGGAGGTGTAAATAAACAATGATGCTATAGCCGAACCATAACCCTTCTCTGCTGCACGAGCAATATAACCGATATCAAGCCGGTAACCGGTTCTGTAATCCGAACGCGGCTGCCAACTTATTTTGAAGGGGGCTTGTGTTTGAGGAAATGCCGTATCCAGTCAGATATGAGATTTTGCCGAGACTGACAGCGACCACATATAGCGACAGCGGGACGGGCGAACGATAAATGAGACGTGAAAAATTTAGTTCAGCTTTAGTTATATGATACATTTGATTTAAAACAAAAATATTTTAAATGGAAAAGTTTTTAGGTACCCAACATAAAGATAGTTAGTTTGCACCTGGTTCGTAAGATGTAATATATGGTGAAGTTTGATTACCTAGAAATTCTTCGATAAGTTACTTCCAAGCTTAATGAATAAAGAAAAAAAAACAGTATCTTCTTTGATTCTATTTCACTATTCATGTATTTGTTAATGAGGAGTGTAAATGTAGTGTCTAAAGGGGAAACAAAAGAATTATAATTAATCAACCGAGAAGGGATCAACAGCATGCGTAAAAAAATCTTTGGACTCCCGATTTTTTGTCAATAGAAGGTTGTCACAATACCGTCACACTTGTTGTAACGTACCCCACTCTGCTCAGTGGGCATAGAGTAACCCTTTTCGCGCTAGTGTAACCGGTCATGTAACCGGAGGCCGGTGGCCGGCGGGGTACGTTCGAGGAAGCGGCCGCGTTCCCACGGGGCTCGCGCGCATGCGCCCTTCCACCGCAGACTACCCGCGCGTACAACGTACCTGCAAACAAAACCTACATGTTAGCTTATATTACTATTCTGTGTGCTTTGGTGTACTGTATAGACATGTGGGATTGATTTACATACTGTGTCATTTTGGCCCCGGCCGTTCAGAGGGAAAACAGTAAACAAATAAAAAAGACCACATAACACATGCTACATTTACGTATTTCTCCTGGAAAATTGCAAAGGATAAAATCTCCATGAAATTATTTCACCCTGAGAAAGGACCATATTATTTACAGTAGCAATACTGAAGCGAAAAATCCGAAATCGCGGATAATTAATAAATATTGTTATTGGATAAAGACATAAATTACTAAGATTAAACATGTGTGTGGTATGAGACACAATTCGGATGACACGGTCGCCAAAGGATATTCAGATAATATGTTCCGATATGAGACAGGTTCCTCTAATGTGTTTCAATCGACTTCCTACCCCGAATATCTGTCAGCACCTAATGCACATCAAAGGCACCGTTACAGCTCGGCTATTAAATCCGCGAATATCGCCATAATATATTGAGTACTAAGGTGGCTGTGTTTTCAATGAATTAATTATGATTTCTGGAATAAGGTAAACAGATAAGGTCGCGAATACCTAATAGAGAAATAAAAGACCTTGGCTCAGAAGTAGGACAAGTAAAGGTAATAACAATATTAATTGGATATAACACCTAACAACACGAATAATAGGAAGTTTGATTTTTTATATTTTTCATAATGGAAATCTCGGAAAATAGCAAATTTATGGAGACCTTTATCAAGTACGAGGTATTGATAAAAAAAAAACACCTGAATCAACATTTCTTCATATACAAAGAAAGCTGATACTCATATTCGTTTGCATATAAAAATATTTCAGCGTTCATATTACAAGCCGACATTGGCAGACACTGCTCACGTTTCGAAATATGCTAATGTATTTAAACAAAGTCATTGTCAAGTACGCGCGGGCACATTGCCATATTATTGTTGATATATAACTTGTTTTTCATTGCCTAATCATTTGAAAACTAAACTCTTCGTCACCTCAAATGAAACTACGGGATTCCGTTGCGAGCTGACGACCGATGCCACTTGAATTCTAGTCAATAAAAGATCGACCCAACCAGTAGTATTAACAACTTCCTCATAATAAAAATAGCTATAAACTTCATCATCTATATCCGCAGGGTGTCATCTGACTGGAATCCTTGGACTTTTTACAATGCACATTAATTCAATGTAAATTTAAGGTCTAGTATGTTTCTATTCTACAAATAATAGGTTGCTATAATCTTCTTTCTGGCCGTATCTTAATCTTTTCCGAATTTTAGTACACGTAGGGTTAGGTTTCTCCTTTATCACTTCTCCTTTATTTTGTCCTTTTATTTTAGCGGCACAAACCTCAGCTGTAGACTCTTGTTCTGATTAATGTTAATTTTTTGGATAATACACCCGTAACCTTAAGGTATTCCTACTTCTAAATCTTTTTGGTCCTTTGCTCCGCACACTTCGCGGCCGCGCACTGGCACGGCGCGCAGGAAGCGAGCGCGTAGGCGGACGTTTAATACGGGCGAGGAAGCGTCGTGTCCGGTGCCGCACGACGTGTATCAGGGTTTGTCGCCTCTATCCTTATGTATATGCTTGTGTTGCGGTTTAAGATTTGCGTACTTTGGTGTGGTTAAAAGGTATTAATTTGAAAAAGTGTTATATTTTGTTTCTTAAATAAGAGCCTTTTGAATTTGATGGTGGATGGCAGCAGGAAATCAATCCTGCTTCTAGAGCCCAAATCCTTCCCTCTATTAGGATGTAACCTTTAGCTCGAATAGTCGTTATACTAATGTTTAACAAGTCCCAAGTTTTATCCTTAAATCTGGGTTTTTATCTATTGTAAATCCCTAGTTCTCGTAACAAATTACCAACTGAACTACAATCCCATAGTTACATAGTATTTAAGTTTATTCCCATTTCCTCGAACAGCATAAAAGCGAAATTCATACAGCACGTGTTCTAGCTCATCTGTTATTGTTGTGCATACCGCGAAACACATTGAAAGGCTCTCATTGTACCTTTTGCCGGATTGTAAACATTGATGCCTTGTTGGCGGGATTGTTGCTATCGCACGTAATTAAGACCAGTCAAAACATTGTGGTGCGTGGGAATGATGTAATAAAATCGTAAGCGTTACGTGTGTATTGGTAATATTGTTTTTCTATTTACGGATCCGCGTCATTGGACGGCTGTGTGCTGTCTATCTTTACCTGGAATTTTAGCTCAGAACTTCGTTGTAACATTTGCATTCGGTTCGTTCCGAATCTGGGATGCGTAATGCGGTAATATATCCTGTAATAAATACATTGCTCATACACTTTGCTGTTGTAAACAGTTCTATATTTGCTAGATGATGAAAGGACGGTTAGCATGTACTACGTCACATTACTCCTTCCAAAGGTTTAAGGTCCAACTAGATAAAAATTATATTGTTACTTTTGGTTATGTTATATCGACTACAATATCCTTCAATCTGAAAACGAAATAAGATCAAAACGGCTGGTAACTTTTACTTATTCGTAATAATTTTATTTTTCATGCTCTGAAAAGAAGTCCCTCTATGGTTTTTCATGATATGTATTATGTATATGCAGAATTTTGATGTTAATCCTTTTAAATCTTTATAAGGTGTTTCTGCAAAGATCGATCGATGTCTAAGATATTTTACCATACCACGTGAAAAAAAGAAGGAACATTTTTGTGCTTAAACCTACCTATCCACCGTGCGAGTTTTGTTAAGCGTTTATGAATGTACAGGAAAAGCTTTTCCTTGACTTACAGAACTATATTAATATTAGTAACATAATCACCTTTCTTTTACCCATCTAATAGCAAAGTTCTAAAACTATTTATAGTTATTACAAACCATTTCTAGTGAGTGAACATCAGAGCTCAACCAAACCATATCTAAACAAACCCAAAGACGAAGGGATCTGTAATAAAAAGGCTAGTAATAAAATAAACATGAGAGGCTGCGGCGTTGCCGCTCAGCGTGCGCCTGCGACGCACAATGGAACAATCTCGACCCACCAGCTGTTTGTACCTGAACTGTTTGCCGATGCGACGGTACTGCCCTTGTGTTGGATGAGCAGTAGCGTAAGAAGAATTTTGGTCTTTATTTTCTGGTCCTTTTACCCGACATGGACGAGACGCAAATATTTACTTTTAACCCTTGGTACAAAATATAGATTTCCAGTATAATGTTGATCAAATAATTATCTAGGGTTTATATATTACAATAATGACTGATGATACAACCAGTTTCAGTTTTGTTTTTCAGTTCTAGTCAAGTAATCCTGAATTATATTAAAAAACTACCAACGTTAATTATTAACATGAAATCAATTGTACATGACGCTACAACATTCGGCAATAAACAGTGCTATTATAATCCGATAACATCCAATAACTCAGCCGCAATTATCCTTAATTATCTTAATTGTTAGTTCGTTTGTATCCAGTGTTTTTCGCCAGTAAAATTGTTACTGCCGTCACTTATTGCAACAAAAACAGTAACGAAACGTCCCATAATACCTATATAAAAGCTATTTGCTGTGCATTAGTCTAATTAAGAACATTTTCTCGGAAACACCAACGTCACGGTAGATGAATGGCAAATGTTATATGGGTAAGTGAAATGATACAGAAAGTATCAACAAAAAACCGTTTGTATCATAAATTGTACGAAAATGTATAACCAATTTACTGCGACAAATATCTCAACTAATCTATCATAGTTTAAATAATTATATTCTATTTACAGTCATCCGATTGTGTAGCGAGAGAATATGATATTACAAACTGATATCATCCCCAATAGATTCTGTGGGTCCAAAACATAATAATATCAATATACCTACATACTAGGATAAAATTTACGATTTAATATTTTGTAATCAAATGAGAAGAACCCAATCATGTCTGTTTATTTGACACGTCATGTCAAATAAACAGACATGATAATCGTTGATGTGTCGATGATTAGAAACAAATTGGATCACAGTCAATGTACAAGCCATTAAATCACCGATAAAATACACGTGTCATAGTACACATAATGTTAATCAAGTTTCAGACTTGCAGCACTGGTGAACATGTGCTGTACCAAGGACCTTTTTCTCAACGACGTGGAGTAATCGATCCGCGTGAAATTGATCCGCTGTATCCACGAGAGCACTCGCGGAGCACGCACTTGCATGCACACAGGGCTACCATCCGTAAAGATTTACTTTGACAGCTATATTTGCGATTTGAATTTGAAAAAATCATATTAGGACTAACTTTGGTAATTTAAAGATTTTACTTATCATTTAGTGTCATAATATTAATTCCATGCATACAGATCTCATTACTTTTTAGCTTTAGGAATGGTAATGACTAAAAGCTTTATGGTTAGAGGTAGTCATTTGACCACAAATGACACAATAACCTATTTACGTATTTGGTGTTGCAAGAGAAAACGCTATACTATTTGAATGATAACCCTGCATATAGCTAGCGTCGGCAACGAACCCCTCATTCCTGCTAGGGGACACTTAATCCCCTGTCTATTTCAAACACGTTTCACCTCATTCGTTTCGCGCACAAAAAACTCTGTTATTAGATTTACTAAGTCCCTCGATCGATCCGTTGTTTGTGATTTGACAGGTTTTTTTTTAAGTCAGAACAATGAAATTGCTTTGTTATAAAACTTTTGTATTTTTTTCGTTAGAACAGGTCAATAAAATTAAATAATCGTGTTAAGACGTATTCTAAAGAAGTCATTAGTTTTTTTAAGAACAATAGGTATTTAAAACGGTGATTTAATCAAAATATATGCTGCATAATTGGAAATGGTGTTTACGACCTTTTTTATTGTAACTATCATACTTCCTTTTTTCTTAGTTAGTAATCTAACTGCATTCCTGGAGTAAATTAGTCAGAGCGTTATCCAATTAATATCTACTTTATTCTTACTAATGATTTTGTTCCATTCATATTTTTATGCGACGTGACAAAACGTCTATGTTTTTATTCTGCATAAAAGGAATGAGCCTCAGCTTGCGTTTTACAATGTCGTGCGACTGTCGTGAGAATCAATTAAGGGAAGTGGCCTCTACGGTACTCCTAGTCTCTAGAATACAATTCCACAGTCTCCTAAGTTTAGATCGCAGAAGTTTCACTGGTATCTGCAACAATTCTAATTTTAGAATTCTCTTTCGCTAGGGCGGTGCACGAAAGAGATACGCCAAGTACTAAATCTCTTGTAAGTAAAGTATCTCTTGCTGTTTGTGTGGTGCTCATTTTTCAGATCTACAGAACGGATTTTGATACGTTTTTCATTGTTTACAACTCTTCACTAAAAACTACTTTTTTTTTCTTATTCTTTTTTAGTTACGTATACTATTGTTGTTATAAATATTAAAATCGCGAGAAGGCGAGGCGGGTCACCAGTATAGGATATTTAAACTTTATCTTTGCCATCGTTATCGGCGAGGAAAGGATGAGCATCTCCGAGTGATAAATGAAAATAGCCGGCGAGGGGGGGGCGGACTCCCGCGGTGCGTGCACACATGGCCTTATCGACCGAGCGGTATGGTATGAGGGAGAAGCGGTAAGCGACCAGTAGTGTGTAATATCGATGGAATAACTATGATCTAATAAATAAGGTATACATTTCAAAATCTCTATTTCAATGAAAAATAAAAATTTATAAAAATGATTAAAATTTAAGGGCTAGTGTAACACTAAATATACTTTTCTTTTTTAACAAGTCTTTATTAACGTTGTTTTAGCTAGTTACTGGAGTTGAAATAACTTTGAAATAAATCGCAAAATAAGAATGTATATTACACTCGCTCTCCGCTTATGAACCAAACTGAGACACGCGCTCTCCTCCGCTTACAATAATAAGCTAGCACGCACGCGCCACGCGTCGTGTGTGACCGACGACTGCCGAAATAATTGTCCATTAACATCGCATACTTGTGGGGGACCGCCTTACAAACACCAAATTAAAGATTATGTATGTATCAATTACAGTAAAAGCCCAATGGACCCGGGGATACAGCGTCTCTTGAGGCCACGTGGCTTATAAGAAATGGTGAGTAGTAGTGATTTTATAATGACAATTTATAATTAAAAGCAGAATGCATTTATACGGTTAGAAATTCTTCGTACCAATTAAAATATTAAATAAAAAAATTTTAGATCCGTTTCGAGTTCGATGAAATTTATAAATTTGTGTCTACTGCAGTCATGAAAAAGTTATATTCATTCAATAATGTTCACAATCATTGATTTTAAATTTATTTGCTCTTTTTCTTATTACTAGTTAAATACATTATGAGTTTACTTAGTCTAACGAATTAAGCCAATGAAAAATTCTTATGTATGGGTTATAATTGACTACGACTTTAAAACCTCGAAAATAAACACTAATTAATTTAAATCTATATAATAAAATAAATTGTCTTGCCTGACACACGCGCTCTCTTAAGTACATAAATACAATTATTTTTAAAATATAAGCCGAGAAAAAAGTCTATGTTTTCCGAACGTGAAAGCGTCGATACATAAGCACAGTGCAACCGCGCGAAGCCGGAGCGGGCCACTAGTTACTAATACTACTCCGAGTAGTAAAAGTATGTAAATATACTTTAACGATTTCAACCTCTCGTGAACTAGTAACGTGTCTAGTGTAGTACATTTCTTTTGTAATAGGGGCAAGTCTATTGTCATCAACCGCGCATGAAGCTACTGAGAACTTCATAGAAGAACCCAATAACACTGCTCGACCTGGGAAGATCATATTGATATTACATTACGTTTATTTATTATTATTATTTATACATAAATCTTTGTAAAACAAAACCAACAATGTTGTATTTCATTTAAAAAGAGTATCTATGGAGTTTCTTGCCGGTTCTTCTCCATAAGACCTACCTTTTGGAACCGTGCAACTAAATTCAATTAAATATGACAATTCCAAAGCACCTGTATTGGTCTAATTGAAATAAATGATTTGATTTGATTTGATTGATTGATTGAAGGGAACCGAAGACATCTTGCTCAGCTGTGGCACATACGACCACCCATGCGGCAGTTACTAGACCTAGTAAAGTATGTCTTTAAACAGTTCTAACTTCTCTTGAACTATGAACGTACCTATTGAATAAGATATCTTGAATATTTAGTGTGAAGCTGCTGTTTTGGAAGTATACAGATGGACTGACATAAATTAGACAGTTACAGCTAGATTGTCTGACGTTTTAAGAATGAGCTGGTGGCCTATTATCTTTTCAATACTGACATGAAGGTGAGACATTTAATGTCAGGGGCTAAATTTAAACGGACAGAGATAGAATCTGTAAGCTTTATTTGGTCCTTCGATCCGCGACGTGGCTTTAAAGACGACGGAATTTATTTTATTTTATTATGGTAAATCAGTTGTTATAAGTAAATATGAATTCCTCTTCAATCATCAGATGTAGTTAAGATTGGTATAATGGTTTCTAGCTATGCCAAAAAAACATACCATTAATACCACTCAAGTATTCCGTTAACTCCAGAAGATAAAAGCGTGCGTGATGCCCATGCGTTTACTCTGGAATGTTATCTGGGTTAATTCACACTTGTGACGATTACGTCACGTCTAGGAAATGTTGGTCAAGATCGAGTTGGTTCGTGTCTCGCGCGATTTATACAACCAATGTTTGACGGGAACTATTATAGAACACGCTATGGGGTCGAAACTTGTTTATGACTAAACTGAATACCCACTTCACATGTATTCACTTCAAGCCTAACAGCCCACATAAATAATATTTTTTGCCTGTATTCATATCAAATATATTTTGAAAAAAAAAATCGTTTAAAGAAATATTGATTTATCTCTCCTGGACCATCAATAAATTTTAATGAAAAAAAAAAAATAGTGGTGATAATACTCATCCAATCAAAAGGCCTCGTAAAATTCAACACGACATCTTTAAGACGTTTACGTGAAGCCCATCACACTTGTCCCGGCAGGGATGAAGAACGACGCGTAGAGGGACGTAGGGGAGAAGGGGACTGAACTCGTAAACCTAAAAATAGATGCGACGACACCACGCCTTCAATATACAACATGGATAATTCGTCCTAACTATCAAACTGTGTCATGAGCCGATCCCTACGTAGACGATAATAAGCATCAAAATCATCTGTCTCTCGATCATGCTGAAGTTGTCAAATCGCAATATAAAATTGGTAATGCGTACAGCGGACTACCAATAGCAGCATCTGTCAAAACAATACACACCGGAAACAATAAACAGTTGTTTGATTAGTTAATTTTTAGGGGATTCTGTATTCAACACAGCATTAATGAAAACATCGGGTCGTAAATGTTAATTACCGCTCAATAAACTGACGTATAGGAATATCAATTTACCAATAGACTACATTAATGACTTACTTGTAATTAGTAACGATTAAGAAAAAACAACATTATAAAGCCGCTCATAATAAAAAAGAAAGAAAACGCGGCTTATGTGCTGAAAATAAGACGCATTAAACACTGATATCTCAATAATTGATCGATCTGAAGTTACGTTTTTTTTTGCAAACATGCAGTTTGTATGTTTTATACATATATTCAAAACTTTAACAAACTTATTTCTGGC
Organism: Craniophora ligustri; assembly: GCA_905163465.1. Lineage (NCBI taxonomy): Eukaryota > Metazoa > Arthropoda > Insecta > Lepidoptera > Noctuidae > Craniophora > Craniophora ligustri. The sequence goes on along the minus strand of LR990960.1, from coordinate 2,945,827 downwards.
TGGAGTACTTTTTCCTAGACTGTACCAATATTACGGGGATATAAATCCTGAATATTGGAAAATAACCAATGTGCTAAGAACGGCTATTTATCAGAATCGTCAGATCATTCATCATCAGATTGTTGTTGATATAGTATCAACACTATCAAACAACAATCGAACTAACAATTAAATTAAGTATTTTATATGTATTCACTTGGTAGTAAACTGGACTTCAGTTCTCATATCTTACTAAATATATAATCCATTAATTACTACGACTACTACTAAGAATTTATAATCCCAAGACCAGAATGTACGAGTGAAGAGAAATATGTGTCAGTTTAAGTAATGAAGATAGTTATAAAATATCTCTGTAATTAAACAGGTCTCAAGTGCCACTGTCTGCTGTTATGAGCAGCTTAATTAAATATTTTGGTTCTTAAAGGGCGCCGATAAACTATGTATCATTTCCGAGACGTTAAGTTTTATTTGGATGGATAATTATCATAATTATTATTACTCTAATCGTGAACTTGATAGAGAATACGGAGAATATATGTACATACATATGTAGATGAATGGAATTATCTCGGATCGACCGGGTTGATGAATTAAGTATTTATTTTTAGTAATGATTCAATAAACATGAGTACTACAAAAGTCAATGTGTATAAAATATTGTTTCCCTCCATCGAAGTTTGGCGAAGGCAACCACGTAATATTTTGTTTCACTATGAAACTCAAAACAAAACCTTAAGTAATATTTGTGCCAGAAATGTTGACCTCGTACAACAATTACATCATTTCAGTTGTAAGGCCCAACAACTTGGAGAGTTCGCGTTATGTTATGAACGAATAGGAAACCAAACAAATCATTTTTGTATAACTTAGTCAATTTCTGCTAAGTTAGGTCGGAGTTAACGTTACGACATAGTCATGGTTACAGAGTTACAGACCATCAGGGAGAAAAATTACCTAACACAGCGTTATTCCAAGTGTTACTACGAGTTATAAAATGTTGTCGGGAGGCTGTGCCATAATACCCCGAACTCCCCCGAAGCCCGCTTCGTTTGAGGGGGAAACTTTCCTAACGCTGCTGCCGTGTTACGAGAATTGGGTAATAATTTATTTAGCTTTTGCTTTTATTTCACTCAGACGATTACCGTAACATCTTTGAGGTTTAGTAAATCTTGATGATTAATTTTTAGTATGTTTTTCAGGCAAGAAACTAATAAAATGCAAACAAGTTACTTTCTGTAAATTTTTTAACGCTAATAGAAATTTGAAAGTCTTTTTCTGTCAAACTTGATCATAAAAAGTAGATACCGTTTGAGGAAAAGGAAAATTTAATGTGTGTCAGATTTATAGCTTGGTCATTTATTCATATTTTTAACTACACATTTATTACAAAAATAATAAATTTAATACAATCAATGGCAAATGGATCGTACAAATTAGCGTCAAAAGGCCCCCAATTTGGGTGATTCTCACAGAAAAATAACAATAAAAGGCATCAATCAAAAATCGCCACCGCATTTATATGACATCGATGCGCGTTCTAAATCCGTGGAATGAGTGACAGCTCCCAATCAAACTTTAATCAAAGCGGCCGACAACGCCAGCGTCTGCGGAGTAGACAAACCCGGTCGGCGCAGCTAATTGAGCGGAATGGCCCCGGTACATATTGCGGCTGCGATTAAGTCACTAACGTCAGCGTACGTCCCTTTGTTCACGAGTATTCGGAGGTCAGTGAATGACAGCACATGTGCGACTTTATTCGCAGCTTAATTGTTATGCATTTCCATATGTGACAAATCGACTGCATCTTTGATTTATATTTACAATTCAAATACCTACATTGTGATATTTTTGGTTACATTATCTCAAAACATTTTTAAAACACTGATTAGAAGTACAAAGACTTTTACTATAAAGAAAATAAAACCAATTACTATTCTTCGAATCGGTTCTGTGCTGTCGCTAACCTTTAGTTGAGAGTTTGGGACGGTGGCGGTGCTACAAAAAGTTTGGGCAATCGCTTCAGCTTATCAGTTCAACCTGTCATAAGTGTCATGACATGAGTAAAGGGTAGGACGGGGAACAGAAAGGGACGGACAACGCGGGTACGATATCACGCGCTCACGGAATGCCGGGAATGTTAAGTTTAGGCCCAGTCAAAGGGTTCTGAGTGGCTTTCAAAATTAAAAAGACAAACATTGAGGTTCACAACGTGGTAATTGATTCGTTTAGTTTTGTTGCTCATGAATATTTTATTTTAAGGTGCGCGGTTTCAAAATTATGATTCGTTTGGATTTCAGGGTATTTGTAGTGTGTGGATGTTAGAAATTGAACAGATAATACCTATGATATGATTGTGCAGTCTTAATAATGTCTAATAATAATACGTTAATAACTACTAGACAATACAGTATAAAATTCTATTTTTCGATGTATCCAACTGCTTTGCAAATTAAAAAAATAAAATTTCTCGCTATCACGGTTTTGCATCGAGGTATGTGATACAACTCAAAAATAGTAAAAGACAGTCGAGTTGACAGACAGATTTTGAAATAGTCGTATGCTGTCCGTTATATGTATAGTGTATACTCAGCTTTATGACCGAAAGGTTTATGCCCAAAGAATTTTTTTATAGCAAATTTTCGATAATGGCTTAAGCATAGGACTACGCCGTAAGTTTGATAGATACCTATATAAATAATAGGTCTAGATTTTAGTTTTTTTTTCTTTAATGAACCAGTGCTTCTTTACAGGTACAGTTTATTAGTTCCGAGTGTGATACGAGTGATTTACATCTGTATTTTTTGTGTATAATATGAAAATGCTTCATATAAAAACCATATATTTATATGAAGCATTTTATGCAAACTATGTAAAGATGCAAGAAAAAAAGAGGATATATGTGTACAGGTAAAGCTTTTTTAGGAAATTCTCTCATTTCCTTCTTATCAAAAAAATTAAATGATAGTAATAACTACAATCATAAGAATAGCTTCAAGAAAACATTTTCACACATAAGACAGTAGAATATTATATAAGAAATAATAAATTCGTTATGTTATTCACATGTAACATGATTCTTATAAATACTATTTCAAGGATTTTACTTACACGTGTCAGCCGGGTTGATTGCTGAGTACCTACCAATCCGCTTGACCCATGAGAACGTACTGATATCAAGTACCGATAAACATCATTATACTGTTGTTAAAGAATACAAATTATTACTAAAACGTATCCCGTACAAAAATGAGAATCAACTGATAGGACTTTGACGAGTATTCATAACATAATCACCATTACTCAGGCAGAGAGAGGTCCCTACATAAATTTCAAAAATCTCTAACATAGCTTTAAATCTTTGAACGGCTGAATGGATTTTCTTCTACATAGCTCATGACTTAATTGAGCAGCAGAGATGTCTTTAGACATCGGTTCATAAATAGAAAACATGAAAATAAAACACCCCTCCTTTTAGCCATTAAAAGAACACAATAGCATTTGCTACTCTTATTAAATTTGTCTCTGTTCACTGTCTTTATAACAGTGCTGATCCTGAATGAACATCGAGTCCCAAGACCTCATTCTTGGCAGCAGGGCTTACGACCAACGGGCAGTTTGAAGGGTTATTAGTCGAGTTATTTGTGGAACGCATAGACCATGGCCGATAGATAGATGGAAGATAAATTACCCTGCCGTACATAAATAAAAAATATTGCTACGTCATCAACCCCATACACATTAGGATATTAAGGATCGATATATTGCCTAGTATTAGTTTAATGTGAAGCGTATTGTAGCGATACTCGACCTGATTGATGTTATATGCCTCAGAATTGTATAGGTATATGTAAAGTATTTTTTAAAACAGACTTAAGCGATCAGGAGTTTATGTTAATTAACTCCCAAATAACGTCGAAAAGATACGCCGACTCGAAAGCATTTCAAAATAAATACATTTCAAATAAATTGCTACTATATTATATCATCCATAAATTATATTTTTAATTGCATATTTAAACAAACATTAAATAAATAAATAATAAATATTCCTGGAAATTACGACACAGCGCCATCTAGTTCCGAGCTAAGCAACGACGCTTGTGTTACGGATACTAGATGGTTGATATACTACATATATACTTTTTTTTTGTAAATGCATACATATTATACATAGATACATCCATGACTCGGATACAAATGTTTATGCTCATCACACAAACATTTGTCCCTACCGGGATTCGAACCCGCGACCCGCACAGAAAGCAGTGTTAACTACCGCTGGACTAAATGGGTCGTCAGAAACATTTGTAAATAAAGATCTATACAGGCGCATGGGCGGTCGCCGGTTGCTATAAAATTAAACAGAATATTCTTTTTTATCTCCGCGATGTTAATTGCTAATAGCCCAAATTACAATTATGCAGTTAAACTTAGTATACACTGGTGTATCGCGTGGTGTACAGAGCTGTACCGGGAATTACACATGCGGCGCTTTCTCCGAAAACTCATTACCTCGCACGCGTCACGTAGGGACCATAACCGGTTTTATTAGGTTTCACTGACGCTCCCTAAGTCGGCCGGAGCGCGGCGTGTCTGTACCAGCCTTTATTCTACGCCCACTGACTTCCAAAGCAGATGTTGACTAGTTTTTTGAAGTCAAATAATGTATTTGGAGGTTTAATTAAATAATCTACATCTTTTTAAACGTGTTATGTTCTATAGCTTTTTGTAACTATTTGTCCTCGAAAAAAAAATGTTGTAATTATTATAATAAGGCAAGAGGCCTGTATAGTTCGATGTATACCTAGATCTACGTCTGTATGTGCTAAATGTGTGTAAAGATATAGAAGTGTATAATGATACGTTACGTGGCAGCAGTGTACTACATAAGTATGTATTACGTCAAATAACGTATTTCTATGCTGAATTTAATGAATACTAACTATGAAGTACAACTAAAATAATTGTTTCGCGAGAATAATCGAACTGCATACGAGTATTATTTCTAGCGATGTGGTACTACATACCATGAGGTACATTATATCTGTAATTATTTTATTATTTTTTATTAAGATACGAGAATTTGAGTAACTTAGTCTGTTGTTCTTTATAATTATACAATTACTAAACCGTCTCCTCAAATATTTTTTCGGTCTGGTAAACAACGTTATTCAGAGTGATGTTAGAATTAAATTTGCAAAAAAAAATTATGAAACATTTGCGATGCATTTAAAGACCGGTTTATTTTTCGAGTAACTTTACGAGTGGGAAATGCAACAGAAATATCAGTTGAAACATGATTGAGTTGTTGACCCAATCCGGGAGATGTATAAGTTTAAGATTTTATGATGTAGCTTTAAAAGTCAGGTTGCTTATTTGCATATGACCACATTTCATTTCAGTGTCAGTACCATAATGACTATCTAAATTAAATATTGTAAAATATATTATCTAAATTTGCATCTTTATAAATAATGATACATATAAGTTGGTCTAAAATAATTATAAGAGAATATAAGCGAGGAAGAATGAATATATATGAATTTAAGGTAATTTACCCTTAAACACCCACTAAAAAAATATTATAAACCTCCCTGCATTCGAGTTACTTACATTTCGGCGATTATTATTGTTCAACCGGCAATTTGTAATCGATCCTACAGACTTTAATCACAGTTTGCGGGACACTAATTCCTTCAACACAGGTATCGAGAAGATAGTTTAGTACGATTCAAGGGGCGGGTTGGTTTTGGTACCCAAATATTAGTTTATTGTATCAAGTCGGCCGGGGAGCGGTTATCGCAACTTGCGTAGTTGTTCGGCCCGTTGGGATATCGATAAGTGTTAGTTCCCGGATTATCGTCAGGGTTTAATTGATGCGGATAGTTTAATTGCCTAATATGTTTTAAGGGAATTGAGTTTCCAGTTCGGAGGGTTATTTTTGCTTGACTTTCTTGTATCTAAATAATGTTCCTTTTCAAAATTTCTACGCTAATAAAATAATTAGAATTAATAAAAATGGGATCGTGTAGCTATTTGAGTTTAACTCTTAGCTTATGGGATTTGTCGTAAATAAATTAAAAAGAAACCATATTCAGTTTAGAATATTTATAGGATAGTTTAAAAACGTACCTACTGAATCTTTTGAGCGTATTCTCAATAAATAAATAAAGTAACAGTAACACTAAAACTAGGGCTGTACTAGTTTGAACCGATCAAGTATCGCAAACTAACTCTTGCTAACAAATATCTAACATTACTTCTCACCCCGTTGCAGGGCCAACCACATGTAGTTGTGGCATGTTTTTGAAAGCAAAAGTACTAGGTTTCCATAGGAGCGAAGGAGCTTAGCGGTGGCCACGTAGGCTCGGTGCGTCGCGGGCAGACGGCGCGCGGGGATGGATCGATACCCGGGCCGCATTGTTGCCCCTGCTCAAAGCCCCCTCGCTCCCGCACACCGCTCCGTGCCCCGCCCCAGGCTTGCACCCAAAAATTCGCCCCATTTGATCCTGAGAGCGCGAATCAATCGCTTTTGTTGCAGTAACTTGATGCATCACTTCGAAGGGCGAACTTGTTGGTATCACGTAGGCAAGTCCCTTTCATGCAATTTGGGTCGCTGCTACTTGCTAATAGGGATCAAAATTGAGTATGTTTTGAGGAAAATTGTTTTTTACAGTCAACAGCTGTTGACGACAAATGTAAAAGTGAGCATTGTTCACATGGAATCGGTGGCATAACCAATAAAATAAGAAAGCGTAACACGATGTTCTGAGAAGAAAGTTGACCTGTAAGAGTTACAATACATACATATAACCGCTTAATTAGCGGGGCTATAGTTATTATTTTACAATATTTCACAGTTCAGTGCATATCTTAATTATGCGCACATTTTTTTATGAAATCCTAGGGAATAAGGTTATAGTATTTGCTATCAATACACCTGCATCGCTTTTTATAAATCTGACATACACAATAAGAATAAACTGGTTGTAATAAGAATAAATACAAAGTAATATAAGTAGTAAGAAGTAAATTATAAATAGTAGGTACTTAGTATTTATATTCAATCTACGACATGTAGCGACCATAATGAAGATACTTAATGATATAATTAAAAATAAACAATATTATAGTTTTGTAAATTATAAAACAAGATAGGTACTAATTGAAATCAACTCATTTATCAATTATTCTTGAGAAACAATTATCTTTAAATACTGAGTAAAACATTGCTAACGGGTTATTCGAGGTACACAAGTAAATATAGTTATTCTAGTCAGTAATTAAAGTACTGCAGGGCAAAAAGTCACTTCTCATTGAGTTGAAACATGCGTGATCATCATCAAGCTTCCTCACTGCACATTATACATAATTAGATACGGGTCCTGTAGGGTTTTTTATGTAATTTTGTGTCCCTCAATTATATTGTACAAGAAAATGTTTGGATACAGCAACCGGTCTTTAGTTACATTATTATTCAGGGTCAGTAATATTAATTTTAAAGTAAACAACAAATAATAAATATGGTGTCATTAAATTAATATGATTATCAAATAATATTTATATAAAAGTATGTATTGACATTTTACCATGTAAAAGCGGTCTGTCCCTTATCTCCTAAACTAAAAACTACACATACCGACTTACCTAATATTATGGAATGTGATAAACAATACAGTTGAAGTTCCAACGATTTAAGTAAAACTTATTACGTATATTAAGATTCTTATTACTGAGATATTCTGAGTCAACTCGATTACACCTAAAAAGAGTCCACACAGTGTATTCTGCCTGCTATCTAAAACGTGTCTAAAACCAATTATCGTTAACAGGACATTAAACTTTCAGACAATTTTTAAGTTTCGCAACGTAGTTGTTTGTGCTGTACAGTTAGTTTAAGGACTGTGTGTACGCTAGGCTATTAGAGATAAGCCCACACTTGCTAATAAAATGAAATACCGCAGCGTTAAACCTGGGCTTTCCATGCAAGATTTGTGATTTTACGCTGCGCAATCACCCATTAGATATTAGGTCTCCGACACACTGGATTAGCAATACTGCCACTAGAAAGTTCGAGCGCAAAATATTTATTCATATTTTGTTGACGAAATTTATTGATTAAGGTTTTATTGGTCGTTAATAAACATAATACAGCGTTTTAAAAAGAACTGCACAGTTTTATCGGTTTTGTGAACATTGAACGTAAGAACTTTTATAGAACAAAAATCACTCGGCTTCATGTGGAAAATTATTCTGTCGATAAAGAAAAAGCTCTCGTCATTTTAATTATTATTTAATCCTTATTAATATTTTTTTTATAAGTGGCCACTAGCATAAAACATTAATTAATTAAATATTACGCCGTCGCTTCAGTCTGGAGCCTTAGAAAATAAAAGCGATATTCAAGCGTCTAATTTACAACCTACTGCATTCAGTACGGTACCAAGTTTACAGCAAAACCCTCAAAGGAAGAGTGATTTAGCTATACTTACCTTACTTTACTACAGTATAATGTTCGTACTTCTGTAGATAGGTAATATACTAACACACCTTTGGCTTTTATGTCATAAATCAGTCGGATACAGACGTGCTGGCAATTAGTACTGTGAATTACTTAAAACATGTAAAATAATGTTTTACACTGGTAATCATTCGACACAAGTTGAGACTCCAACCTGTTACAGTTAGGGTTATCAAACAGCCAATACAACAATATTTTACTTACACAAAAATAAGTGACATCCCTTGAAAGTGACAGTGTGTAATTAAAAAATCAAAGTATTCTATTTATATGAAAGTCTGTATTTAGTACATATATTAGTAGTATTTGGTAACCATAAAAGTATTTAGGTAATACAACAGTATTAACCCTAAAAATGTCTTACAGAAAAAAAGGATAACACCGATTTTATTTTATTATTTTATGCACCAATTTTTAAAACGTGTTAGCCCTGACTAGAATACTGGTACGCAAGTACCAACACGCCTTCGTTCGAGTAGCTAATAAAGTAAGCTGTCACTAATTACGCTGCGACCTTTAAACTGTAAACATTACTGGTTGTGTCGAGCTAGAAGAGGTCGTGATACTAGTCATTGTCGTTTAAAGTAAAAGCTCCGAGATGGGTTCCCCTGTGTTAGATACTGTTGTCCTATCTGCGGGAATTATCACTCATCATAGTTATGTCGATAAAATAAATCGTAACAGCTGGTGCAAGCCACTATTTCGAATTTACATAATCATCATCATCATCAACCCATTATTGCCCCACTGTTGGGCACTAGATTTCGCTATAGTCCACCAAGCTAGCCTATTGGGGGTTGGCAGACTTCATATGCCATGGAGAAAGTCTCTTAAGCATGCAGGTTTCCTCACGATGTTTTCGTTCACCGTTAGAGCATGTGATATGCGTATTTATCACAAGCTCCAACGGTGAAGGAGCAGATAAATTCCGAAAAGTTAATGGTGGGCGCCTTGGGTTTGAACTCGAAACCCACGCTTCTAGGTTAATATTTTACATAATAATAAACTAACAAATTATTATTCGTTAAATAGTTCGTATGTGTATTGATTGGAACACAGCGAGGGATTAAGTGCGTGCTCGGCGTGGGGACGCGCCTCACTTGAATATCCAGATAGTTGCACAGTTATCGGCCGGTCGCAACATAAATAAATCACACTCGGAGAGGACGAGATAAAGCGCGGTTTATTGTTTGCCCCGCGGTTTGAGTGATGACATTATAGCGGTTTTTTCTTTTTTTTATGTTTTTAAATCTAATCTGAACGGCCAGTCTCGAAAGTGACAAAGGTAACCTAATTGAATGCCTAATTTCTTAATCATAATCAAAGTTTTGACACAAGAAAAAATAAAGGAATACTTCCATATACCATAGAAAAATATACCTAATTATAATTATATAAATGTGAGTGAAATATTCGCGTAAATATATAATAATTAACATTTATATCTATTTTAACAACGCACAGTTTAAAAATTATCTCAAAAAGCGAAAATTATTAGGGCAACTTTTACATTGTGTGGGTGTAGGAAACGATATAATCACTTTCTTATTCATTTAAATGAGGCAAATATCACATTAACTTTAATACGTGTTTTATAAGTTACTTGGATATATTACAACTAAAACTAAGTTCAATATGTATGCATACAATAATGTTGTTCACTGTCGTAAAGTCCGACACAGTGTTTATAGACCACAGGCGTTTATGATCTCGATGGCAACTTGCCAAAGTGTGATGGGGTATGAAAAATACTCGCTAGTGCCAATGACATGACGTACAACGCTAATTACAATAATATTATTAAGTCTTGCTGAATTCGGATGACACTGATACGTAGTGTTTTAACGATATCTTTATGCGTTAACATGCAGTAAATTATCAACTCAAAACCAAGCAATAAGCAAGGCTGATTAAAATAAACTTAAAATCGTGCAAGTACATGTAGGTTCGATGAGCGATATTTACTGTGGGTCAATTTTGGACCTTATAATTATAAAAATAAGGGTGCAAAGCAAAATAAACAAGATCAGCTTTATATGCAGCTCTATTAAATATAATCTGTTGAAGATTTGTACATCCTGGATATTTTCTTATCTACTTATTATACATTTATTTAAAAAATATATTACCTATCTAATCGGTAATAGAAGACTCGTGGCTTAGCTTTTGGACTACATTATTACATATACCTAATATCCGTTTTTTTTAATGCAATACAAGTGATCTGTCAAATTACTGGATTAAAATAATGACAAGCATTATCCATAAAATACTTTAGAACTTTAATCGCTTTATTCTGTGACTTAATAACATTTTAAGTATTGAGTAGAGCGAGTATTCATCATTCAAATGTTTGTACAGCAATGAGTAACAGTTACTATAATCATTATCGTATGTATTAAACTAAAAGGTTTGATAATCTAATTGCAAGCATATTGAAGCCATCAGTACATCTGCTTGTCTGTGTCACGTTGACGTTATCCAGCGTCAACGATCAGTGAAACATAATTTAATATTTTATTTTTCAATTGAATCATCCAATTTAGTGATAACATTTACGTGATTTCTCTCACATCATCGTGACCTGGCCCTGGAGTGAAACCTACGTCCTCCTGTATGTCAAAATGGAGAACGAATGGTTTGAGTTATCGGTAGTAAGGTATCAGCAATAATGATTGCTAACATATCCTTAAGACTTTGGAAGAAAAATGTGGGCAAGGGAACTATTTTGCTCAATTGGCTAAAGATTCCGTAAGTCCATTCTCAACCTAACCAAGTTAAAGTATTGCCATATCTAAATCTAAAACTATAGCAGATTTATCTTTGGGTAAAGGTTTCATGACAACTATTATTTCAAAATAAGAATAAACAAAACAGAATGGTACAAATATCTCCCCAAGTTTATGGTACTTAAAGTTTAACGTTAAGCAACGCGCCATTACTTGCGCAAGACAACTCACCTATAACTTCAAGTCTTCAATGTGGGTGGCAAATAATGCACGTTTCATTTATTGATGCAGTTAATTATCGTTTGCAACCCATAAACGCGTTAATAACGAACCTGAAACAAAAGAGAAGACATTAAGACATCGTAAACCTTAATATTTTATTTGGTATCAATAACGCGGCACAAATTTTATTTATATTTTACGATAAAGTGTGTCTCCAACTAAATAATCTATCTACATTACGAAAATGCACGTAAATATAAGCACGTACTCATGAAAAAAACTGTCCATCACATTCGTATAACAATATTACAGCTACGTGAAGTACTAAGTAACAAATCATTGGAATGAAATAAAATATCGGCTCCGATATAAAACTTTTCCAATGAAAATTCCAATTACTTTTGAACGTTTAGCGTGTCAGTGTGGCGTAACAATTTTCCAGTGTCGATAGTTATGTCGGATCGGTCGGTGGTCGATGAGCGGTGGCTCGGTGCGATCCGTCGCCGGGGACAATCAGCGATTCGCAATGACTGACCTACCGCAACACGCCACAACTATTCGCCAATCGCGTCATACGACGTAGACTACGCGGATTTAATGTCGCTAGAAAAGATAGTCGCAGTTTTATTTTTTGTTTAGTATCTACAGTTTTATTACAAACAGCGACGGATACGCTCTTTGCTCAGTCGCGGGTGATAATCCCGCATCCGGAACGCGTTTATATGGGCTATACGTATTTGTATAGAGATGAAACGTTGGATTTTTTGTGTGTAAGTACACACACAGCGCGTTCCTATTATAACATGAAGATTCTCCGTAAGTAATATTTTTTCTGCTATTACATGTACAGTAAGTCGTTGTAATAAATAATTATACACCCGTGTAGTATACGTTAATAACAAGGAAACTCTCTCAAAGTTCACGCAGGAATCGAAACCCTGCGTTAAACATAACAAAGCTAACATCAGACGTTTCAGATTTCATCACAAGTTAAACAAAGACTGAGTGCAACCAATTTGAAAGAAACTGATTGTTCAAAACCTCCGACACGTTACAATAAGGTTTAAATTGTTGAACACCAGTTCCATTCCTGCCACACTTCTGTGTAAGTACGCTCATTTGTCAGCGAGATATCCATCACAATTACTTCTAGTAACACATGCTCTTTGTTCAAGTGCGAAATTCGTTCGTAGTTTCATCATTACACTTCTTCTATACTGGTTTTAGGGACATGACTCATAAAAAATGACTGTGGCGCTTTGAATATTATACCTTACGGTGCTTTGTGTATAAATATTATTTACTATACCTACACGTCGTTGACCTGTCGAAGATTTAATATTTATGCTATTACTTACAACATACTTATTATAATAATGTTTAGATGAATGTTTCAACGTCAATTAACTATAGGTATAATGGTACAATCATGCCCATCGATTTATTAATATTTATGTTTTATCATGCCTCTGGCTTGTCTCTCTTATCAAAACATTTACTGACCCAGTGCTGGGCACAGGTCAACTCTAATATGATTTCTTTTACCGTTTGAATCGTGATGCTCAAGCGTTGAACCAATTACGCATAAATATAATGAAACTCAAAAAAATAGTGTCACAGCTTCTTATTACTCGTACGTCTAATTATAATCTGCCTTAAGAAATGTATTATGTAAAGGAAGTCAAGTCGACACATTAATAACAATGTGAATGATGGATCATGATAAAAAGGACCACAGAGAAATTCCTTATAAGTTTTATAAAAACAAATACGCCATTGTTCATGCTGGTTATAAGTACCGCCCTCTTAAAGATCGGCGATGCCCTCCACATGTTCGGAATACGACACCGATTTCCTGTGAGTCGCAGGTCGACGTCGTTGTCGCATACGCGTCATTGTGTCGATCATTTGCATAATTAAATAACATTATGCATTCATTGACTCAGGTCACCCCTACACGGACCGCTAAAATAAAGCGAACTGTTCGCCTCGCTGATATTTATAAAAACAAATTCAAAAAATCACGCCGTAATCGCGTCGACAGTTCAATCTCCAGGCGTTTTGTTGTTTGGCCGCAAAAAGGGAAAAATGCACGGGACGAGGAATTAACGCTTGAGAAGTTCTAAATTAATCCCCTTGAGGTGGACGCGCCCGCATCGGCAGCGCAAACAGTAAACATTTATCGCGAAGGCTCTTCCTACCCAGTTTTAGTTCGCGGAAAGATCGGGGTGTTTCTCGTAACCGAGCACAGCGGGTGGGGTAGTCGCCGCCCGAGGAAAGCGAAACCACCCCACGATTTCCCCCTTTAGGGGGGGCTGAGGTCTTTGTCCCCGCGCGACCCAGTTAATGACCGCCCCCGCAGACGCGGCACATAGCCTCGTTCTGATATAAATACGCCTACTACACTTGACCTCCAAAGTTTTTATTGGAAAGCACGTGCCTATGAGATCGTGTGTCGGAAACAATATAGTTCTGTTATGAAATTGATGTTGTATCAGTTGGGTAAAGGTTTGTTCACCTCCAAGAACATCTTTGTGAAAAGACTTGTACATCTAAAAGTGTGAAGTTCTGAGATGTGGCGATGCGGCGTGCGATACTGTGTTTGTTTGTTAGTAAATAAATCGCTTGAAGTGAAAAGGGTTCGTCTGTCGGTCAGATTGTGCGGTGAACTAGGAATGGGCGAGGGGAGGTGAAGCAACAGGTCGCGAAACAAGGTTTTAATTGTTGGTTGATAAGCATCGACGTCACCGGAGCGCGACACCTACATGAGGCCGGCACAACGCGCGGCAAGGTGCGATGACCGAGCCCTAAATGCATTCACACTGCTCGCTCCATGTGAATCTGTTTAAAAATATTGCATAAATTTACCATATAATCATAAGCATTGGGCGACCGGATTTTTAGTGCTCGTATCTAATCATTTGACGTAAACTTTATTATATCGAGAAACTTCTTGGCCGTAGTGATCAGCCGTAATAGACACTAAGCGATTTGTTCAATCATAAGAATTTATATTTTAAACCGTGACGGCTTGTGGTGTGTGTGTGTGGTCAAGATACGATTACGAGGCACGATTGAGGTAAAGATTTTGTGTTTTGGATTTAACGAACCGATAGGTATATCTACATAATACATATACATATAGAAAGTCCATTACAATTCTTGGGTTCTTTGTTATTTATGAGGTTTTCGTACATTGGCGGGATTAAATACAAACTTACATACATTAAGCCTGACTCACATTAGGGTAGAGACCGACAGAAACTATAGATTTCGACTTGTTATGATTTCGTCAAACTCTTTCCATTAAACCATCTCATACATACATGTTAGCAAGACATGGTTTAGGTGGCCCTTAACCTAACCTATACTGATAACGGTCGCGCTTTGATTGTAGTAAATTTTCCGAAGTCAGCCTCTTCGAACTCTTCTATTGACCCTCACTAAAAATAAAGTTTAAAACAGTTACAAAATTATCTATAATACATTTTATGTAACTCATAATAATTTAAGTTGTAAAAAACATAATTAGATAATTTGGAGAAACAAGTAACCGAATCGACTGCCATCTTCAGATCCACCATAAAATTACATCTTTACAGCTTCGCTCGCTCATAATCTCCAATTCCCGAGTTTGATTAAGTACTAAACTAGTCAATAGACATTACATTTCAATGGCAGTTTAGACACCTTGGCAAGTCAGTTCCAAGATACCGGTTCGACGAGGACCAGTTTTAGAAGAACTTTCGCCTTTGAAGGGAATGTGTGTCGCTTGAAGGGGGGACTGGTGTCTTCAGAAGTGGTCGTGTTTACGGAAACTTACGCCTAGGACGACGGTTGCATAAAGTGCCGTTTCGCAAACCGCGAGGGTAGAAGCTGATATAAACGTTTCAATTTTCTTTGTTTTGTCCACCTTGTTAGTCTACGTCTAGTTTGGTGTACGTGTCGAGTTCGGTGACAGTTGAAGATAAAATGTACTACGAATACTACGTGTTACTGCTTCATTAAAAAGTTAGAATGAAAACAATGTCAATGTCGATTTGGGATACAAGCTTCGCTCTCCCGCCCGCAAAAAATGGGTACAGTATCTAAGGTACATACACAATTAATAGCACCAAAATTGAAATCGATGCATGTTTCGCCCCCCACAAGGTATCATCAAGGTCCTTTTCTGTTTAAATTAGACCGATTTGAATAGGAATGAACCAAGTGTTTCCGATTCAAATCGGTCTTATTTTCTGGATGTCCTGGACATCCGCTATGTAATGATTGATTCTACTAATTACGCTTTTACTATATCAACAGTAACTTCATGATTGAAGAATAATAGATATAATATATTGAAGAATAATACACTGATATAAATTAAGTTCGAGGTATTAATTTGTGTTCAGTGAATGGCAATTGTACCTCAGCCGGGACAAAGGCGTGATAGTTATATATGTTACTATGTTTGTCCCTAATGTGAGCAGAATAAAAAAACATTCTAATTCGAATCAAAGGCACGCCATACACTTAAATAGTTTTCTTAACGTAATAAAGATTTATGCAGTTATTACGTTTAAATGTGGACGAAAAATATAGAGAAACCTGCATGCCTAAGAAATGTTCTCGACGCTAGTTGTTAGATTATAAAAGCTTTATCCTTCTCGTTGAGAAAAGACTAGACCCCAGCACTGACAATGTAAATGGGTTAATGATAAAATACCTTCTTAAATTACCATCTAAAAGGTATCGCTTACATAATTCCCCAACACTTACGACGGTTGAGGTCCCTACTTATTATATACAGGTAGTTTCATAAACTCCTCGCCCACACGGTCCTATGGCTCTATCCTTATTGTCCGGAAAGCTTTGTGTCAGCTTAAGGGGAAGTTGAGAAAAAACAACTGGAAATTTTGCATTTTATGGAAAATAAGAAAATATGTTATATGTTCGTGCATTTTGTTGTTATAGCTAAGTACACATTGTATTGTTATAAAAAGTTTTATTTGCTTTTAAACAATGTATTTCTGAGTAACCTTTAAACACATGAAAGTCGTTATTGTTTGGTAATGTTTTATAAATTAAATAAACACTAAATAAATAAGTTATAGTAAGTTAACATTTTATTTTGCACAAACAATCATTATTTTCTACGCGGTAAGTTAAACATTAAGGAGGTAAACATATTTCGCGTATACTACCTTGAGTTATCAGTGGTTGTATCATAAAGCCTAAAATTCTACTAACTACATTAAAAACTAGAACACTATAATGTTAGCACATCACTTCTAAGCGGCAGAATATTTGAAAATGCAGTGATACTCCCCCGTAAATCAACAGAGCCATTACACAAAAAAAGCGATAATTTTCCGTTAAAATTAAACCTGTACATGTTCCTTTTAAGGCAGACCGTTTGTTCAAAACTTTACACATTTCAAAAGCACAACAAGTCACCGGCACAGTCTTCCAATATTTGCTTTTAGTTTGTTATCGGTATTAATGTTGGTTTAGGAATCGTACGGTTCAATGGTTCATGTAATTCTGTCGGATTGCTCGATATTGTCCGGTAGCCGAAACTTGGGGGAGTTCAATTGTGCGATTATTTCGTATTGTTTCCGGTAATACCAGTAGTGAAGTGTCTTTACTGTATTAATTAAACAAATAAATTGTGATATTACAAAGCCACGGATTTGGAATAGTTTTCCAATCTGTGATTAGTAAATTATTCAGTTGTATTTTTTATACCCCTTGCTTTCCTTTATCCGGGGTGCCTTTACTAACACACAATCTCATAAGATCAAACAGGACCGAAACAACAATAAGTAGGTCGTACAAATATTTGTTCAGTGCGGGAACGTAACCCGCGACCCGTGTTTAGTGTAAAATCAGACCGCCCAGCAACTGCTCCAACCGCGCTGTTCCGACATGTAATCGTTTGATGGAAATCGATCTTAATTGATCGATTTTATGGCATATGGCTACACAAGAAATTAAATTTTGGCAATGAATAATGTTCCTATGTAGGTTTACTAATAACGATAAGAGGAATTGGTTTGGAAGAATGCTTTTCACCTGATAGCCCAATTCTTAGATAATGTTAGGCAGGCTATATTTGAATAGCACGGTACGAACGTTAGGAGTCCGACTGATAAACCTCGTTAAATTGTATTGCCATATTGGTAAGTACTCATTGTACACGTGTATATCATGTATATGTATATATATATCATGTATAGATGGAACCTACTTTTCCACGTTCAAAAATAAAACCCAGTATTCAATAGAATCATTATTAGTATTGTTTACTTTAGCCTACATTCAATGCAAAACAGTAGTGTTTCAAGTGGTTGTGATTTAATAAGTTTACGAGCAGACTTGTCAACGTACGAACAAAGCTATGGGAAATGTTGTTACTGTATTGTAACATGAGAACGTGGTGCAGGTCATTGGTGCGTCGTAAATACCAATTTGGGGCAGACGTAGGGTTAACGGGACGAAAACTTGCACAGAACGTTGCTAAGAAAAGGAAGGACTTGGTATCTACATTGATATGGTAAACACATCGTCATCAATAACTAGATATACGAACATTGAACACCATAAAGTCTACAGCATTCGGTTCACTCAACAATTTTAAGTAACCATCACGTATCGTGCGCCCTCTTTCATAGAAAAGCAGAGTGAAAGAGCCAGCACTATATTTACAGGTACCTCATTTTAAGCGTTTTAGTATTTGACCAATGCATGGTTAATTTTAATAAACACAATATTTACAATACAAAAATTGCCCAAAAAATTCAATGCTACGATATCGACATGAAATTTCTTAACATGACAATGATTCTTCAATTTCTCTTTTGCGCTAAAATACGGGACGCAAACTTAAAAGTGTAATTAAAAAGGGTTACAATACCCTTATAAAATTATAGCTAGGTACATACCAAAAATCTCAAACTTGGGAGGAAAAACCCTTTAGAGGAAAATTATATATTATACATCAAGTTTTTACGCATTACTTTAGAAGCGGAACCAAGAGGCGTACCTAATTAATTTGATGAATCTGTTATTTACGCTAAAAAAAGACTACTCTAAACGTTTACCTACGACATACAACGCTCAAGTCTTTTTAAGCACTATGTTTTTAATAAATCAATACCGTGTGCTATTGCTCAAAATTGCAAACATTTGTAAGCCTGTTTCTGGCGAAGTGTGGATGCCACGGTCTGAAAGACTGTTCAAAGACATTCAATCACGGAATTTATATCTATAGAGATTAAGAAACGTTCGGAAGATGTTATCGCCGCAGTAATGCACCATCATGCATTTTCGGCTTGGCTGCATTCCAATTTCAATTATTTGTAACTTTTTTTCAGTTCCAGGTAAGTACATAATGTTCTGGAATATTCTGATTTTGTTTGTCAACCCTACAAACTTGTTCTCCGAACTATGGTTTCGTTAAGTGATATTTATTCTCAAACAAACCATTGTTTGTTTATATTACTACACAAACATGGCTGTGGTCCTACATATAGAAGTTTTAAGTGCCGAATTTAATTAGTACACCTCCAGTCGCGTGGATGATGTATGAACATAAAATAGCAATAAAAGCAAAGGTCCTGAGAGTATAAATAGTGAGAGAGTTATGTAGTCATAAAATATACATAAATACTTATACTTAATGATGTGCCGAATGACGACTAATAGATGAGTTAATGTGTGTGTGTATTCGCTATAGATACATATTCTAATTTCATCGTACCCATCAGATGTTATTTTACCAATATATAAACATAATTTATAACGTTAGCATGTTTTGTAGAACTAACCTCGCATTAATTTGAATAAAACATACGATACTGCTATACTGCTACTTCGCCGCGATGTATTTATTTGGAGAAGGCTGACTCCACAGAACGAGCGGTAACAAGACCACGCACACACGCATACGTACGCCGATCTGTAATCAAATCAGCTTAATGCATAGAACTATTTGATCCCAGATCATCGTGTGAGTGTGTTTGTTGTTGCTAGCATTCTGTACTTCTATACCTTTTTATTTTGTGATTGTATTAATGGAAGTAAAAACATCACGGATGCACATGTAATGTAACACATATCAAATGACGTATTCCATTTTGTTTAATTAAAACAACTTGCAGGTTGATATTTTGACAGACAGCTGGTCTATTATTTTTTCTTCCATTTTACCATCGGAAAGGAATCAATGCAATGGTATGGATAAACATCCATTCTTCTATCTGATCTATTGTGAGCCGAGGACATTCTATTCACTGTAAAGCAGGTAAGTGTCATTATTTACTTATACCTAACCTCCTTAGGCAATACGAGAAGTAAATAGTTGCCTTATTAAATAGCACAGAAGATTTTATCGAGTTTAATTTATAAATGGAATCGAACGCAGATCGCTGGATAGATTTGAGCTGGTCTTCCAGGACGTTTGACGGCTCCACGAGCAATATTTCGCGTATTAGTGGAGCGATAGCCATGCAAATCGGTAAGGGCCAACACAAATCGTCCGGATACCGGTTGGTGAACGTAGCTAGTTGCATTAGTGCAATAACGTTTGTTGCAACAGTATGCAGGCAGAGGCCTTGCATTCGCCGAGCCACGGCGTCGGCCATGGACCAAAATACCCGCTTTCTAAGCCTGTAATACTAGTAGGAGGTGGTTTTTGTTATATTATGAATATTGATATTATGTTCAACTCCTGGCTTTTGTATGCTAATTACAAGATGACGAGTTTTTATCAGACTACTTAAAGGAGGTTTGCAATACGACTCTACGTTTTAATGTTTATTTTACGCGATATCTTCCATCTATTGGGGACCGATTTTAATTATTACTTTTACGTTGAGATTGGTTATGTAGCTCCGACGTGGTACATATTAATTTTATTGTTATTGAACCATTGAGTTGGATGATTGATGTTTTTTAAAGCAAGTTTTAAGAAGAAATACTTAAGACCGACGTCGTGAAGTCGTGTGTATCTGTCTCATTTAATGTGAAAAGAAACTTATGAACAGCGTAACGACACAAAACTACACACACACACACACAATAAGAGCTGCATTGATAACATTCTTCGGACTTCCAAACGTTGCCAAGTAACGGCAAAACCATAGTGTTTCCCAGTCATTTGGAACTACCCAACAATTTGTAAATGATAATAACGTACGTAGAAACATAACATATAATTTATATCATGCCTGTATTTTCCGGAGAGGTAAGCAGAAATGTACTGACGCGCTGAAGTGTTGGGAAATGGAAAACCATGACGCTTATGAGAGGCGGATAGTCACGTGTCCTGTACGTAGTATACAATGTGTTTAATAATAAATAAATATGTCTGGACATTACGACACAGCACCATCTAGTTCCGTCGTAATCAACGAGTCTTGTCTTACGGATAGTAGAAGGCACATACTACATTTTTCTTTCGAATAGTGAATATATATTTGGATACATAGATACAACCATGACTCGGATACAAATACTGGGCTACTTGGGTCGTCAATAATAATACTAAATCTTATTTAAATGATGAGAAAAAGACGCCGCTTATTGAGCAATATCTCTCTTTGAGGACCTAAATAAGACTGCTTTGATGTCACAGTACGGCCCCCGTTAGTAATTCTGTGGTTGTGTCATAGATTACTACAATCATAACAGAGATGTGGCGGGCCATTCATCAATACATACGTCTGCGGTTTGTTATATCTACGTGTATATTATGCGCGCTCTGTTCGAGTTATTCATCGTGCGATGTCGCAAGCGCTACACAACACTGCTGTGACCCTAGCGATTTGAATGTCTGTATTACGATACTATAGGTTCTACTTGGTAATATAAGTACATACGTTGCAGTACGTATGTATGTACTAAACTTACATCATAAACTTGTTTATGTTTAGTTTATGTATACTAAAGCTATGATGTTCTTATTTATGTAGGTAAAATTGTACATGAACCGAATTATATGGTCAAAAGATATTATATAAGAAATAATGATATGAAAAATCAAAACTTGTCGACTTATTATATAAGAAAACAAAAGACTAAATTCGACTCGAAATAGTTACTTCGAAATAGAAATGATCGTAACCTAAATGTTACTCCATTGGTTTAAGCGTTTTGTTTGGTAAAACTGTTCTTCACAAAAATAAATGCGTAAAACAAAATGTAGGAATATTTGACGCCTCAAATAGCGCAGCGGTATTTTAGCTGCTATCCGTATTCCTTTCCGTTCAATTCCCGGTTATTGTGCATGATTCATAAAAACTTCTATTTAATTTGTTACATAAATATTAAACAGATAAAACCATGAATCAACGTCTAGTATGGAATCCGTAACACAATTACATAAGCCTCTTTCCTGACCTCTGAATTTGCGGTGTGAAATTATCTGGGTATTAATTTATTTAATAAGTTTCTTTTTTTTTCAAGGGTGCTAACCAAGCTTGTGGTCTACCGGATGATATAATGGTTCGCGTAGCCTATAGACGTTTGCAACACCAGACGTGTCGCTTCAGTGTTCGCAACCCAGTTAAAACCGTTTCAGGTTTCATAAGACAGGGGAGTTACGAAACTGATTTCAAACTAACCCCTAACGGGCTTTGGCAACCTTACTGGCAGAAACACAACTATTGTTGTTTCACTGTGGTATTTTGTAAGGCGGGGAGGTACTTTTCCAGTCGGGCAGCTCGATTGTACCTTAGTTACATCACAATTATTTACACTCAAACTTTACCTCCAATTTTAACCGACTTCGAAAAGGAGGAGGTTCTCAATTCGTGTGTCTATTTTTTTATGTTTGTTCGCCGATTAATCGAAGACGATTTTGATAATTCTCTTTTTGTTTGGAAGAGAGTATCTTCAGAGTGGACCCATAAAACGTGTCCTTACCATTTTTTATGGGACCACTCTGAAGATACTCTCTGATAAGTTGATCCTTGGGAAATCGAGGGAGGCCCTCAAAGTTTCGTAGTTCATGTAGATGACGCGTTTATTGTTCAACCTATAACAGGCACTAAAAAGCAAAAACTAAAATAGCAAAAATAACTTTATACAGTTTGACCTTTTTGAGTTTTAAAGGTTTGAAGTCGGTGCCGGTGCCTAGATTGAAACCAACCCGATCGCATTACGCGCGGCGAGTGTGCGTACTTTTACAATTGGCTTGGCGGGTTATTTAAACGCAGTTTTTATCATACAGTATACCTATATTATAAATACACCAATTAGAATTCAGAAGGTCCTTATAAGTGAAACTACAAGAGCTATTATTGCAAATAGTCGCCAATTAATACCAGTATTATACTACGTTAGGTACAGTTTGCAAACAGACCACCGGAGAATGTTATTGTACCCGCGAACTGTTTGCATTCAATTCGGTCTGGAGCTATCGGTTGCTTGTCCAGTAGCTAGGTAGGTATACATAGTAGCTGTATAGCTAATTATAACTATGGGCTTTCTTTGCTGTTTAATGGAAATAAATTAGAGGAACGCACCGACTAATGAATTTATTTAAATGATCTTTTACGCAAGCAAACGGACAAGAAACTAGAATGCAATACTTACATAGTTTTGAATAACATCAAA
Source organism: Craniophora ligustri (assembly GCA_905163465.1). Lineage (NCBI taxonomy): Eukaryota > Metazoa > Arthropoda > Insecta > Lepidoptera > Noctuidae > Craniophora > Craniophora ligustri. The sequence goes on along the minus strand of LR990960.1, from coordinate 2,922,751 downwards.
CTGTATTGACATAGAATTCTGATATGAAATCTACTTTTTTAAAGGCGTCATGGGACTCTATAATATGCTCGCCATATCCTCAACTTTATCAGTATTTCATAACAATTTAAGCTGGCTGGATCTAATAAAGAACCCTCACTGGGACATGTTGTCCTCGTCTCTACTATCCTGATTCCGAAGCCTAGGGTTAATAAGAAGATTTGTCATAAGTAGGTACCGTAATTACTTTATCATGTTCACTGGTTTAATGTTTTACGGTGTACGACTTATGTCATCAGATGAGAGATTAATGTAAATTATATAAACGAGGATACAGATGTGTTAATAGAATGGCACTACAGGTGGCTTCATGTGATCATTAAATAATATATTACACCACAATAGTCGCACGTCAGTCGTGTTATGTCGTTGGAACACGTGTGATCAGCCATGCGTCCGCCCACGCGACGCCCGCCGAGCCCGCTTACACCACACGACGCGACAAAACGATTTAATTTAATCATTCGCATTAACGGTAAAGGAAAACATCGTGGGGAAACTTGCGTGCCTGCAGACATTTTCTCGATAGCCTGCAATAGGCCAGTACGGTGGTCTATGGCTCGAATCTATCTGAGACCTTCAAAGAGAAACCTTCGTATAAATAGAACTCAGATGAGTATTAAATACATATAATAATAATAAATTCCAAAGGTAAACCATAAGGTTATTGAAGTTGCAATTTCAGTCATAATTACTCAATACTCAATACTTTATTGCATTCCATAGTGTGGTTTACAGCTGATGTTAGGCTTAAATTAGGAACATATATGGACCCTGTCGGGCACAGCATAGTAAATTAAATGAAATACATTAGGTACAATTTTGTTATGGCCTAGGAGAGAGGAAGAATTTATACAGTACATTATTGTTAGTTATTTATTTAATCACTTAAATATAATTAAGTATATTTAAGTGAAATATAATTGATAATTTATTCTATTGCACTTTGATAAATAGTATATTAAATATATATAATAGTGTATTATAAAATGAATAAATAATTTAACAGTGACCTATTATTTCGACACACTCGGTTGTGTGGAGCCATGTGTGCGAACGCCACGCTGCATTAAACCTATTGGCACCTATGCCAGCCAGTAGGTTTAATGCAGCGTGGCGTTTAGAAAATCAGAATTTATCAGCAGATATATCAAGCAGGTGATATATCTGCTGATAACTTCTGATTTTCTATCATATGTCATAGTCACTATAAAATATTTTTAATTGTAATAAATAAAATATTAATAAAACGTATTTTCATTTATTTTATAGCTGTATGTCAATATTATTTGACCCCGAGACGTTTCAGTTTCTTCACAGCATCTATGGTCATAGGTGACGTATTTTAATTGCAGCTTGAAGTAATATAAATATTAAATTAATTAAAATTGCTTTAACCACGTCCAATATAATATTTATAACATAAAAATAGTATATAACACTTTTATTAGTCATGATAATTATGTTCTATACACATGTACTGTATGTACGCTTTCACAGGAACCCACACCTCGATTTTAAGAGCTGCGTCGCGTTGTACATGGCCTATAGGTACAGTTAGAATGCGCTGGCGCCTACAGATTATTTAGGATTTAACCATTTATTATTGATAAGAGTTGAAGCGCAAACGCGTTTTACTTACATTTTAATAATTGATTGATTGGCCATTGGCATTTTGTTAATGACACCTTGGTAATTATTTATTCATCATTGTGTTACTCATTAATTAATATTCATCACGTCAATACAACTAACCCATTACACTTATTCATTAAGAAAGTCTTGGTGAGCGCAGACAACCACGCATATAAGCTTTACGTAGGTAGAAGAAGGAAAATCGAAATATCAAATAAAATCGTTATGCCGATATTATACGTACAAAGACGCTCAATGTCGACATCGGGTATCGAGTGTATGTCGGCACCATTACAGGCTACTCGCGCCCTAATCCCGTCATCGTTGCCTCGTGCTCCCAGCTACAACTGAACCCCACTTTCCCACTATTATAAAATAATATGAAACAATCGTGACGTGTACCGTACGATACGGTTATCAAACGCATCGTGTGCGCACGACCAAACACTCGTACTAGAGCGCATTGCGTCACCGCCCGTAGTAATCAGCTGATGTCGGTCGAGTAAATTGAAACCGTTTAATACCTACATGTGTAGTAACTGTATTGTATACCTATTGTGGGTTACTAATGTGCTATGACTACCTACATACACAATGTTGTTCATGTAACAATGTTGAACTAGAAAGAAAAATGTAAGTGCTTTAGTTCTCTTATCGGCGTTTCCTCTGAAGTAAATAGGTTATCAGTAGTTGGGTAAAGTAAAATTGGGTTAGCTAGAACGATGGAACTATTTCCAATTTGAACAGATGTTCTTAAAAATAAATCGATTCTACGTTTTAAGAACACTACATTTATTTATCACTGTTAACGTTTATACAATCAATGATAAAGAAGCTCGTTAGTGAATATTTAAGAGAAAATTAAGTTTACTTCATTGACTGTTTAAAGTATACGCCTAATAGTTAAAATTATAGGTATTATATCATGCAGATTAAAGTTATATTTGGAAAGTTCAGTTGTGTTCACTAAACTTAATGAATAAAAACAAAAAGGTGAAATATAATACAATGTTTAAAACCGCCCGCCCAATAGATTCCCTAAATCGGTGGACAACAATAGAAGTCAAGGGCAGTAAAGTAAAAATGTTTATTTTACAGCCCAGAGAAGTGTTCGACAATAGAAATGTCAAGACAAAGCTCTTTATAAAAACTTAGTCGTTCGAAACAAAAGGACGTTTCGTTGAAAGTCCGAGGAGACGTAAAGGGGCCGCCGTAAATCAATGTTGGCGAATAATAAAATGCAAATGTACAAAGACTCATTGTTTAAGCTGGAAATGCTGATACAGCACCGAGAACACGACTAGACAACTACTATCTTAGTCAAGACAAGAATGTACTTGTAAATGCTATCGTCTCAGATGTTTCCTTTAGAGAATAACAAAACTTCTTAGCACAAGACGAGATAGGCAATGCCTTGTGAGATAACGAGATCGTGTTTGACACCTCGTCCAAAGAAGGTGTTGCGATTAAGGACTGGACTAGTATTAAGCCATTAATATAGAAATAACTTCTAAATATTAAACGAGACATGACTATGTCCTTATTAACGAACCATGTAGTTAGATGTAAGTATTACTTCATATAATTTGATCTAAATTCTATCATTAACAAATTAATAAAATCAATTACAAAAAAAGTTGTTGATCGAATAAATTTTCAGGAAGTTATTTTACACAAAGTCGATAAAATTACTTGTTATATTACTGGACATAATAATAAAAGCTTTCTTGTAAAGCCCTAATAGAAGGCAAGTTATCACTGGGTAGTAAGTAACAGATATCGCGATCCTGCGACCAGTTCCACTTTCAGTAGTTCTTAAAGCACCTTGGTGCATAAACTACCTACTTAAGTAAAGCACGCTCATGCTGCGTTTAAGACAAGTAACCTACATAATAATAACTGTTGGTTGCACAAGTTATTTTTAATATTTCTCAGTACGTTATAATTTTAAGTTGTTAGTGGAAACAAATGTTTTCTGAGTTCTCCGTTGCAGAAAAAAGATGAAATAAAACGTCTAAATGTATTTGAAGAATTCTAGGTACTCGAAGGCTGGAAACCCTATCGACATGGTAATAGTGCTATTTTTTTTGTAGAATAATATGAAACTGGATTGCACCTTGCTTTAATAACTTGGCAACGTTTACGACCAATGTAATGGATAATAAACCTAGACTTTTATTATGACCTTTCCGATATGGCCACTTTGAAATTGGATCCTGTCACTGTCTACATTGTATACAGGTAATCATGTCGATTGCTAGAGGTAATGTTATTGCTTGTTCAGCCATTCAATAATACTGGAGTAGGAGCTTCAAGGTTGATCGGTCCATGCCCCATAAATTCTTATATTTACCGCCACTCACAGCTTCGTTATTGTTTTTGACAGTAGAGGGTCGACTAAGTTATAAACTGATCAGTTCAACTACTGAGAAATCTTGTATCTTTTAAATAATATTTTGGATACAGGTGGCATTGACTTGCTTAGGGCTCGTTTGTTGTTGGCTACTATTTAAAAGTTCACTAATATTTATTATAATAAGAAGCTATTCATTCTAGTTAGCTATTATTCACGCGATTTCTATGCATAAGATAAATCAATCACTTTCTAATCTGCTGTCATCCAAGCATTTGTGCCAACTGGTGCATAAGAAATGATGACGATTGTTTCAACCAGCTGCATGGAGCTACAATGATGGCCCTGAGTTACCAGTCACCGCCGAAGGTTTGCTAACGTAGGTGTACTTTAAGTCTTTATTTAGCACTGTGCACTTTATTGTTCCAAACCTACTCACTAATTTTATCGACAATTTCTTCAATAGAAAACTTTACTTCTAATTTCCTTTTGTAAATAACTTTAGGAAACTCGGGTCTACGAAGTTTGTTAGCTCGGTAGTATATTCATTTAACATTATACGCTCCGATAAAGATTTATATAAACAATGTCCATAAATGCAATCCGCTTATGAATGCCATAACCGGCAAATAAAACTGTTAACTTCTGGATTAATAATTGCGAGGCAATTCATCAAGTGTCGTTAGAGCCAATCTAGGAGTTACATTTTAGTGATTAGTTTAATATCCTGATACGGTTGGACAGGTTTGAGGCATAGATTGGATGTAGTGGAAAATTGGAAACGCGACAAGTAGCGGCCAGTGAATGATAGTAATTATCTGGTGGTGGTGGCCGCCCACCAGAATTCCACGCTCATTCCCATTGTAGCGGAACACTCGGTGCTCCCAGTTGTTTATTCTCTCACACAAGTTATGTTTTGGAGTGCGTGACTTGTCAAACGCCACGTCACTTGCGACGAAGCACGCCAGCCTACCCACGGTCCATTATTACTTTGTTATTACTAAAAGAGGAATACAGTTTCGTAACGATTTGTTAAAAAAAAATATTAAAATAAATCTGAACCAATGAGATGGAGGAGGAGGAGAATGATGCAAGGCTTCGAGAATAAAAATCTCATTTCAATAAAAATGCTTTTTGTTTGGACCTAGAATAAATATTCGCGCAAGGTTTTGTTTTCATGCTATTAACAAACTTAAATACCATTGTATTGGATGTTGTGAATGGGCCTGGGTGGGGATTCAAAACATTTAGAGATTCGTATATCAATACAGCTGAGACTAGTGTTTCAACGGAACAGATAAACAAGCTATACCGCTGTAGGTGCGGACGGTAAACAGAGCTAGGGTCAACGCCACTGCACCCGACGCTCGCAGTTCAAATTATTATTAAACATTTTTACTCCTTCACTAAAACCCTTTCAAATGATTCATGTAGTGATATTTTTATTATTATAATTATGTTGTATATAAATATCAATTTAATGTAGACTTGAGAACTGTAATAATTTAAAAATATTAATATACATGTATTCAGGACAAGTACAAATATTTGATATTTTGAAAATGTTTGCTATCAGAGATTTTTTTTAACTCGTTTCCAAGAGCAAGTCCATAAAGTCGACCACAAATATTTGTAGGAGATTACTCAGATGATGATGGGCTAAGCTCAGTGGAAATACAAACGTAAAACTAAAACCGTGATAATGAACTAAGACAAGTTGAATTAATATGAACTTCCTGTCCTCTTTTAATAAACAAAAAAATATATAATCTGTTTTGAGTCACGTGAGAATAAGAAAATTGAAGGCGTCGTCGCCATGACTAAGAACAAAAAGCTGTGGCTTTAAGCGAATAAGGAGATTTCTAAAAGGCTATCGTCACTCACCAATGGAATGACATAGCAGAAAACCTCGCAATCACTCGGTACAATGCATTGATTAAATCCAGGAATTCCCTGGCATTTCATTTAAAGCGTTTCGCGAAACACCGACCCCTCGCTGCGATATTAAAAATCGCAATCAAACTTCGGCAAACGATGAACGAATGATAAAGCAAACAATAATTAAATATTAATACGTTGCAAAAAGTACTGTAGGCACTGCGAGAAGGATTCATGGTAATTACTGGGTATTTTTGTACTTTACTTGATGCATGGTATTATAATAAATTAGCAATGGGATGGGTGAAGGTAACATAATGGAAATGAGTTCGATAAATAATCTTTGAGGTATGATCGTCAAAGGTTTCATCATATCATTAATGTTTTGTTGGAACTGAGACATGCTCTTTTAGGGCCTGTGGCCCGTGACCCTAATTACCTGCAAGATTTTAGTTATTAAGCCTCTAACGACATTTACCGTTATAACACTGATAATAAACAATGCACACAATGAAATGATTTCTTCTACCTCTCTCGTAAATACCACTTTAATGAAATCATTGAACACTAGACATTATATTCCATAATGTCTTTAATAAAAACGTTTAATCAGGATTCAAGAGTAATAAGTAGCCTTTTATCAAAGTTAGACTGCAATATCGATTCGTTTCCTATTAAGAATGAAGGTGGCCATTGTGTATCATACTATGAACAAGACGTTTCAATGGAATAAAAATCTATGAATGACTTGAAGCGACAATCGACCGTGTGTAATAAGACCATGAATTAGAAATGAGGGCTAGTTCAATACGGTTACGTCGAAACAGTAGCCGTTTAGAATGAACTAGTATGTTTTATTGCAGATCAATGGAATAAAAAATATTGAATGACCGGTGCGACGCTAGCCACTTATAAATAGACAATGAAGACTGTTTCACGTAATTGTCGATTTCGCTTTCAAGTGGCATATGTGTGGTTCATGAACATAGGTTTCTTCACAGAAGGTTAAAGAACTAGAAATAATAGGACTATGTCTAGTTAATTGCGAATTAATATACAGTGAGTTTAATTTATTACTTCCGTTATTGCTCTAAGAATGATTTATACATATCGAATGTATGTATGCAAATCAGCGTGACATAATGTGATTTTATTAAACCGGTTTATGGGGAATACACTATCCATAAATAGCGGTTTTAAGAGTTGCAGAAGTGTATATGTGAATAGTTTTTCATTGTATATAACATTTTTCCTTTAACGGATCGATTGCTGAAGGCTTTATCAATGGCATTAAAATGATCAAAGTCGGCTGTAAAGTCGTCTTGTAAATTTTGAATTGATTATCATAATGGACGATTACTATTGCCATTATTAATCAATTAACACGACGCTTTGAGGCTGATGAATGAAATAGTAAAAATCAATGAATGACTGCCGAAGCGGTAGTGCAGTGAGTAATCGCGAATGAATCGCCAATAATAACGACTATTTCCGTTCGGTGTGGGAACTTAGTTATCGGTTGTAGGCGAGTTCGAGTTCCGTGACCCGTTTGCGGCGTACCTACTTACTCCAAGTGTTGCCATTTGCGACGCTGGGCCGTGTGACGCAACTGAAAGCGAGGCTTAAACTGAATCATTGTTCATGCTTTGTTTCGTATCTTGTTTGTTCACTAGCTTTTTGGTGAGTTCAACCACGGATCATGTTATTTTTTATACGTGGATTATTTTTGTTGCCAGTTTGGTTACCTTTTCTTTAATGTAGGCCATTTCCATCTAGCTAGGATGTACCCTGCCCGTCATAGCCGAGGTCTTAATTTTTACCGGGATTATTTGAGATCCTTAAATTGATCACACCGGAGTCTCTCAGTAGGTATACAAGGTTGTTTGGGTCATGGGCTTTCAGAGAATCAACACGTGTGTTTGTAAATTGCAATATATTATGTATACGTAATATTTAATACCATAATAAAAGAGATTAATTTATTAATGTGATCTATCCGTGATCGTAAAAACGTGTGATATTTATATTTCCTATCGTTAAAACGTAGCTTAGCATCAGCTAATGTAAAAAATATGGTAGGCATCGTCTTTCAAACGGGTGATGGACGCCTGTGTAACTGCAATATGAGAACGGTGTGATATTTTAATACGCCTACATATGAAAGATCCGTTCGAACTAAACATTCCTACACGGACGAATAGTATTGAAATCGGATTTTAAATGTATTAGCATAAATTATGTTATTTAGACTGACGTTACGAAACTACACGATATATTGAACGCTTCGATGGTATGATTCTATCTTGAGAACTTTGGTATCGGAAACCTAATACAGGATTAGGTTTAATTCAGGACTTGATAATTCAGATTTTCCAGTAACAGAAAAATAAACAACGGAATTTAAAACTTATTCCATATTTTAAACTCATTCCGACCGAAACCAATCTGTCAACAATAAAAAATACTTTCCAATATTCACAGTTACAGTTATTGGAAGTTTTTTTTATAAGTCTCGCGATTCGATGACTATTAACGCTCGAAACTGAAAATGGTTGAATGAAAACAAATTTGAAACTGTAAAGGGGAATAAAATTCGTTTTATTTCAGTATTGTACGGTGTACCTACCGTCCCTTTGGGCGCTCACTTTTTAGTTTAACGATAAACTGGTACAAAAGAACCAGCCTTTTGTAGGAATGCTTTTTTTTAACTGACCTGTTGCACTGTCAATATTTAAATAAACCGCCGTAAACTCGTACAATGACATAAGTCCTGACCTCAAATAAAATGAATCAAGATTAACATTAAACAAATTTAAATAAAATTTCAATACTGTTTAACTATACAAAATCTATGAATAATATTGTGGTATACATATAAATATCTGGCTTTATTACAGTACAAAATATACTGTAATAAGGTTTGGCTATAATTTCTATTCAATATACGATGTATATCTTACGTTAATTCGAAATTAACTACATGTTTATACTATTATAATTAGATACCTAACTACATACTTTAGTATAACTAAGGTCCTTAGTATTCTAGAAAATGTTGAAATTAACCTACTTTTTGCACACTATCCGGGACCATGGATGCTCTACAGGATCCAAAACATTAGGATTAAAATAATGTCAATATACCGGATCTTAATTTGTAACAAACTAATATAAACATATTGCGATCCATGTGTGTACAAAACAATAAACTCAATTTAACAAATCAATCAAGTCATTCAAATAAGAGTAAAATTGTAAAGAAAAATGCTACATATTTCAAAATATATGTTACATGTGCCTTTTTTTCGTGACCCTATTATGATTTACTTAGTGTTGTATTCACACTGAATACTATTTTACAATCTAATTTAACAAATATCATCACTAAAAAAAATTTTTTGTTACAATAAAAACCGGTTACCCAATTATCGAAGTAAATCAATTTCCTAAAAAGAATGACATTAAAACATTCAATTCGGTAGCCTGCGGGGTTAGGCAGGAATGTCGCGGAGGGGGGGATTACAAAAAATCCCGGTACCTGCGCTGCCGTTGACCCCAGGCGATTAGACCCGGTACCGAATACAACAACTAATGTACGCCCTTTGTGCGTATTGAAAAGACCCACAAAAAATATACCGACTTCAAACATTGTCAATCAGTCATTTGTAATTAAAGCATACCTTTTAACAGCTGACTGTAGCTTTATACCTACTTGATGTAAAATAGTTTATCTATGATAATGAGTACTCCTATAAAACATCAAACGCACAAAGTGTAACCCGATCGAATTCGCAGCATTAAATTCAAATTCATATAATTTATTTCAAGTAGACCAGTATTACAGGTGCTTTTATATTGTCAAACTAGTTGCACGGTTCCAAAAATTTGGTCTATGGAGAAGAACCGGCAAGAAACTCCATAGACACTCTTTTAAATAAATACAAATTACAATATAGGAAGTCAATTCCTTTACAATGTTTATATGCAACATCAATATGAGAATAATGCAGTTTGATGTGAAATGTATGAAATATTTACCCAAGATAAAATAAAACGAATTCAGAATGCCATAGCATGTATCGACCAGCCTCCACCGACAGCACCCGTTCACGAGTATGACGTGTGTATCATTAAATCACGTGCATTAAGTACCTGTAACAAATAAACACCAAATTAGCTTTATCCGCTTCCTTCCCAACACAATTTACAAAACAATTCCGTTCATTAGTATCACTGCTAGTATCAATGTGTGGAAATTTGTACCATGTTCGATAGTGTATTATTATGTCCCTTTCACTCGCGCACTGTGTTAGGGAGAGAGAAAATGTTCGAAAAACGATCGAAAGCAAATTCGTTATAGTACAAAGCTTTCAGAAGTTGTAAGAACTGTTTAATATTCTATGAGCGTACTGAGCTCCATAGTCCCTTCACACTAACTTCCTGTTCTGTCCTGGGCGCCTGGTGCTTAGTGCAAGTTTCCGATAACATTGAAAAGATACATCTTAGGATATTTATGTACCGGTGACTTTATCGAAAATTGTCAAGACTAATAGTGTAATGGAAATATAATATTGATAATCTAGGAAATACGAATAAATGAAATATTATGTCAATGACAATTTGAAAAAGAAATAATTACAATTACCTATACAATTTAGTTTCTTGTTGAAACTAATAAGTAGGTATATGTTATATGGTTAATCTACAATTAATTGTTATTTCGACACTGCTGGTATGGCAAAAATAAATACATATTTACTTTAATTTGTCGACGCTACAAAAACCGTTATATCAATTTACCAAACAGTCTGATCAACTTTATCGACTAGCACACGTTCGATTTTGCGCAAATTCTGTTTACCACCAAACTGACAATATGCTTGTCGCGTACGCCCTGATTGGAGGGGCCAATCACAGTCGAAAATCAATATACTGAATTGCTGCCGAAAAATTAAGTAAAGCACCGTAAAATCATTGAGATTTTTGGTTTGTAAGTTCTTGTATAGACCTAAAGTTATTCAATTCAATAAACCAGTACCTAAACAGCACATCGTTTAAGCTCAAAGGCTACGATTTTTGTCATTGAGTTTAACAATCGAAGTGTTTCCGATGCGATCAGCGATGTAAGTGATAGCGCAAACGGGTTTAAGATCCCGATCTTGCGTCATCAGTACCGAGTTCGGAAAAGTACCATTGCAATCGTGTCCCAGTCTTCGATTCTCCCGTTAATCCACTTTATTTTAACCTCCAGTGTTGTCCAGAGCGTGTTCAGCTCGTTTCCTGTTGTATTTCCACTCAACAAGCCAGTTAGAACATACCGCAAACTAACACCTCGCATTTGTCTTGTCCGGTGTCTTCGTAGGCAGCAATTTATTGCCTTCCTATTTGTGTTCATGTGATCAAATACCACGTTCTGCAGCTTGATATATATCGGTAACAAGTTCATTAGTTCTCAAGCTAATTTTGTCTATCAAAAGGACGTGAAGGGAAGTCGTTCATTCGTTTAAAAAATGAAGCTTGAAACTCTCCGCTCCGCTAGATTTATTTCTGTCTTCATCTTATGATGGACAGAGACTTTTGGAACTTGTTATCTTTGATGGGGTTGAACAAAGCTTTTGAAATACAAACATTTGTCATACATTACCCTTCAGCGTAAGGACATAACAAACGCTTGATCAAACGCGCAACGTTTATGGCACGAGACTAACGATCCCTCAGGTTTAAAAAGGGTGAATGCAAGTTTTGTTTTCATATAATTTATTGTATCCGGTTTTTAGGGCAGGTGTCCGAAGCGTATAAGAAGAGGTATTCAAATCCATAAATCATGTCGCTATTGAATTTTCGATAAAATACATTCAGCGATGACATTTTAGCTTACCCAATCTAAACACTTCGATGCATTTGTGATTATTATTTTCGCATGCATACAGAATAGTAGCTGCGTTGATATTTTTGTAATTACTTGTTTACCTTTTTATTATTATGATACCTACAACGCACTACATTTGGATTGCATTGTGCAATAAAATGCTGTAAAAGAATCGCATCGCCGTAAAATGAATTAAGCATTTTGCACTTTGAGCAGAAGTAAATAGAATAAAGAAATATCTTAATCGCCAACGTGGACCAGTTCAAAAGATATTGAATGAAAAATTTAAGTAACAAAAGTATTTGTACTTTAAAATTAGCTCAAGTTTACTGTTCACAAACTCGCATTGTTATTGGTGTTTTATTAGTCAATGTACCGAGCAAAATAAATGGCCCTAATTTTCAATTACCCGTCATTCTGACGAAAACCATTTTGGGCGCGATGCATTATTTCTATGTTCTAAAATCAAATTACGGCGGCTCCGTTGTGCGCCGGCGCGGTAATTACAGGCGCTCGTGATTAATGAGCAATCAGACCCTTGCCGGATTAGGGTTGGCCTCTTGCTCCTTTTCTACAGAATATTCTAAGGCGTCCAAATGCCGGGGATATCGTTCGAGCCTGTTGTTTTGCTTTCAAACTTTTTGGAGAGTTAAATTAGATTTATTATTTTTTAAGGAAACTTTTCGTACCTGCCGTACCGGTAAGAAATATTTTTAGGCTACCTTTACAAGATTTAATGAATAATACCAATGTCGTATTTATAGCTTTTAATTTAACAACTTCACTTTAAAACTTTTACCCTACGCATTAAACTATAAAATATAAAATGTCTTATTATTGGACAAAGTTTTGACTATAACAGGTAACTTCAATCCGATTAAAACCGAACATAAATCATTTCACATTATTGTTGACGCATGAAAGTTGTGTTCTAAAATGTTCACAAATTATATGTTTACCTCTTTAGCAATGATTTCTAATAATCAAGTGTGCTTTTGCTTCATTTTGACGTACACACTTAAGTTAATAATTCAAAAAAGTCGACACCCCTGAATCTCAGCTACTGTTTTCTGAACTGATACATTTCAAGAAAAATGAACTCTATTCCTGGGTAGTAAAGATTAATATATCCTTTACGTTAGGACACAGTAAGCCATTACATGTCACTGTGCCTTAGCTTTTGGACAGCAAAGAGAGCGCGCTTTGAGAGACTCCCGTCAACAGCTGAGACTTTTGTGATTAATTTCACGTGGTTTTAAGAGATTATTAAGATTTACATTATGATTGAAATAGAAGTTGCTATAGAAATATAAATCAGCAAGGATTTACATTACAACCTAGTGCAAATTTAACTGTAACTGTTTGTAAAGTCAAAAACAGAAATGAATTCCACATTCTACGACAAAGTACATAATTTCGACGAATGTAAAGTTTATTTCTGATTTTCCTATTTTTCAATACAGTATTTTTGTATTTTTATATAGTAATACGAGAGAAATTCATTAAGATATGTCGCGCACAAAATTAAAATATGAAATATAGTGATTAAAAAACTTAACTTTTCGCTTAAAAGGGTTAACGCACATAAATAAAGTTGAACACATTTTGAGAGGCCAATTTAGGTTTAAAAGTCAATGGTTCCGAGTAACCAGTGGTACACAATGGTTAGTTATTAAAGTAATTGAAGTAGGAAGCCTACGAGGTTGTTGTTGCGCTGGGAATCTCGAGGGGTGAAGTAGCCCCACATTGCATAGTGGCCAGTTTTGTAGGGGGCTGGTGCAACAAAAAATATATAAATTTGGTAACTGTTATTGTAGCTGAGAGTTGGTGTTTATGAAACTACTGATTGAATGCAGTTTCGAAGGAGTGGTCAAGTACCATGATAAATTAGTCTATAGCAAGCAAAAGTTTTTAAGCTCATATAATGATGACTCACGTAATTAAATGCCTATGTGTTAGGCTATATAAACTTAAAAATACCGAAGAAACTGTTAAAATGTCCACTTAAATAAATTCATGAGTCCCATAACTTACATCAGATATAGTTTTTTAAAGGTGTTAAATTCGCAACTTAATTGCCAATAAAAAAATATAATTTTATTTAAACGTTTATTCGACGCGATGTACATAGTCGATTAAAGCTATCAATCAGTTTTGGAATGATTAATAAAGTATGAAAGTCGATATTATCGCAGCCCCGCCCTTAGGGCCCCGGCGACACTTGGGCCTGGTAACGCAATATGCGAACACGGGAGGGTTGTGTACAGAGATGTAAATCTACTAGAAGGAATGTGTACAATATATTTTGTAGCCGATACATCTTGTGGTGGTGTTTAATGGTGTAATAAACAGAACATCAGAGGTTTTGTACCTAGGCGCCAAACACAACTCATCTTGATTTTATGGTTGTCTCGAATGTCAAAAACAACTTTGTGCCCAAAACATATTAATATTTATTAGATATTGATTCACATTTATCAAAGAACTGTGGTAGCCTAGTAGTATGACCAGTGTAATGTGAAGGCAATAGTCTCAAGTTCGATTATAAGGCACGTTGACTTTTGGCTGACTTTTCGTATTTACTACATGCTCAAACGGTAAAGAAAAACATCGTGAAGAGACTTGCATGCTTGAGAGTGCATGAAAGTCTGCCAATCCCGTAGGTGCTAGGATAGAGCGGTGGACTATAATCTAATCCTTTTCAAATGAGAAGAAACCCCAGCCCAGTGGTGGGACAGTAAATAGGTTAAGAATAATAAATATTTATTGTTTTAATATTATTTTTTTATAATCGAAATATACATATATAACTCAAAGGTGACTGACATAGTGATCTATCAACGCACAGCCTAAACCACTGGACGGATCGGGCTGAAATTTGGCATGCAGGTAGATGTTATGACGTAGGCAACCGCTAAGAAGGATTTCTGAAAACTCATTTTTATTTGAAAATTCACTCCCCTCATGGAGTAAAACGGAGGTGCAAAGTTATTATGAAACATTAATTTTTTAGTTAATTTGCACGCGCAAAAATTCGCGTGAATCAGCTAGTTTAAAGTATAAAATTTAAAGTTTATAATTCAAAGTTTTGCTAACTAATTTAAGCTTTTACCAAAACTAACATGTTCACTTCTAGTTCAGATCTACATTTTTGTATATAGTAGTTATAGTAGGGGTGTGCGAAAACGCCATAAGGCCGAGTTCGGCGGGATGTAATAAGACATAACCGCCGAAGGCTATGCTCACTAGCTTCGTGGAATATTTTATTAGTGAAATTTACTCTTTTGATCGTTTGAAATTGGTTTTGATTGCTTCTGAATTCATTGATTTCACCACAAATGTGTAATTGTGATGATTTCACCACAAATGTGTAATTGTGTAATTATAAGGGGTGACACAGGGCAAAATGCAACGGATATACTTCGAGATTACTGTAATGTAATTTTTTTTTTCAAACTTATTATATTGTATACCTTAGCATATAAAGCAAAATGCTTGAGTATCTTGCCATTGATATGTGAGACTGTATGAGTATCTAAACATATCGACTCGTTTTACCTGCGCTTTTAGGACGAACACGAATAAATTATTCAGATTTTTGGATGGATCAAAAGTGAAAATTGGAGGAGCCCAAATACGTCAATAATACATGAGATGCAAAAAGGGGATAAGTCACACATAATATACTCTAAAAAAATATATTCTTGGCGAGCACAATTCGGTCACTATAACTCGATCGATACTCACCCTCCCCACAAAGATATTTACCATGAGTTCGTCAACACACAACTGGGAATGAATCAAATAAAACTCATTATATCAGTAGTGATCACAATGGATGCACTAAAGGGTTGTGCTGAATGAGTCGCGTGCCACACACACGTGTGCACATGGATTATGCTAATTTAGTATTCTCAACGGTCCAGTGGATTCACTTTAGTGGACTAGGATACTGTGAGCGACGCGAGAGTGGACAGCTGCTGCTAAAATAATAATAATAAATTTAAATCTGCCTAGTAAGGTCTGCGCGCATTATTTTTTATCGCAGCGATCTAACCCTAAAAAGCGTAGGGCTTTTGTAGCTCACTATTTTTTTATTATTTGCTGGACACGTTGTCTTATTGTTATATCATTCTTTTCACGGTCACGCATGTACACCGACGATACTATATACTTTGCAGTTATATTATTTATTGGTATTTAATACAGTCGGGAGACTGATGTCGGTAGCTCAATTATGTAACTAGCACAGCAATTGCGTCCATGACGATAATTTTATGATTTAATGTTTTTATCTCTGCTCCAAATGTCAAATCTGACATACTTGTTCAGTTAATAATTAATTAGTTTGTCGTAAAACTGGTTACACACACATTTAACAGTTTTGCTATGAGGTAGATTTGTCGAAAAAACATCTGTGGACTTCGACGGGTCCAAATTCTTATAAATTATTTGGCAGCTTTATTTGCGACAGTAGTAAGTGTCGCTAATTAGCCATTTGTGCTAAAATGTATAAATGAGATATTATGAATTCAGTCAAGATCTCTAAACTTTAAAATCTTTATTTAAAATATAGGCACATATAAGCACCCACTTTTGCGGCCTAAGAACGAATAACGAAAACAAATTCGTGAGAACTGCCAAACACAAACAAAACAAGCATAACAGACTATTTATTTAGGTAATACGCAAAATGCGTGCGCACGTGCCAACGGCACACCCCCTATATGCCAACCCTTAACATTAACATGCGAAGTAAATCATTTTTAATTTCAACCTTGTTGCAACGGCAATAAGAGTGTGGGATATCCTCGCTAGGGTTGTCAAAGACATCGTAACTCGTTTTCAGTACAGAATTAAATATCATTGTTAGAGAACCTCATTAATGCAATATTGAACCCTCAAGAGGCGCAGGGTCCGTTTTATTGTGTGCAAAATTGACTAAGTAGGTTTTAAATATTTCTATTGTGATTTTGCAAGTATGAATTTTATTTTGTAGGTACCTACAAATAAGGAGGTTCTATTAGGTAGTGGGTTGGATGGCTGGATTTACATGAAACTTTGAATGCAATTTAAATCTTCACAGAACTAAAACCTTTATATTATAATATAATAATATAATATTATGGCCTATGTACCTATCATCTTCCAGTGACTTATACTAATCCAATAAAGATATTTAAAAAAATGGAATCATTGGCAAATGGAATCCGGCTCAAAGTTTTAATGCACAAAAGACTTAAAAGTGCTTGAGAACCATAGGTGTACACCTCAGCCTGACCTCTCAGAATATGTAGGCGTAATGGTAAGTAATATTTATGAAGTCAAGTTCTGCAACATTAAGTTCAGTAGGATATTATTTACAAATCACACTTGAATCACTAGACTTTGACATAATTGTATTTATCTAATATATAAAATTCTCGTGTCACAGTTTTCGTTGCCATACTCCTCCGAAACGGCTTGACCGATTTTGATGAAATTTTTTGTGCTTATCCGGTATCTATGAGAATCGGCCAACATCTATTTTTCATCCCCCTAAAAGTTAGGGGTAGTCCACCAACCCCTATAATGTGACAAAACAACGTTTGCTGAGTCAGCTAGTGTAATATAATAATGCACTAAACAGAAACACGTTTAAACTTTCATTTCAGATCATTAGTTTATCCGTCGCACATAATTTCTTCAATATAATGAGTATACAGTCATAATTCATACTGTAGGTTTCATATTCATAAACAGAATTATTGGCAATTTGGTGTACTGTTTGAAATCAATTTTAAACCCACGCGTTTTGCCAATTTATTAATTGTCGTGTCAAATTGCCTATTACCTCCAATCATTTACATGATAGATGACTTACAAAAAAACTATAAAAACACACACAACCTCAATTATCGCTAATTATACGTTAACAAATAAGGTCTAGTTTACACTGAACACACCATTGTTTGAAGAAATTTTGCGATTATAAACACGTGTCAGCGGTCTATCTCCTTTTGTTTATGTAATTTCTGGGAAATGCGTGCGTTGAATCTTGTCAATGTATTTATGTCTTGACTTGTTACTGTGTGAAATACATGATGCTCTTTGTACCGTCAGCAGTTTAAACAAATCTAGCGCAATAGGTATATTCACGTACGTCTCAGTAAATACGGTTTTACGTATAAATAAGTAATTAATTTTATTTTTATTTCATGAGTAATCATAATGCAATTATGCAACCATGTCGAACATAAACATCAAACAACCTACGATATAAGAAAGGAAACAAACAATTCAAATAATGATAATCTCTTTATATTTTTTGTACGACAATTACAGTACACCAACGCGATCGCGAGAACGGGCCAGATGGTACGGTATTGATCGTCGGCCCAGTGCGCACGGCCGACCGGCCCTATTATTGTTTAATCGTAATCTCGACGCACGATTAGCATACCCATTGTGCACTATGCTTTATACACATGTTATCGCAATGAATGGATGACGTCGATGTGTAAAAAATCTAGTATTATTAAAATTACATAAAACAACATAACTGTACTGTTACTAAATAGTGTTTTATTATTGATTATTGGCGTTTAGTGATACGTTCTTGATTTACATTTGATACGGAAAATGTTTTCAGATGAGAATTTGATTTCATTTCCATATTAATGAGACTGACATTAAATGCCTACAAGAATCGAAATCGAAAAAAACAGTACGTATTGGACACCTTCCAAACGTTTAAAATGATTAGATTCTGTAATACGATTAAATAAATTTAAATCGTCAATACGATCTTCGAAAGACGCGTATAATTATGTAAATAATTAAGTGGACGCCGCATGTAATGTAACATATGAAATAAACTTCATGTATAAGTAGATACTGTACATTTAATTAAAAACCAAGGAACCAATGGACATTAAAAGTTTTAAAGCCACAGCTAATAATTAACTCTAGGAAAGACCACGTTATTTAAATACAAAGAAACAGCTACACGCAAGCGCAACACAAACACCTTTTCGATAGGTGTTATATTAATATATTTTACAAGTTTTAAATACTCGCTATGAAGATAACCCGCAAAGTGCACGGATAATCTCATAATCCATCGCTCGGTCGCAAACAAACGTACTAAATGGACATAATAAGAAAATAAACGAATTAAAACTCGCCGCAGCGCGACATTCCCACGAGGCGACATTTAGCTTTTCACGTTCCAATTTCTAATTGGATACTGTCTTTTATAGGACAAGCTATGTTGATGAATTGTTGACGGGGTTCGTTTTTTTAAGTGAGAGAATTTTTCTAAATTCTTTGCAACTAGTGATTTCTTACTTCATCGAAATTGCTATCTAGGTCGCCTTCTAGTCTAAATAAGGCTAAATATTATAATAATCCACACGAAGTGACCATCAGTGCTCCGTTATCCAACTGCTGTGCTGTACTGATATCATAAGGTTAAACTGGGTCTAAGGACCATGTTGTCATAGTTTTGATAACCGGGACCAATGGTTTCACGCGGTTTTCAACGATAGAGTCCAATAACTTTACACAAATCGATTGATCAGAATTATTCTTAGCCAAGAACACTCTTGAAATCGTGCTCGCAAAGTTCTTAAAATTGTTATTTCTCTTCAATCACTTTTTAAAGAGCTTAATATCGGTAAGGCGTTACTACATTTTTGCTTTCCCATTTCTGTCATATCCAGATGGGTACGTAACCGTATAAATTCGGAAGCCGTGCAAGTAGCGTCACGGAAGGCACTCGCCCCGCGGGAGACGTTGTTTAAAGTTAAATTGTTTTTACGCGTTGAGTGCCCGTAATAAATGGAACTTGGAATATGTTGCTGCGGTTTTGCTTCGAAAGAAAATACGTGATACTACATATATGCACACACAAAAATAAATAAAGCGTGCGAGCTAATGTAGTTTCGACTTTGGGTAATAATAAACTCAATAAAAATGTCAATCAAATATGTGCCACAAGTATACATACGTAACGCACGGGGAAACCCCCGTATGTCTAATTTTCGTGGTATAACTGCCAACGCCTGTACTTTACCTTCCTATTAAAAGGGTCAAATAAAATGATTCTTTAGCTTACAAACGATCTAAGGGCCAGGAGCTCAAGGTAATCCACGAAAATTCAGCAAAAGGCGAGTGACGTCGGACGACGACTAATTGCAAGTCTCCCGGCCTGATAATCCGTTCACAGCGGGCGGGCCCCAAATTAAAATCCCCCAGTTGTGTCCGGCCTGGGCAGGATTACAGCTCCCACGGCACAGCCATTTGGCCCCTAGCGAAAAATGTTCAGAGCAAGCGTTATGGGTCCGGTGTGTCAGTAGTCGTTTTTGTATATACCTAATAGCTATTTTCACATTTGTACAATCAAAGTTGATGATTTTTCAAGTATAATAGTAATAAATACATTTGTAACTATAGTTATTGAACGATTTATATTGTTAAAACTTACAATATATGATCTAAATTGGCGTGTTAATACGAGCCTAAAACTGTCATTTAAAAATCAAAACAGAACCGTTAAAATGAGTTGTTCAAATTAAGATGTTTTCTAACGATCTGAATTAAGAAGTTTACTATTTTCCGTGTCTCCAAGATTTGAGTGCACTAGAGCAAAAAGTTGTCGGCCTTTCAGACACGAATCGCTAAAACCGAAGGGTGAGCAAATTCAAAAAGTTTGGCGAGAAATTCGAAATCCTGAGATGAAATAGTAATTTATCAAAGGATTTTGAGTCTCGAGGAGCGGAAGTGAAGGATGGATACCCTTTATCGTGAATTGCAGCAGTGTGCCTTATCGGAAATACCGGGAAACGGAAAAACGAGCGCTTCGGGGTGAGAAAACAACCGGAATGTATTTAAATAATTTTCGCTTTGTCTCTGGCTTTTATTGCTTCTAAGACGTAATAATATTTTTTAAAGCACCTATGTTTCCTCGTTTACTCCTACAGCATGAATAGAATGTTGCATTTACTTACATGTTTACTTATTTTAGCGTGTGTTTAATATTGATTACTTACGTCTAGACTTTCTTGCAGTCATTTAGTTCATTCGTGACTAACTAATTCATGCATTGTGTTGACTAGACCTTTTCTGTTTAGCTAATCGAGTGTATTCGTGGAATTACACGTTAGTAATGCATGAGGCGACCGCGTAACTGTAAAAGTAACTATTACGTATTCGCTAGTATGGATAGATAATGAAGATAATGGTGATTTATTCGTTGTCCTCAAGTCGACTTCACAGGTTATAACGCCTAACACCATTACAAAGTCAGATTATTTATAATCCCATAACGGAATAATGTATGCACGGTGCGATGTACGCCTAAACGAATACGCCGCTGCGTATTAATATTCAAATGGCCTTTGGGCGAGCAGTGTATGAGATCCCATGGTATTAGTCCCATTAACATTGCGGTGCGTCGGTCAGTACCTACTTGTTGTGTAAACACAATAAACGCAATGCAGGTTGCCCTTTACGAAATGTGTAATAATAAATTTGCACCACCTCGGGCCGTAACAGCTGCCGACTCGACACTATTTTAATAGTAAATTTAATTTTAAACATAAATAATGATTGGAAGCAACATTTGTATGGAGGTAGGTAATTTAACTTAGAAATAGATTAAGGCTCTTCTTATTTTCATCAAACGATCGTAGCCATTTCCTTCATAGGATCGAACAGCTGTTGTAAAGGTTACGCCCGTATCCTTGCACCTGCGCTCCCTGTGTGCTCTCGCCTCACCCCCTTTCGGCTTAATTACAATCCTATTAACCAAATCGTCTCGACGCCTTCCATCGCCCAATTGACATTTAGGGGTTACGGTGCGACGATTAATATTTGACCGTCCATGCTTCCTCCTCATTGTTAAGTGTAGTATCATTTATTTATCGCTCAAATGGAATGATAACAATGAATAATTTTAATACTTTTGAATACCAGTCGATGCTAAGATAACACTATTTCGGCAAACACAATTCACAGGCTCAACATTTGCGATTGGTTAAAGAGATTCGTCGGTACACGTGCGAGGGTTCAAATCCACAAAGGGTAAGTTTTTTCTTTCATAGCGCAAAAAATCCACCGACAATTACGAGATTAGGGATGAAAACGAGGGGTTAAAGTTTTTTTCCTTAAATCTAACCGTTGGTCTTTTCTTTCTTCGTTTCCCCGTCGAAGAATGTTTTAATTAAAAAAAGCTTGGGTAACCCGGGAGGCGGCCGAGTAACGGAATCGCGGTTGCAAATTTTATGAAGTGAGACTGACTTACAAGCTCACTCAGTATTAATCAAGGTTGATCATTAACTTCACTGTGCAGGTTACCGCGTGGGTCGAGGAGTACGGGTTTTGCGATTTTTACAATAAGATATTTCGCGTTTGTATTTATAACGATGATTTTCTTAGCTTGGCCAGAATTTTCCACATTAACGTTACAACGTTGTGTTGTCAGTATCATTCATTAGCTATTCTAACCAATGTGCAAGTATAATAGCACATAGATTATGATGTCATGTACCCACCGTTTGCAGAACTACAGCTCATTGCACTTAAGGCAAGAAAATACTCATCTATTTATTTAGGTTTTCGGTGAACTATTTCAACGTGCACTTCATGGGATTTATTTCGAGAACTTAGTCCGGAACAGTGGAACAAAGTTGCGGCGTGCATGACAAGGTACGCGAAACAGACTAACGACCGGCCTGTAGATAAGTGCACATAATTTCGCCGCGTCCGCTTAGCTCGCGGCGCACACGCACGCGACGAGCGCGTCAGCCGGGAGCCGAGCGGTTTTATCAAAACAATATTTTTAAATATAATAAAAATAAACTAACCTTATGTCTTAGTAGATAAGAATGATGTGGCTGCAAATGTAAATTTGCTATACTATAACGACGGACAGACAGTCCTCTGTGTTCACTAATTTCTGTACCGTTATGTTATGGAAACCGCTTCCGAGTTCGCTATTGTCGATATGAGATTGTTTAGATACTTGAAAGTAAATTAGTTTAAGTGCTTCTGGACAGATATACTGGTAACGGTTAATATGTAGTCTTTAACTGTGACCGTGACGATTTAAATCAGTTTAGATGTGCATATCGTAAATAGACTACGCGACATTTATTAGATGTTTTTTATTTTATTATTTGGGAAATAAATATTCATACCATGTATTACAAAACCAGTAAAACTAAATTGTTTGGTTAAATGTACAATCAACTACATTTCTGTAAGAATTACAGAACAGGCAAGCAGAAACCTGATAGTGTGATATATTAATGAGAACAATGCAAATTATGTCGAAAATGCCTGATGAAATTATTTCTTAACTCTATTGGATGTTTATAGACAAATATCTATAATAACGAAGTTTTTATTATAAATATATAAACTAGCTTACGTTGTTTATTCACAAACTTTTTAAGGCTCAAATTTTACCAGAGAGTAAATATGCAACTATCGAATACAGGATTTTGCGCTCGACACACCACGCCAGTTGTGGAATTAGTAGCGTTAAGCCAATTGCTATTCGATTTCGCAGGTCGCTTGTATTGAGGTGACCTATATTGATCGGGTATCGTTGATTCTCATATGATTTGTTTTATTAATCTATTTTATATACGTATTTATATAAATTATCTTGTAATAAACATCCACCAAATGACTATTAGTTTACTTTAATAGCCAGTTTAAGAGTCAAAGGTATCGTAGAGTATATAATTATCGTATTCGTAATTATTCACTGATTTTATGTTCTTTCCGCATGTTCCAAGTTACGTTACATAAGATATTCATGCGTTTTCTTTAATCTTATTCATGATTCATAATGCTAGAAAAATATATTATCAAAATTTTTAGTAATCGATAAATGTTGGGTTTTATTAGACAAATAAGATAAAATTTTTAGCTGTCCTACAGATTTTGAGATGTTAAACGATTATTGCCATTTAATTATTATACCTGACTTAAAACAGCGGCACCAGTTTTCGTGTCAACATAAAAATGGAAATTTTAAATTAATTTATCGATATAATAAAATGGTCATTCTAGCAGCTTCTTAACACCTTCGGATCAATTTAAGCCACTTTCTAAAAAAACATAATACTCTATTCTAAGAACGTAAGAACCCTTCCTGTCATGTTCTGCGGTTGTGTGAATACAGTCACCGCAGTGGCACCATTAAAATTGACACTCGCGGTAAACTTAACGTAGCGACGCAACGATACTAATGTAATGACATGCCAGCTGTTGAGCCGTGTCACTAGTCTTCGTCCTCACAAAAGACGAGGCATCGATCGGCGGCCGACGTTCGTGACTATTGTTCGGCGAACGAATGCACCACCACCGTACATCTGTTTCGTTCCTTTTTCACTCGCCCTGCATAATGAAACCGGCCCATTGTGAGGAAAAACATCCACAAAAGAACACGCACTTTGGCGCTCGGCCTGTATTTTATAAGAAAAAATAACAGAGGCCTCCGGGCCTAAAAGGTGGGCGTAAACGCTGTCGGAAATGAGAAAGTCGATGCAACTGTTATGACATACGCGGTTCGTTAAGTGTTATTGAAAATAAACAACCAACCGTACGCGCTTTAACGAAGTAGTTGCAGAAAAAAAATCACAGTAGCGTATTTGTGCTCTCGTTGCCCATATTTTAATTACGTGAGTAAAGCCGATCCTGCCAGAGGCGACTTATTTTCCACCATGACTATTAAATAATTGGAGCCAAAATCTGTACATGTTGTAGTTAAAAATACATGTTTTTGTCAACCAAATTTGGGGTACGCGGCATGTCGACTCGTAGTAATGCACAGAGTAGTAGTGTACAAATGCGTATTATGCTTATGTCTCAATCAAGTTGTCAAGACTTAATATTATCGTTGCCCGGGTCATTACTACTACAATTACGGGGATTACAATCTGTGTCTAGCAGATGTTGCAGTTGATTCAGACAACTGTTAGGTATAATGTTTTATAAAAATAATGCAATAGTTTATTTTTCTTTTGAATGAAGAACTTATTAACAATTCATCACCACTGACCATCCACTGCTAGATATACTCCTACCGGAATGATTTCCACGACCGGTCCTGGTAGTAATACTTATTATAAGTAATTATTATTAATATCAAAAACTACTCAGAGCACCAAACTACGCAAAGAAAAACCATCGATTAGAACTGAGCTACTGATATTGAGCATTGATCAAATTATGTAGATATGGGTATAGCTTAATCTTGGCTCCTCAAAATTAATGCACCCAGCACACGAGGAAAAATCAAGAAGACCACATTAACTTGTCCCGACTGCGGGGCGTTGCGGTAAGTATTGGCAGACTAACTGAAATTTAGCAAGGAAGGAGCCATCATAAAAAAGCGTACATTATAAATGCGGGCTCAAATTGTGCTCCCCCGGGCGGAGCGCCGACGATTAAGTGCACTTAATTCCGTCTAAATGTTGCCCGACGGGGAGTTGCGAAGTTGCTGGCGACTCTCTCTGGCTGTAGGGTACTCTATGTAGAAGGAATTCAATCAAAACATAACTTGTCTGAAGTGATGCGGGGTTGTCACCTCCCAGGTGAAGCAACATGATGGTTCGTGGTCGACACGACGAGTTCTCCAATGTCTGTGTCTCCGAGACACTAATGTGTTGTTCTTTCATCGGTGAATTTACTGTACTTTTGTTGTATTTATTATAACAGTCTGAAAGTCTGACGTACATCATTTAAATTCTAGCTTTTTGTTTGAAAGCCATTCGTGGCAAAAACTCATCTGTGATAACGTTTTAGACAGACGGGTGGGGGCTGAGACAGCCCTAGGGCTTCGCTAGTACGGCAGGCACGGCTCCCTCGCGTGCGTCGCGGATCAAAAACTCCACCATGTCAGCCTAAATCGCTTCCACAAACAACTTGCGGTATTCAGATGCATATCGGAATGAATTACTGGTGCTTAGTTACCGTTTAGTGGCGCTTTTTATAGGTTCCCGGTTATTGATACTTTTTGCTTATATATTGTATGATTGCAAAACCTCTTGCAGAGCTGTAACTTGGCGCACGGATCAATTTCTTGCCTGAAGCTTAGCCATGAAATCAGAGAACTGCAATTTCGTTTACAGACTTACGTTTTCATGCTAATTGAAAACGATTACAATGGATAATAAAAAGCAATGGACCACAACTGCTAGCTTCTTCAACCTCCTTAGAATTGTAACTCTACTATGATTGTGTAGGTGTGTCGTGTACTGATTTCAGAAAAAGGCTGGACATATCTAAGCACCATCATATCAGTACTGAAACTATCGCTATTCGATATTGATAACATCTAAAACAATAAATCAAAGTGACACAAAAAGCAACGTTGCGTCCACTAATGTTCCCACGGTTTTATTCTGGATCACTTTTTGTGTTCCTACGTGAGCTAAGTTGGCAATCGCGTGATAATTGTGGCGACTATCCATTTCTATTCTACACTCAAGTGCGAACTGTAACTCTATGTCCCGGTAATAAAGATAGTCTAATTGTGTCATTGAGCGTATGAAAGTGATGTTCGCGTGATTCCCAACATCCGATGATACTTCAAATAGCACTGCCTGTTAATTTTCTGATTATTAATCTGTACTCATTGGGGACTCTGTGAGATTTTGCAGCTGTTGTTACAATTTAGAACATCGAGTGAGTTTGGTACTTAAAGTTAAGGAAGCAGGATACAAAATTGGTCGGGCTGAGTTATGGAAATGATTGATTATCATTTCATTCATTTCACCGGCAAAGCTCGTGAGACCGCTTGGATTTGCGGAGCGATACCGTTGGGGCAGGTGTGAGATAAGTTACCATCGTCGCTAATTTAACGATTAATACTTGTTAAAGCTGTGAAACATTTCTTCTTATAATTTTTACTTAGACATAGAACGTGTAACTTTCTTACTAATAAAGTTGACCGTGTGGAAACAATTAAATGACGATAATATGTGTAAACCTGTTCCGAATGCAGTGGCAGCGATGCATTAGTGATAGCGGTGGAGGGGTAGTGAGGGGCGACGACAGGAGTAATTTTCTACTAATGACAGGGATTTTTACGTTGAATTATTCACATGCAACGCTAATGTAATAACTGTGATAAAATATACGATTTTGCTAATTACTGCTTGTTTACGTGACAGCATTGGCCAGGTAGGTAATTCAAGCGGGGTACGAAAATTTTAAGTCGACGACTTACAGTAATACCGCGTTGCTCTGTGGAAAATATAACACAATCTTTCGATAGATATTGCAATAGTTACTTTTATTCAGCTAATGTAAAAATGATTTTCGGAAGGTAGATTCACTGTAGAAAAAGGAGTGACGACGATCCTATTTCAAGCACAAATTTTCTAAGCTGCTACGGTGAAGTTCGCAATATTAATATAAATATAAACGACCACGACCATCACAGTAATAGACTGCGGATCCAATAGTCGTACCCGGCAAACATGCTAATGTACTGAGATAAACAACTGCACGTATTTCACGTCACTCCACACGTTTTCTAAGCAATAAAAACTTCTTACAATCAACTTTTATCGTTCAAATACCGTTTCGTTGTAAACCCAATAAGGTCGCGTGTTCACGGTATCTTTGTATCCATACTTTAATATTATAATTTCGAAAGTGTGTATGTCTGTCTGTTACCTCTTCAAGCTGTAACCACTGAACCAATTTGAATGAAATTTGGTATAGAGATAGTTTGAGTCCCGGGGAAGGACTTAGTATAGTTTTCATCCCGGAAATCATCCCCTAAAAGGGAGAAAAAGGGGGTGGAAGTTTGTATACGGATAAAATTACAAATTTGACACAGACGAAGTCGCGGGCTAAAGCTAGTTATCTATAAACGGTTAAATCATGACGAATATATGGTGTTTAGAGCCTAATTTACATAAGTATTTTTAATGTTTAGTACCGCGGTCGATTTATACTTAAGTGTTGTAATAGGAATAAATAATAGCATCAAGATTTATCCGAGACGATAGATAGTTTTATCTATTTTAATTTATGAACGTAGGATAATGTACGTGGATTATACGAAAGGGGGTTGCTAGAATTGAAGTAGATCTTTCGGACTCGTCTTACTGCTAACCCTGAACAGGGTAAGGAAGTGCGGTTTTTGTGGGTCCAACATATGCCGGCGGAGGATCTATGATGATTTTCCGGAATATGATAAATGATCGTTGCTCATTGTTAAGATATACTATGGATGAGTGATTCTTTACAGTTGAGTACTATGCATTTGCCGATCTGCCTGTCTAAACACGGGATGGTTTGATAGCGTTCAATTTATTAAATAACAGATGTTATGTAGTCGTAGTTTTTTTCGGTACTACATATTATATAAAATCTAGTTTACTTTCTGTTGTTTTATTTATTTCTGTAAATAGGTCTTTGGAAAACTTTTTACGGATTCGATTCTGTTGTTTACCAAATGACCTTATTTCGTTTCATTATATATTTCTTTCTAACAAATACAACAGGAAAAGTACCTAGAGAAGAAAATTAGTTTTGTCAAATTAGTCTATTTGGTTATATCCAACTTGATATAAATATTTCTTAAATAGGGGGCAAGAAAAAAATTTTTTTTAGATCTGAACGATTTGTGAGTTTGAACTGACCGGCCAAATCTTCTAACTTGTAACTAAGATTACATTCTAGAAGTATAACGTTAGTAATACGACAGTATCTGATACAGCTAGGCATGTGGCAGCTAAAGTAGTATTAGCTTTAAGCCTCACAGCCTCGTTGGCATGGTAGCCACTAGATCAAAGAGACAGCCATTAATATTAAAAGTAAATGGTATAAATAAACGAAGTTCGCCGGATCTTCGCTTTCCCAGGCTTGTTGCCAAAGCATAACGGAACTGGTCGTGCGTTGATTAGCAAGCGCGCGGGAGTCTTCATCAATAGTAAAGCTTGTTTCTTAGTGGCCAATGCGACTTTCGCTGCGATGCCTCCTAGCTCTTAGACTAATGATAAAATAAACTTGCACTTGTTTATAGTTCGGCCTCTGCAAGCATTATGCTTATATAGGATAAACCTTAAAACACTATAGATTTATGAATGCCTTACGCCGTATTTTACTGTATTAAAAGAGGTTTGATCGTGTTCGTTTGACACATGACAACACACAATGCACTTTTTATATAATAAAGGACAATTTAAAGCGTATTTTCTAATATCATTTATAATCTTCGAATCAGCATCGGTTTTCCGTTTCAGTTTTATTAAAGTTCAGACAGAAAAACTCAAAAAGGACTATGTCTTTTTTTCTATTAAGCAAAAATAATCGATAATATAAATGTACTTCAGAGTTCTTTAAGAACCTGCTTTTGTTTTCATCAGTATTTAGTTCGATAGTTGGGTTAACAAAACCACCCACAGCGCAAGCGGCGCCGCGGGCGAATCTTGTGGTGCCACCAGACGTCTCAAGTGTCGAAGCTACCTGTGTTCTGCCAAGCATCGTACATAATTAATGGTGAAGGCATTCCTAAGACTAACCCTATGATGCGGCTATGCTTTTATGACCCTAATGCTAATGGAAATACCGTGTCCTTTCGTGTGAATCTACTCTGAGTACTAGATAAACCATTATGAAATGATAAAGATAAAAAAATACTTGTGTGCCGGCTAATCTAAATCATGATAATTAAAAACACGATTCACACACGTAATTGTTTAATATAATTAAGTACTTGAATAAAATGTTATGCTTCGTAGCAGATACGTATCTAATCGTAAATCTTACACAAGTAACTAAGAACGACAAATTGTCATAGTAGGTACTTCCCTAAAAAAATCATAGCACGCAAAGGAGGGTATTACGACAGCTATTTATCAGATTACTTATCACTGAAGGGACAATACCGGATTATACTGAAAGACATGTTGAAAAAAGAAACATATTATTATGTAAATAATGTTCAACATTTTTAACTAGCAATTTAGTACGTAAAATGAAAATATAATCACTGAAATTATTAGTTTACAACTTGTCACCCAATAAAATCCAGTCACCCTATGTAGGACTAGTCTTTAGGCCAAGTCCTGTTCAAGACTTTTGTCTTTGATAATATCGTCTCACTAACGTTACTCTGCGAACGTGCCGCGAATGTTTCCGCCCCTTCTACGGCTTTACAATGAAAATTCGTTGTTATGTATGTTGCACCTTGACTTTCATTATCCAAATACGTCACGTTCCACAGTCGTTATCGCGCTAGTATCTTAATTTAAGTGACGTAGAGACAATGAGACTACATTTAGTTTTATACACCTTGAAATTTTATCGTTTTCAGTTCGGTGTGACTCTGTTTCGATACTACTCCTCTAATTGGTGGTAACAGAAAAAAAAAATTAAATTGACGCGCGCCTTTACAATTATTTTTTATTAGTTTTCAATTGTCACCGTGCCCTCATCCAAATAAAAAAAGTTATATTAGTAAAGGGTCCGGAGGACTCACACGGTGTGAGAATATACGCTAAGACAGTTCTACCAAAAATGCGGACGGCCTGTGGTCATTAGAAAACTGGACTCTCCAGATCCGTACGTAGATACGATTTCCATCGGTTCAAAAATAACCAAAGAAAATTAAAGATTCTTGAGGAGTCAGCGACATAACTGTCCAAGTGTAGCTCGAGGCGGTGACAGTAAAAACTTCAAGCCTGCATCGTGAATGCCATCTGCAGAACTCGTCAAGGTATGGGCGAGCGATAAAAACGATCGCACAGCGCATGCGAATATCGCGTTACGACGCGGCCATACCAATGGCGATGAGTGTAGCCAACACGAGGATGCTTACTTTACGTCCACAAAACGTTCGTGCCGGTGCTAAATGTGATAATGAAACAGCACAAGGTAATCACTGACGCGTGTTTACGCATGTATATGAAAAGAACTCGAAGTTCAATGGCAACGGAGCGGACGCCGAAAAATATTACATAAGGCTTACGCGGCAAGGTCAATGTCGCGCGGAACAAAGATCGCGAAAGTGCCCCGATGTTACGTAGGCAGCTCTCGGCTCGCTCGGATAATTGCGATGTAATCGGCGTAATCCATCCACGAGTCGTGTTTCCTTTTACGGCGCGCGCAGCTTGCGGCCGCATAGAAGAAACAGCTGACCGACGGCACGCGCTTCGAATGCATATTAATGTCGCACCCGCCGCAAAAAATACGTATAAAATCGAAATGCTACTATGAAATATCGAACCAGTTTGAAGTGCAGACGCCTCAATTATGCAATCGTCGTACGTGGACAACGCATAAATCAAACTACTGCCTCCCAGTATTTGTAATTGTGTAATCGATTTCAGTTTTTAACAACATGTTCTTTGTTTTTGGTGACAAGCTGCACGAGGGGTGTACGCTTCCAATTTAAGCGTTTGCCATAATCGTCAGATGTTCATCGCCTTCCTTTTACAGCGCTTTCCTGTCCGGGTATCCGGTAAAGAAAAACACACGTGCTTAATTTTGTAACAGGTGTAATCTATATTGAAAACAGCATCGTTATATCATTGCTTGATTATTTTAAATACTTAGAAAACATGTGTGCAAAATTTAAAAATAAACGTGACAATAGGATGTCAATAGAACCGTAGCTTTATCTTATCAAAATTACTTTGCGAAAAAGCCAGAGTGTGGGTATGATAGTGGATCGATAACACGCACGCACGTATATTTGAGGGCG
Organism: Craniophora ligustri; assembly: GCA_905163465.1. NCBI lineage: Eukaryota > Metazoa > Arthropoda > Insecta > Lepidoptera > Noctuidae > Craniophora > Craniophora ligustri. The sequence continues at coordinate 2,891,260 of LR990960.1, read as the reverse complement.
CCGTTTGTCGAAAGAGTAAATAACAGAATGAGTTCATCGCAAGGGATCGTCATTGTACTGTCCATATAATGAGTGAAGCCGTGACATATCTCCCCCGCGGCGTCGCAGCTGCCCATCATTACTATAGAACAATAACAAAACAGTCCCATCGGGCTATTGATGATGGATAATAAAACAATTTGCTTTTATACAAAATATTCTTCGATGAGTTCGATATTTGTGGACACTTTCTTCTTATGATGGACTTCCCCTTAACATTTTATCGGTAAAACGATAATAAAAATTTATAAGGCTAATGGGTGCTGTTAGTATTACGGCAGATGTACACTGACTGGCGTATTGCTAATGGGTACTAAGGCGATAACTCAACATCAGCGGGGTGGGAAGGACAATTGCGATTTCCTAACAAAAGGACGTTTTATTTTATACTTTTCATTGTTAGCAGAAGATAATTAAATTGCTTCCCTCTGTGAGATTATTAAATGACCCTAAATCAAGCAGAATTGTTAATGCACTAGAATCTCTCTTAAATTTATCTGTTACTTAAAAAATTGTCCCCTTCTTTGTCTATTCTATAATAAATCAAACTCAATTTTTTTTTCCCTTTTACACAGGAAGTTTATAAAATAACGCATCCAATCGATAACCGGCAAATCCTCATATAAAATCTCTCACGCACGCTGCACCGGGCGTCGACGCATTAAATTCTTCACGCCACATTTTCCAGACACGTGATATTTCTAGAACCAGCCTGTAGGCAGATGTGCTAGGTCGATGACGTTGGACCTTTCTATGTTGTCGCGTGCCCTGACTTATGCACATGGTGTTGTTATTAATGCGTTGTTAGCGAGGCACCGGCGGTTGTCAGCATGCGCCTTTTTGCGAGCTTTGTCTAACAGAAGTATTTATCTACAGCTACTTCGATATTTAAATATTTCAGTCGGGCAGATGTAAAGCGGGTTAAGCTTATCATTCAATGCCACTTGTTTCGTAATTTTCCACGCTAGCTTTCTTTATTAATGACGAAACTGTATTGTGTAGGTTCAAGGTGTCTAGGAAAAATCCCAAAAAAATAAGAGGAAAAATATACACCTGCTCAAGGGTAAAATAAAATTGGTGTATTTTTCGTAATAACAACTGGCAAAATGTGATCTGGATTTAAATAAACTAATTAAACCTAAACGATAAAGGTTTTTAGTATTATTTTCATGATGGTCAAGCACCACTAATTTTATATCGCAAACTAGAAACTTTTATACTCAATACCTACCTTTTTTGGCAAAGGCCTCCACTATATTCTATCAACTTAATTAATACCTCATCCGGTATTATGTTAAGAAAGCGAAAAAAAAGAAAAAAGAAACACTATTATAAAAAGGTGTTATCTGAAAATTAAGACCTCGGTGTAGAGAACTAAGATACTATATTCATAACGTACCTACGAATATTGCTATTTGACAAACCAACAAATTTTCAAGTATGGAGGTGGCTTCTCTTAACCGCCCATTCGAACCAGCCTGCAGAGGGGACTGAAATTCCTTCAGAAGGGCGTTGGACATTGTTTGGTATGAATATACGGTATTTCATTATATTTGGTGACGTTTTGTTGTGTAATTAAAGATGAACAACATAGTATTGTACGCTTATACTAATTGTAAAGTAAAGAATAATTTGTTCATTCAAAGTTTGTAAGAGACATAGAAACTAAAAATAACCCCGACAGCTTGAAATAAGTAAAAATTATTAAGATACTTTTTATCAAAAATTAAAATCGGTTAATCCATTTAAAAGCTACAATACTAGAACCACAAATACGCAGATGCACACGTTAAATTTATAACACTATTGTTTTTGCGTTAATTTTGGTTTGGTCGTTTGGTTCCATTTCAAATGAACAATCTAAGCACTATCGAAATACATTAGTTTGGAACTTGCATTGCGAGCATAAGGACCAAACAACATACAAAAGAAACATGTTTTGTTTACGATTCTTGATTAAACCCTTTTCTAGAAAATCTTTTTGAGCCAAGTATCAACAGAACCTTGACTAAAAATTATATTAAACTAAATTATTAAAAATATAGGGTTTGTTTATACGCCAGAATAAGCGTTATTATGCTCCTATAACGTAAACTAAATTCACTAAACAATTTGTTTTTAAGGCTGAAACATAAACGTTTTGTAAGGTTTCACAAACAAAACTACATATGTATACAAGCTTGATTGTGAGATTTATTAAAACTCGCCATGAAATAGAACTTTACGTAATATAACACTTAAAATTTCCCAATAACGTTTTACGTTGGCAGTGTTCCATATTGGAACTTCCACTTATAGAAAAACTAATTTCAATAGCTATAACATTTCTATTTCAAATAATTTATATGCGTATAAAACTTTTCGCTAGACTGATACTAAGAATTACATTAGAAAATTAACTCACTAAATCAAAATATTAAAGCTTTCAAATTTATATAAGGTAGGTTTTCATCTTACTTTTCTCAATACAGTTAGTCATATTATTAAGTTCATTCTTAGAAGGTAATTTAGAGGTTGTTCGCAATGCAAATGTAGAAAACATTTGCATTATATTTCGCAGAAAATATACTTATACATAATAATATAAAGAAAGTACTCATGAGTACACCACTTAGTCCTTGTTTAATTACAAAATGACTTTTCTTATATGAGACAGAAATATTAACGAAGGAGTCATTGATATTTAGTTTAACATTTTGTACTAAGTAGGTAGGACGAGATAGAAAAAGTGGCAAGATACACAGGGTAAGGCAAGGGTACGTTTTTATTGTATGTTTGTGTGTGCTTATAATTTATAATAAACCACCGCAAAAGGATGACGACTTGTATGACAAAAAGTGTTACTATGTTAAGTAAGAACTCGCTCGCTATGCAACCCTGGTACAACAACTAACACCGCAGGACGAGGGGACGACCGGCGGACTCGTAATTATAAACAGGGCGAGGTGAGTCGAGGTGTCGAGATATCGCGATAATATCGAAACGTTTTCGTTTAACGTTGCTGGCGGGTATTTAATCGCGGAATTTAATAAAACGGTCAAGCCGGGCGCGGGAAACGCTGATTTATCGTCGGCGATCGCGGCGAATATCGATACGGAATCCAACTCGACTATATCGGTTCGAATGTATTTTTGTAAGATTATCGATTTAATCATCTTGTGTTTTATTGTGGGAATGGTAAATGTTTGCTTATTTACTTTGTTTGAAATTCATTTTTCCACTTAAAATACATAACTGTATATTAAATAAGGCCTTAACAAGTGGAATACGCGATTACAGTCATCATGAAGAATTTAATCGCTACATCTATCGAAAATAACGAGTTGGTTGTGATAATCATCTAAATGCTTCTTTTAGATAAATATTCTGCGATTAAGCATTCATTACTGAACCATCCACGCAGGTGTGCAGTCAAATACTTTGGAAGTCATTTTGCTGGCTTAGCGCTGTCGAAATTGATTTTCTAAGAGCTTGGATTAAAACTATTCATACCGATATGACTTGAGGGATTTATATGTATAATGACGTGGCGCTTGGGAGTTATGTTAATTATCTTTCCTGTTCAAACATAATTTATATTAAGTACCTATGTATCGTTAAAAGGATTCCCCTTTGTTTTAAAGAATATCAGCGCTTATGTCCCTGTGGTACGTGACGAAAAATTACTGTAGTGATTATTTCAGTTGTAATAGGTATATTTATTTCAAGCCGTAGAATTTATTAGTCATTGAATTCATATCTTACCTTAACCTACAGTTGCGTAGGTTTTCGTATCCGTATCGGGAATTTCAAACATTTTTAATATTTTTATATTCCCTCAATTAATTAATTTTAATTTTAATTAATAAATAGCTGTATTTAATTAGGTAGGTAAATTATGGGTAAAATACCCATTGTACTTATTTATTGATAACATTTCTTTTTTTTAATTAGTATTTTGTCGCTATGTAACAGAATGACTAAGAACTGTACAGACGTAGATAAAATAAATGTATAGATAGCTATAATATAAAAGATACGCACAACTTTTCACACAACCTCGCTAAGTTACAATGTAAAAAAAATATGTAATATTTTTAATAACACACTGTTGGTTTATATAACTCAATATTTATTCGGGCGTTCACTAATTGTATGCGAAAACTGTCAGTTCGGTGTACCTACTCTATGTAGAGATATGAGATAAGAAATTAATTCAATAGTTTCACGTTAACGTCTAACGGTGTTGCGTTTCGGGGTAATTAACAAATACCTTTAGTGTAGTCTCGAGGGGGGCCGAGATGGCAATCGTAAACTTAGAACGAGTTACAAACTCCGTCTACCAACGTGACTGGATGCTAGAGTGGTTAATATTTGTGCGCGTTCAAAAAGCACTCCAGTTAAACTGTCAAGTCAGCTGAACAAATGACAATGAGCGTGAAGAAGCAAAATTAAACAACGTTAAATACATTTGGGACGTAAAAATATGAGCATTAGGGTAGCTTTCCCCTTGCTGAATTTATGTTATTGGTGGATTTCATCTCGAATTTCGGTGATCAGCAGTAAAAAAAAATAGTTCTAAGATTATTCATAAAACTGTAACATATCATAATAATTCTGTGACTCTATAACTCCAGAAAAATCAACGATAACAAATTAATTAAGAAAAACGAACTACTCAAAGTGGCCACTCGATATTCGTCATTTCACGTATGTACAAAGCACGATTTTAAATGATGGAGATATTGGACCTCAAATGTCAATTTTGATTAATATTGAAAAAATAAACATGAAAAAAAAACCACACGGACGAAGTCACAGATTACTTAATATATTTTAAGTGTATCATATCAGGCAATGCGAATAATAACACCTAAGGTTTCACATACAATTCGATCGATTTCCTAACAAACAATGAAGAAAAGAAAAATATATTAGCCCCTGTGATGCCCATTGATCGACCCCCTTGCAAACGCCCTCTTGGCCGATTGCATCGGAAGCAGTAGAAATGCAGCGGGATTATGCAGCAATCTGCCATCGGAGGGCGAGGGAGGGGCTCCCTTGAAACGTATCGTGTTGCCAGGATTAATTGATGTTTACCCCGAACTTGGGGGCAAATATTCTCGCGAAATTAGACCGATGTAATGGCAAATTAATAATATAGGTACTGCGATATGGAAACGTTCAATTCCGTAGGAGAGGATGGGAAGTGTAACTAAGATACGTCAGTCAACGTTATCTAATTGGCAATTTGATAACATAGGACATAATACTCTAGTTTATTAGATGTTATCTTTTTTATTATAATATTTGCGTAAGTTTGGATGGTCCTGAAACATACCGGGATTCTGGATAAGTGAGAAATGGTCGTGAAGGTATGTACACATAAAAATAAATAGAGATAATAGAAACCTTATTTAAATTAAGGGGTCCAATTAAAATATTTCGGTGAATTGGTGCATTACTAAATGGGATCGTTTTATTGCTTCTCAGGCATTTTGGGGCGAAATATTTTAATTAGTTCCTTTGCAATATAAGCTAAGATTATAGGCAGAAGTATACAAGTTTAAGACATTTAAGTCACAATTAAGACAATTTGTGTATTCTATTTAAGTTTTAGGCTATTCCGAACCACCATTTGAATAGAGTTACGATAAGCAATTTCCAATTCAATCATATCCCGTAATTATTAGATCGTTGACCACGGGACAGGGAGCCTTTTCCTACCTGGTCACGGTATTTCCTTTTACACTATCGAAAAGTTTTATTTCGTTTATATTTAGTTCGAGAGTATCTGTATTCTATAAGTGTAAAAAATATAATTTCATTGAAAGGCGTTTCAATTGAAACGGAATGTATAGGTTTCATTGCTTATGAATGCATTACTAACAGCTACCTTTGCAGTAAGCCACTATTCACCCTTATTATTATTAACATAAGGTTCTAAAGTGGTCTACGACAGACATGACTGATCGCACATGTCTTAAAAAATCCAGCAGCGTTCGTAGTTATTTTGTTAAAGATTTTAGTTTTTGATAAATATAGATGTTTACATCTTACTTATATGGGAATTTGAAAAGAATTACGGCCGGCGAGAATTTGTCCCTCACTAAATTCTCTGTCGTAAGACGCGGAATGCAATTGGACAATACGACGACATCCGTCTTGATAGATGGGCTCCAATAAATTGTTGACTTAGCTGCCTACATATTACAAGAAGGGCCTTCGAATGCCATCACGCGCATGTCCATGTATTGAGCGATATTAGAGCAGTACACCTTAAAACGGGAACTGATTTTCGGCTTTAAATTTCCTGTATAAAAGCTTCTCGAGGAAATGAGAAATGCGTTAAAAGCAATTCTCACGGTGTTTTCTAAAAAACGAAGCTATTGTAATGCAACTACAACAATTGATCTTCTTTTTAGATGAAAAAAAAAAGTTCATTGACAAACTGGGGAAGCTTTTTGACCTCACTTCGCTTTTATATTGTGACAAAAAATCAAATCGAAGAGATATTTTTTCTAATACTTAATATCCAGACGTGCAACGTATTTCTAGTAATTCTCTACATTCTCAGTCAGAAAGTCAGATGCATTGTCTAAATAAGATTTCCCGGCGGGATCCGATCCCCCAATGGTATTCGGTTCGGTAGACATCTCTCATTGTCTGGCTAAACCAAACATAACCGGAGACATTATACATTACAAACTGCAGACATTTACATTATCACGAACTAATAACACGGCACCGTGAAGGTCAATAACATGCAGTTTATAAATCTATTTTCTGAACACAACTAATAACGTTATTGCACTGTAAAAAGTTGTTTTGACCAATTGAACGGGTCGTCCTTGCCCGTCCTTCAAATAACTAGACAAAAACAATCACGAAATCGCAGTTTAAAAATGCAACGATGACGCAGCGGCGCACGCGTCGCCCGAGGCTTTGTATTTGGTAGACTAATCGTTTACAATTTAAATAATAACAAAGGGTTTACCGACGAATCGTCCGCATCAGATCGTTTAGCTATTCGCTAATTATAGAACACGTTTAAGCTAACCCTAAAATTTTGTAATTAACATTTAAATTGTTAATGACAGTAATTTGTAAGGATCAGTATTCTGTACCAATCAAAATTCTACGCGTATAGCTCAGTGGGAGTTTTACTGAGAAAGATGGTTATCGTATACATTCAAAACAAAGAGATAGTTGACCATTAAAAAGTAGTTCGTGACATGTGTACGAGTCAACTACAGAACGCGTGGGCAATAAGCAGTTGCGTACAGTAATAAAGGTGCTAGTAAAAGTACCGAAATGATACAAGTATAAGTTACAGATAATGTATTTATGAGTGCAATAAATAATCGGATAGCCGTAAAATTTTGTCAAATGTCAAAGGTGAAAGAGACTGGCCAGACTGGAACAACTGAAGCAGGTGTGGCCCGGTTGTATAGGAGCAGCTGCACGCTGTTGCTTTTAAAAAGAAAAATACTTCATAATAATTATAATCATGTAGGTATCGATTTTTATGCAATGAAAAATAATTGCACAATTAATAGACACATACACAATATGATCAATTTTTTAGTTTTTAATTGACCTCTTAGAACTGCCAAGAATACCTATGTGGATTCGATGCTGTCAAAAAACTAAGAACTATAATCCAACAAGGCAGACCGTTTCGAATTGTTGGTTATTAAATACTTTAGTACCTACACTACCTACCCAAATCAAAGACAATGATATTTTTTGTCTAAGCAACCTACGTATAACAACTTTTTATATCAACCGCTTTATATTTTTAATGAGAAAGTTTCTATGTTAAAAGGTATGAAAACTACTTCCTGTGGATGACGAATTTAGGAAACATCTTGGTAAAGCATCCGGTTGAGAAAACCACAATTCTCTTAGTTTCTAGTTAAGAGCAATTATCTATTATTCAGAAAGCGGACATAAAATACTTTGTACGGTATTTATTGCAGTATATGGATGTTCATTTATCCCGACGGACGTTTCGGATACTTTACAACATCTATAGTCACGGACAGACAATCAATTAATTATTTCTAACAATCGCGTATTAATCAATATTTTATTTGGAAAGGTAATGCATCATTTTGGAGTCTGAAATAATAATACAACCTCATGAAATATCTAGGCATTAGAAATAATATACAATTAGTCTGTGATTTCTAACAAATTTACGTTTCATCGCATCGTATTTTTATTCCTATTTGGCCTCAGACTAGTATTTTCTTTCATTCTAAAACACAAATTCTTTACACACACAAACGGCTATGCCTAAGAAGTTTTAGAAAGTATGAACGAAGTAATGTAACTATCCAAAACAAGATACCCTATTACCCTTAGTTTCATTTAACTTGAAGGGAATTTTCGTCATTATATTAAAGAAGCTACCACAAACATAAAAGGTTTTCTCATTTAAAGGCAACACGCGCAGTGTTCAGTGTTCACTCTTCACGTATCCATTCGGTCACTTAGAGTGGTCGGACGAACCAACCGATAATTGCATTAGCGAGGAACCAGTTTGTACATCACATGCCCTTTGACTGCACTGATTATTTATGACGGGTACCATGAGAAATGCTCTACGTGGGAGTAACACTGATATTTTGTGCTCATAGTTCGGTGTTCCTAATTACTGCCGTAATAGGACTTGCATGTTGTATTCTTTGAACATGGTATTTTGTCTTTATACTTTGGAACCGGTGTATTAAAAGATAATTAAATGATTCTAAAATAAAAATATATGGCGATTTTTTTGTGCTACGAATTATGATGCTAGCAGATATCGAAAATATGGCATGGGTCGCTTTCGCTTTCAAATATTTGATTACAGGTAGTTTTACGGATTTGGCTGTTAGTGGAAGAAAAAAAAAGAAAAACAGATATTTCTAGATTTTTTATTACATATTTTTAGAGCCAGAACTTAGAGTTTATATTAATTACGGTACATTATTATGTGGAGGATGTGGTTTCCCCGTTTGATAAGTCACAACTCATTAATCACGCAATTGAATACCATGTAATAATGTACAAATGAGATTTCCTCATACGCAGTCCATGCAAAAACAAGTGATAAAAGTATTCCTGTTTTAATTAACAATTGTGTATTCTATTCGTTTTATGTCAACGCCTGAAATCAAATGTTTTAAAACTTTATGTTTTAGAAATAAAGCTAAAGAAAACCTCTCATACAAGTTGTAAGTTCCTTATTAGATTTAACAATAGCAACATTAATCAATAGAATGTCAGTGTAAGTAATAGCTTGGTTCCAACAAAGAGTTCTCAGGTCCAACGTAGGGTTAAAATAACAAGTGTATTGAAGAAACATTTGTAATAAGGACCAAGTACGCAGTTCTCGTCAATATTTCAATCTCAAAGTAAACAAACGCAGATAATACATGATAGGTTAGTATTTTCCAAGGCTGTTTACATTCCCCGTTCACCGGGCCTAGACTAGTATGCATAGACTCAACTTGAAATAACCTATACACGATTTGATGTCTTATCACTACCACATAATTATACATAGGGTGACCTGTTTAAATCACACTAGAATGTTACCTAAGTGTATAGATATTTATATTTATTGGAAAGCCTACAAAGAAATAAAGAATATGAAATTTTCATGGTTATTTGGAGGACCACGAATAGAAATTGACGAAAAGTAGTTTTAGAGTTTAAAGTTTTAGTAGAAAGTTCTGAAAAAATAATTGAAGTAAAACGGGTTCATTTCAAATAAACTCAACATAAAATTGAATGTCAAAGTTAATATAAAGGCGGACCCACATCTGAGCACGAACTGTGAACGCTACGCGAGCGTTCATGTCACACTGCCAAACGAAACATTCGTGTTTGCGAGCGAACATTGCACGCAAACTACTGGTTGTCCGTTCGCGAACATGTTTAAGGTTTGTCATACCATGTTACTGCCTTCTGTGTCAACTCAAGTGGACCGTTTTGGAAGAACCTTAAAATCCAGGATTCCCCTTACACGAGTTTCGCATTATAGTTTTTTTTTAGATGATATATGAATATGACGTTGGTGATAACTACATATCACATTCATGACGATATATAAAAAATACTACTAGTGAACTATCATATCGTCTATATCTGATTAAATGATAACGTATGTTTACAATGTGGTTCTGTGCTAAATATGGCGATTATGAATTCGAGAAATGACGCAATTTGCGAATTATTACGCAAATAGATTGCGTATATAGAGTATACACGATAACAATGATGCATGGAATTTGTCTAGGGTTTCCGTCAAGCGTTACTATGTAAATGTCGAGTTGTCATAGAATCGCAAAAATTACGAATCTTATCATTGAAAGGAAACAATATTTAAAAAAAAAATCGTTTTTATTGTATCTTCAAGCTGTACATACCTACTTAAGCTTTAGAGAGTCATAATGAACTTAATAATATTAGATAACGTTGATTAATTAAGACTAAATAAAGAATGAATAATTATGTCGAAAAAGAAACCGACTTCAAATGTCAGAACTGGGACCAAATGGGGAAAGCACCAGATTTCAAATAATGCAGGTATTATAAAAATCGGTTCACCCAGTAGAAAGTTATGAGGTTACAAACATGAAAAAAAATACAGTCGAATTGATAACCTCTTCCTTTTTTGAAGTCGGTCAAGAAGTATAAACCGGCCAGCCATTTGAAGCAGAACTTCACAAGCTTTACGACTTGTAGGTAAAGTCAGCAATACGCACGCGTCAAACACTTAAAAATAAAAATATAAATAAACAATAATGAAAGTTGAACGACCACGGTTGGCGTTGATGACTCAGTTTCTACCTGACCGGATCACTGTCTTTTTATTACAAACTTGTCTCTGCCGTGATCATCACAAAGACTGGAATGCCTTATCATCTCCGTTCGTAGTCCGTGATATTTTTTCTTGTTCTTGCTAATGCGTGGATGTGGAGATTTACGAGTGTTGCAGTAATTAGGGCTTCATGGATCCTTCCCATTACCTACTTTAGACTTCAGTACTTTCAATATTGATAATAATAAAGGGATTAGGGGATAAAATAACTGTCAGTAGCCACAAGTTGACCTACTGATTTATTTCTTCAACTTGCGCTCACGAAAATTTCCATAAGTTCATAATGATAAAGTTACGTTTTCTGATAACAACCGGTATAACCGGCTTTTTGTAGAGGCCTTTTGAAAGCTGTAGTTTTTTTGATATAAAAATCCTAGCCCCTTCGATAAGCCCTTCAATGACCTTAAAATACAATTTAACTTACAAACAGTTTACTCCGATAAACATAATCCTCGCTCAGTTTTTCAAACACGATTTCCAATTCCAATGCTTTTCTGATCGTTAAGTTTTTAGTTGCATTCTACAAGGTCTTAAACTAAAGGCGGACTGTTCCGAAATTCAAATCAAATCACATCCACCGTTCTGAGCTCATAAGTCGGAGCATGCGCGACGGCCGAGGGCCAATGCGCCCGCGCACGCTTCTAATGACAGGGGGGAGGAGCGCGCGCGGGCGGGCGGCCGACCGGTCGTGCGATGCACCAAGGTAAGTGCATGCCTTATTAAAGCTTTGTATCCAGCTGATTTGATAGGGAATAACAGCTGATATTATACATGCTTGTATAAGGAGTTGAAGTGCAGTCGAATTCATAAAAACATTTTGCCATATTGTTGCACGCAATTTGTTATTTTAAAAATACCATTTTAAGTTTTACATATTTTTATAACATAATGTTAAATTGCACAACGAAAATATTCTGTATTTTTGCTACGGCAATATTACTTTTAATGTATTGAACTTTACATAACTTCTGCATTCACAAAGAAAACGACAGGTGGTTGGCTATCCTTCTTTGTATTATTAAAATGGTAAGTACGTGATATTACTTATTGTGCTTTGTAGAAAGTAAAAAGGTCGTCGGTATTGAAAACTGGCGTCGTATAAACAGTAACATGCCATTGCGCGTCCGGGAACCCGTTCGCTGTCCCCCGGCACGCCCGGTTAGAACTCCTAACTTTTTATTTTACAGCTCACCCTTTGTGGCTTAGGCTCGCGTGAATGCCCTACTACCTACCGACCGACCGGCTACAAACTTTGTTCCTTTTCTAAGGTGCTTCCACGTCACTTGGTAAAACTTTCGCGCCAGTTTGGTAGTAAAACGAAGCATAAATAAAAATCAATGTGAACATATTCGTGCTGATTATTATGTTTTGGTAAGTTATGAATGTTTTGGTATGAGTATGAGACCTGTTAAAATAAATGTACGTTATTTTTTTTAATTGTTCTTGGCACGATTCCTGGTTTTAAAAGTATCAAGTATCGACGTAATATATGTATACGACATAAATCTAATGTTTTAATTGTATCGCTAATATACGCATTGTCTGTGCATCAAATCAATTTTATTTCTAGTTTATGAGGAAAACCTTTTCTGTACGTATACATAAGCTTTAACGAACACGCAACGCAATATATTATATTCAATAGATTAGATATTTTAACCATGTCTATGTCAGACATAGCTACAGGTAAGACGAATCTAAGGGCCGTAGATAAATGAAGATCCGTAGTTGAACTGTGTAGATTAAAGAACGTGCCAAAGTATTGCATAAACTCGAAAAATATTCCCCTTCTTCGGCAGTCATGTAACATGATATAACAAAGATCAGATAACAGTTGCCATGTTATAATTACAAAATAATATTGACAAAATTGTAACTGATGATGATACGACATCGGGCGGCTCAAGTGCTCCCTTATCGATTTTATTGAACCCTAGATAACATGTTATCAATTGATATCGACGAAATACGATAGCATTACAGTTTTCTAATAAATAGCATGTAATATTTGTATAAATATAGCACAATTCTGTGCTATATTCGTATATTCATACGTATCGGATTGTATAATTATTTAGAATTAATTCAGGCTGAGTAATATGATTGATATGTCATATTTTTACAAGTTTAAATGTACACAAGGTGCGGTACAAACAAATAATGGGTATAGTCTGACTGGTCTACGGCCCAAAACGTATGATCCCGCGGGCCATTCAACCGTAATAAAAAATATATTTAGTCTGAACGACCAAACCGAACGGCCCCAGGCCATTCGACTGTCAACAAAAATAGTCTACGTTCCAATGGACCAGTGATAAAAATAGATTGTGAATATTATAATTTTTATAATATGTAATAATGGCGTGTGAAGTAAATTAAAATTAAATTAGAGAGGCCCATTTAGACAGTAAATTCGATAATGATTCTAAAGCCATACATCAAAAGTCAAAATATTCCTACTAAATACGAGCGTGGCACAGCCACAACAAAAGTGTAAACTATAGATACTGACCACGGAGTTATAATTTACGACGTAATATCTCAATTGGAGTTTTCAATAAGCACAATGACACAAAGTGTGTGTTATACAACTGGGTGCATCCCAGTTCAGCAACCCCAGATAATACTTGTATCAACAAATACTGTTGCGTTGTGATTACAATAATTAAATAAGCTGTGTAATAATTTAGTCCGATTTTTATATCAAAATAAAGATTAGCTAATACAGTCCGGTCGGAAAAATGGAAGGGATTACATATTATCGTAGAGATAGAATAAATTCACTATTGTAGTAAGTAATTATAGTATTGAATTATACATATTTCCTTATTTATTTTTTACCCTCTTTAAAAAAAAAATCTAATCAGATACAAACTGCCACCTCGCATTTTGCCCTTTTAAGGGATGATATTCGGAATCAAATGTCCTTCTCCGGACCTCAAACTATCTCTATACAAAATGGTATCTAAATCGGTTGAGCGGTTTAAGCGTGAAGAGGTAACAGACAGACACACTTTCGCATTTATAATATTAGGGTAAGTAAGGGTACAATGGCGGTCTTATCGCTAAATAGCAGTTTCTACCAGACAAATTTGGACGGACCAAGAAATAAGTGAAATTAATCTGATTAAGTCCATAATTAAGAATGAATTTTAACAGAGGTTTAGCAGATACAAAGTTTTTTTTTGTCCTTACAATAAAAAATGCCGTCAATTCCAAAAACTATACTATAACCATGAATAGAATCAATGATTCCATTTGTACGAATGATCTACTAAACGACCATTTATTTTTTTAAGTAAGTACTGTGGTTCTTATTAACAGTCATTTGTTTCTAATGATTTCAAAGTCGCCTGTATAATGTATTAATTAGTTCGTGTCCTGTTCGTTTCAAGCTCATTACAGCTATCACCGGAAGCGTTTTGTGATAACCAATTAAAAAAAACTGAAACTACTTTTAAGGGACTTTATCGCGGTATATTGATATTATTTTAATTCCAACGTTTTGGAACCATACAACTCTCCAACGTCACGGGTAGTTTGTGATTAGATTTATTTCAAAGTCAAATATTTGCATAAGTGTATTCAATTTTTATAGTCAACAGGTACAGTCATCATCAAAATCAATAAATCAATTATCGAAACTCAAATATCAGAAACGGTTTAGTTAAAAAAATCGGCCAAAATAGTCTTCCCTCAAATTCAAATCCGAGCTTACTAAATAGGTTACATACTTAAAATTAATAATCAACTTGCACTACACTTACAATGTATAAATAAAACACTTATTAAAAAAAAGTTTGTAAACAGAACCACAAGTGCGATTAATACACATAGCCAAGCGTTGATCAAACAAAAACGCGATATACATCAGCACCAACAAGAGTTAGAAGTAAATGGATGACGTCACGAACTCACGACACTTTAGTGGCACCTGCCACCTGTCAGTACCATGTGCCATTATAAACTGCTGACATAGTGACATAAGTGGCCCGCGAGTACCAGCTCACAAAGCTCTTGAAGTTCGAGAGTACAATCAGCAGCCTTGACAGCAGACCACTTTTGGACCTTATCCTAATAATAATAAAGTTGAAAAGTGGTCTACCATGCATGTTTGCTGATTGTACATAAGTATGAAGTCTCCAATAGGTGCATAAGCTGATACCGTATGGTTCTTATAATGATGATTGTCTATGACTTGAAATGGTGTGCATGTGTTTACATTGTCCCGTTTCTATATAACAAATATCAAAGCCCGGGATACTCAAGTTACAATTAATAGAAACCACTGCAAGGCCAATATCACAAAACATCAATATTATCAAGCAGGATACTAGTATAATTATTAAAATAATGTTCTTCGCATAGTCGAATACCCACTGAATGTATCGTTAAGTAGATTCACTATCATTAACCCACTTACTAATTAAAAACCCCGACACAGCTTATGATATTCAAACGGCTGATAAGATTTTCTTGAATACTGGCGAAGAACAACTTATCTATACAAAATCGGTTCATCCGTTTAGGAACTACGATGCACACAGACAGACAACACTTTGATTTCTGTTAATCTGCTCTAACATGTGAGGAATTTAACATCTCACCTCCTAGGCTGGTGAGTGTAATAAGGTGTGAATAAGGTTAGTATTTTTGGGTTTGTCTATGCAGTTCTCAGTTACTAAAAGCTGATACTAAAATAAACAACATACATACATAGAGATGCTTGCGTTAAAAACATCACAAACTTATCATTGCGTTGCACACTCTGGTAATAAAAACATTATTTACAAAACATTCATCGTATCTGCTCGTATTGGTTATTTGGCCGGCCCAAGTCCCAACCGCACCTAAATTCGTGCAATATGTCGCCAGCGTTCGTTATCACAGTAATAGGTGACCCACATATCACCACTTAACTGACTGACGCTATCGAACTGTGGTATCATACTTTACTGTTTGCTTACTAAATCGGTAGTACAGGGAAATTGAATAGGTTACAAGTTCTACAGTTGTAGGGTATAATAAAATAGCGCAACGGCCATCCGTTGCGCTATTTTACTCAAAAGTATATTTTTGTACTTGGAATTATGTACTAGGTAATACAAATTTGAAGCGTAATTACGTGAAGTTATGAGATAATTTCGATTGTTTAGTTACTTCTTTGCCGAGTTTTGCCTTATATTTTTGCTAAAATCAAGGGGTAGCTTATTGAAATAGGTACATATTTTTACGAATACTTTACAAAGCAGCTTGTTGTGGGCTTGTTTTGACTCGTAGTCTTATTTTGTTTTCGTTATTATTATTCCAATGTTTTATTTATGGTTATATAATTTCGGATGCAACTTTTTTGTGTACGTACACTTGTTTCTTTTATAAACCTGACAAATATGCCTTCAAAAGTTGGAGCGAATCAATTAGTAGCTGGTTTAGTTTGGCAGTTCACTAATATGGTACCTAGCTTTCATTTGAGAATCCAACATTACTTTGTATGCACAATAAAACTAAATCAGAATGAAATCTTGTCATTTCCTAGGTTATAATAAAATTTAGGTATAATATTTTTGTTGTTAAAATAACACCTAGAGTAACTGTTAAAAAAGTTGTTGTTTTACACTTAAAAAACAATTAATCAGAATTATTATTATTGTTATGAACAGAAGATGAAATGATAAGAAAGTTTATTTTATTTCTGTACACATTTTTGAGAACACTGACAATTCAATGTCTAGATGGCGGCGCGTAATAAAGATATGACGCCTATTTTATAAATATCCTAATGATGATCAGATTGTTAGACTTAGTGTTTGCATTAATTAAAACTAGTTGTAGATGTAGTAGACTAAGCCTACGATGGTCGATGAACTACTGTGATGATGATTATACAGTCAAAATAGAGATGGAACCAGAATCTAGTAAAAGAATAATAAGGTATGACCAACCGCCGAGCTCGTACTATCTCTCTCACACGAAGAAATTACTGGGGACTGCGCGAAAGAGATGGCACGATTTCGGTAGTTTTTGCGAAAATCATTCTTTAATGCCATAGACATTTACTCTACTCTCTATAGGTGTAGTATTGTTAGAATTTGTTGCTTATTAACTCACCTTAGACATAATATTAAGGTTGAAACGAATTAGACTCAGTGTGCTCAAGAATATAACGTCAAAGAATTAATAAAATTCAGGTCTTGTAACAAGGTATGAATAACTTTTCATAACAATAAACGAATTCGAAAACGCCTCGTAGGGGTAGTGGACGCAAGCTCAGTTATTGAGCGCAAGGTATTGATTTCGATTATTAGTTCTAGCAGAGCGTTTTATTTTTCTATTAAATAGGGGCTTGGTTGGTGTCAATAGGCTCGGTTCCATTATATGTAGGTGTATGGGACGTGAAAACATGCTCGCGAATTATGAAGTTGGGCAGACATGTACATTAATACACCTCTGTCGTTCCTCGGACGCATGAAAAGCGTGATGGTTGAAATTAATCTAAGTCAACCAGTCACTGGGTAGGTAGGTAATATCAGAATCAGATAACGAAACCAACATGAGCAAACTGTGATATCATCTAAATTCGAAAGACAAAAGAGATTATAATATTTTTTATCACTATCTTATGACAAATTTTACGTCATGCAGTGATAATGACCAAAGTTTACCTTGATATTATAATGGAGTCAAGTTCAATATGTTTTATTATATCAAGATAGGGTATACTTGCAATCTTTCATAGTTTGTTCTCAGAATGAATCAAAATGTTTTTATGATAGCTAAGGTACAAGCTAATTAAATTTACATGATACTAATTATCATGAAAGAATTTAAAATAAAAATACATATTATAAAGATAAAAAACACAGAGAGATAATTTCCCTATGCTTCTTGTCTTTATAATTCACATCACTCTCAAAAGCTTGTCTTATTATAAGTTACATACCCTAGAATGACAAAACGATATTAGCATTAATTTATATTGTCACTACTAATATAAAAAATGTGAAAGATTAGTTTGTTACTGCATGCAAAAACTGTTGAACAGATGTCAATGGAATTTGGCATGCAGTTACAGTATTACCTACATTAAAAAACAGGCAATTTTAATTTCAATACCATGCAGAGAGATGATAGTTATATCATACACACATACATACAGATATTGTACAATATGATACAAAATAAATATAGTATTTATTAATCAAGTATAGTGCATTGATGAACAAAAAGTCTCATATGGTATAAGTACTATCTATCAAGTAATATAGTGTATTACATCAACATCAATCAATATACAATATTAACTAATGTACTATTAACCAATATGTATCATTATGATCCTATAAAAAGTTTTAATTAAAAAATACAAGCCTTTATAGGTCAGTACTAT
Organism: Craniophora ligustri; assembly: GCA_905163465.1. Classification (NCBI taxonomy): domain Eukaryota; kingdom Metazoa; phylum Arthropoda; class Insecta; order Lepidoptera; family Noctuidae; genus Craniophora; species Craniophora ligustri. The sequence goes on along the minus strand of LR990960.1, from coordinate 2,872,979 downwards.
TATGACAATATAAAAAAGTGTCAGGAAACCGGAGAAAGCCAAGTTATTTGTTAAAATAAAAGTAAGCAGTGATTATTCAGAAAATATCCAACATTTAACCTCCTTGGCATAACTTTTTAATGAATCAAACTTTTTCAAGTTACATGTTCCAATTCTTAAGTTATTGTGTTCCAATTACAATGTAAGCCAAGCCTTATTATGAAAAAGAAACAAGTTTGTTTTCATCAAGTTAAAATTATTAAAAAGAACAGTTTATGTAATTTTGTTTGGTTACATTTATTATATAAACATTATTGAAAAGATGTGGATAAGTTATGGTCATCATTCTCCAATTTAACTATAAACCTCTTTTTTATAATAATAAAATGTTTCAATGTACGCAAGTCATAATTTTACTTCTGTAAAGGCTAAATGCTACATGCAAGTTGAATCCAACATGACAAAATACGAAATATGGAACATGATAATGGAAACACTTAAAATGTAAAACTATAAGGTATTAATATTAAGTAGTATGGAGTATTGCAAGCCTCTAGTGAATAAGTAAACAGATACCACCACTACCAACCACCATATATTTCTATTTTTTAACATAAAAGTGGCACAGTCATAAAATAAAAAGCTTTCAACCTAAGACGACACTCTGACCAAAATCTGTGAAGGGCGGCTAGCAGGAATGCACTGAAGTAAACTTACGAAAGAATTTGATTAGGTACCTCAATTTGTGATTTGATAGATAGACTAGACAAGTTTTACGAGAAAAAGATCAAAACGGGAGGTTAGTATAGCTTTTACTGTTAGCTAGATGCTAATTAAAAGCCAAGGTTATTATTTTTGGCAGCTAACTAGCTGTATGAAGTATGCTACCATCGATTTTAGCTGCAATTAGATAATACTGAGACGATGTAACAGTGATGTTATCTGCGAAGTATCATGTTTAAACGGTGGCACCGTTACGAGCATCGTAATATCTGACCGTCTCAGACATACATTTTAAATGGTAATACGGCGCGTCGCGGCATCACGGCCCAGCATTCTATTGCGAGGGCATTCAACCGAACTAGAGCCGCTTAGTAACACCCAAAGATTTTCACAATGGCCATGACATCGAAATCAACCAGCCTCCGGTCACTGGAGCATTGACTCTGAACATCGCGGTCACAAACAAACTTACGAAACAGAAACAGACGCGAGCGCATGTTTTGCTAACATAAATCAACAACAACTGACCTGTCAGAAGACTCGGAGCTGTCGTATCTGTCCAGACATCTCTTCTTTCTGTCGTCGCCGTCCACGGTGCTCGCATCAGATTTTCGGGAATACGTACCGACGACCGCGGCGCGATTAGCAGCCACGCCGTGCGTATCACTTTTCTCACACGATTCACTTCTTTTAAGTTCGGTGTAGAACGATAACTTCACACTATCGCCGTCAAATGTTTTGCCACTGCACTTTTTTGTGTCACCAAGTCCTTTATCGGGCGCGGAAAAAGTTAAATCGTTCATTTGTTTCGAGCCGGTGCGGTCCTCGGCCGACCCATCCGCCATCTTTGAGCGCACGAGTGTTTTGTCGCGAGTTTCCGTGCGACGCCACGGGCAGCATGGGCGCTGTCGTCGCGCGTTCACAGTGCGGTGTGCGGCGCAAGGGGCGGCGTGACGTCACGGCGACTGCGCGGCCGCGGGGGCAGACCGCGGTGACGTAACGACTCCGCCCCGTGCATGTGCAGGGCTGCTGTCATTGGCCGCGCGTTACGCAACGCGAGCCTATTCAAATACCCGCGCGAGAAGGGAGCGTAGGACTCGGCGGCGATAGGGACAGCCCATCCCAGCCCTAACGTAACGAATAATGCACAGCGTAATGACGTTGCACACACGAGCGCTCACACCAAGGCGAGCGGGGCTCCGCTCACACTCACTCCGCACTCCACAGTCCACACATGACACATTAACAACTGCATCCAAATTAATGACACGTTCCACCCTCTGGCTTTTCGAACATTATCATAATTTCCGATTACACACTTATGATGTGGTATGAGTGATTTCATTGCCGTACAAGATTTGAATGCAGAACTATTTTTTGAACATCAGCAGAACAATAGAAGGAAATTATTTGTTATCTATCCCTACCTCCTTGTGGGGGTACCTATTACAATGGACCTTACAGACTTGTAGACGAAAAGGTCCAGAAGCGCACATTTTATAAATATTGTATATTATATACTTACCTAATACCTAACTATTTATTAATTTTGTATGTATTAAAAGTATATATTTACATATATGTACACTTTTTATGTGTGCATTTACAAAAAAAAACAATATACATAAATGTCTATCAACCAACTAGTGCCTATTCGTAACACAAGCCTCGTTATTTAGCACCGAACTAGATGGCACTGTGTCATAATGTCCAGAAATATTTATTTATTATTAAAAATAATAAAATATCTTTATATTCTTATATAATAGGTTAACTACCAACTACTAAAACAAAATATATACTTCATTAAGATTATACCGATTTTGATTACCTCATTAGATAACTAGATTGGTATCTAGGTACATCTGTATATGCTTTATGAAGATAACAAAATAAGTAACTAATATTTTATAAGTAAAGTAACTACCTATGATGCTCAGACTTTCTTTATTCGACGACCTCTGTAGTCTAGTGGTTCTAGTACCGGACTGCTGATCACGAGGTTGTGGGTTCGATTCCCACGGGGCACAAATATTTATGTGATGAATATAAGTGTTTGTGTTCGTCTGGGGGTTTCCTATGTATTATAAGTATGTATTTACAAAAAAAAAGTATATAAGTATTATATCCATTGTCTAGTACCCATAGTACAAGCTTTGCTTAGTTTGGGACTAGATGGTGCTGTGTGAAATGTCGCAGAATATTATTATTATTATTATTATTATTATTACTTAAGTTAGAAAATTCATTCATTCATGCATTCTGTATAAATCTGCCTAACTACACTAAACCTAATACTAACTTTTTTTATTATGAAGGTCATCAATCGTCACAATAAAGAATTGGTTATATAAGTATCTAATAGGTACCTACGGACCTACCCACCTGTGCTTTTCCTATTTCTTTTTAAGTTGAAAATTACCACTTTAAAAACTAATTTTAAACATATTCTATATTTCAAGGTCATTTTGACCATTTCCAAGACGTCTGACAAAACCGCAATTGAAAATCCACAAACATAATAAACAATACAATATACCCAGACTGGTAATACTATTGTAAATAAAACAGAAAAAAAGTAATAGGTATGTACCTTCCTATTTAAAAAAATACAAATGGATTCCACACCTGCACAATACATAGGTACTTACTTACTTACCTAATAAAAAAAACTTAAAATACTTTGTAAGTAATTAATTGCATGCAAGAAAGCTTGAGGGGGGCATTATCAAAGCCACTTTTATAAATAAATAACTATAAACAATATTGATATACTTAGATACCAATGAAATATATAAATACAACATTTAATTTCAAGCAACCTAATTAAAAACTATCGAATATTTTATGATTTATATTCTATGATTGTGTCCTATTCACAATCGGTCTAGATTTGATTGAAAGTTACGGTCATTAGAATTTTACTATGATTGATACGAAACTCCAACCTTTACTAAATCTTAAATGAATAGTTACACGATACATTTTCCTTTGTCATCCAAATTTCTCCAAAGGACAATTAAATCCACCCTAGCCGTATGTTATCGTCTCTTTCGCACACTAGGAGAAGAATTTCCCGCCCAAAAATGCACAGTGCGCGTCGCGGAAGGTACGCAATTTCACTAATCTACAAGTAGGGTTACCAGATTGACTTGAAAGTCCCGAGTTTTTATTTACAATAATACATTGTGCATAAATGGTATTATAATTAGGTTGTCTCACATGTCTAATCAGGTCAGGAATTTATAGTATTCTCTATACATACGATAATTATTATTAAAGAATTAAACATAGAAATACAAACAGGCAATAAAATAATGAACAGAATCATATAATAATTAGTCTAACATTTTATAATGGTCTTATGTCCAAATCTTTTACAATAAAGAAAGTCCTGTATACTGTAGAAACATTTTCCGTAAGCCTATTTTTTATTTTATATAAAACCTTATTTATAACTAAATCAATATATATATATAAACACCGTACCAAAAAAAGAAAAAGAAAATGGTTTTGTGCATGGGAGGTTACGTCAAGGACACAACGCTCGTTGTTTTTATCCTTCCACCTCCCCTACGCATAACAGATTACACTGCCCGCCCGCTCGCGTCTGCTTAATAGATAACACGCACGGACCGCGGTAAACCTACCAAACCGAATCATAAGATTTCCAAAATGTATTAATCCGGTCACGCCTAAAAACCTAGGAATCTCAAGATTAATCCGGACATATGGTAGCCCTATCTACTAAAGCTTACCAATCTTCTTACTGCGAAAGAAGTTTGTGTATTTATACACCTAGTCTAGTAGTAATAAGTAGTTTTCACTTTACTATTATACAAATTAACTATCTATACTTATTAAGTATAAGGAGAACGAACACCCCCAAACAAAGTCGTTTACCTCAGAAATCCAAGTGGGGAGTGTGAGTTAAACGACATCGCTACGGTTTCGGTTAGTACTTATAAAACTAACAGTAGTGAGTGTAGTGACACACAGTGTTGGCAAAATGACAGTGCGGAGCGAATAAAAATAAAACAAAACCAATTTTTGAATTTCAGGAATAAAATCATAATAATAATTATCATTTATTTTCCGTTAAACAATTTGCTATGACATTTCCTTAGGTATGTACTAAAATTAAATTAAATTATAACTATTTTATTTAATATAAATAAAGAAAATTTTGACCAGTGGTCTCCACACTAGGACTAGCCTGTCTCGTGGAGACCTTGAGATCGAATTAACAAATGTGTTCTTCAATAGTTATAAAATATGCGATTTCTGAGTGTTTATCAAATTCTAAATAAGGACCTACGATTATAAAATAGTTTTTTCCCGCTTTTATCTTATAATACTTAAGTAAATAAAAATCGCGTGTCACGGCTTGTGTTACGTATACTAAAAGGTTGATATACTATATTTATTATATTTTTTTTGTAAATACAAATTATACATAGATACATCCATGACTCGGATACAAATGTCATCAGTCACACAAACATTTGTCCCTACCGGGATTCGAACCCGGGACCCATAGCATAGAAGACAGCGCTAACTACCACGGCTATTTATAACAAACTGCTGAACTGCGGTGTGAATGTACTTGCCTATGCTTCTATCTACCCCTTCTTGGCATACAGGCGTGATGGTATGAAATGTTATCAGTATTTCTCAATAATAATTAACATTTGTTTACCATAGCCTTTTTTATACCTTTGATACATCAATAATTTCGCCTTTTTAACCGACTTCAAAAAGGAGGAGGTTATCAATTCGACTGTATTTTTGAATAGGCCTACTTATTAGTAACTGGTAAATATTGATGTAGGTATGAGGTATCTACTACTACCATTCCGTAATTAGTAAAAACACTGCGGCGCTTCTTTCTAGGAAGTATTGACAGCATTGTGACCTTTCGATCACCTGTTGATTTCAAAAGGTTGGGTTAAAGTTACAGGTAGGATATAATATAATATGTACTTATCAGCGCGACATTTATTTTGCTGTACAAATTAAGAACGTAAGTATCTAATTACACTCAATACTCAATTCTTTATTGCATTCCATGTTAATTAAACAAACGGCCTTAAATTATAAATTCAATTATGGACGCTGTCGGGCACAGCAAAGCAAAACATTTTTGTAGTGAGGAATTATTTACTTACGTACCCAAAATACTTATATTATCAAAAAATATACACTAAAACAAAACATTTACTTTAAAGTTTAATAAAATAATAGTAACATGTGCTGCCATCTAGGTAAGTAAGCAAAAAATAATTGGAATAGAATATCCATCTCACAATTGAGATTGGTTCAATCAAAGCCAAATATAGAAAGTCTTTCTTTCATATGTGACCAGATGGCAGTTGAATAAGTTTTAAGTAGGTAACCATACTTTTAGTTTAATTATTTTGCACAAGAGAGGGCAGTAGGACATCTTAGGCTCAACTAAATTCAAAAAATTGTATTGGATATCAATAAAACATTGTGGGTTTCTGTTATATATATTGAGGTATTAATGGATAGTTTTGATAAAAGAGATATAGGTCTACCGTTGGAGGCTTAGAGGATTCATTTTTATAGCCAGACCAAGTACATTGACACATATAATAGCTCTTTTTGAACTGGACTATTCACCAAGTTAGCGTTATGCGTCATGTTGCGATTTTGATTTTAAATTTATGTTGGTTATTCACTCAGAAATTTCGATGAATACCAGCTTTGGGTAAACTGCAATTGTTTTTTTCATACGGATCCCTAATAATTTTGAAATACAATACAGCCTTCTATTGGTGAAAAAAATATTCAAATCGGTAGTTTTGGAGCCTATTCAATGCAAACAAACAAACAATCCAATCTTTCCTCTTTATAATATTAGTATAGATAAATTGCAATTGAAACAGTGTCAGCAACGCGCGAGCAAACGTCTATAGGTTACGGTAACTGCTTACCATGCGGGCCGTAAAGCTTGATTGCTATTGGCACGCCTGTGGTATAAAAAAAAATAGTTTGGCGAGCTCAAGCGACTAAGGCATAATTTCAAATTTCCGCGCTGAGGTATATATTACGTAATTATCATGTCGGGTTACAGATAAAAAATAAACAATTTTTTGTATCAGTTTTTCATTTTATTGCCAGACAACACATTATATAGATTCATCTCAAACATCAATACAATTTAAAAACAATGATTAATAATTAAAATTAAATAATTTATAGTAATCTCTGATAAAAATTGTAATAAATAGTATCTGCACCATTGAGGAAATTATGTTATATTGTAGGATAATTCAGCTAATAAAAATTAAAAGAATTAAAACAGCCATGTAAGTCATATTGAAGAAAGCCTCTAAAAGTGCGGATTTAGTACCAAACACAAATGCTTTTAGATCAATCATTCTACAAACATCAGCATCGGGAAGAAATTAATTATTATCATGGAATTGATATTCTTAATAATTTAAATGTTAACCGTTGGGTACAATTGGAATGGCTAGTGTGTTAAATATGGAATTAATTAGAAAATCAACATGCAATTTATGATAGCCGACATTTTGTTAAATCGGTCATTCAATTTTCAATAGTTTTACATAAGAAATACGGTTGATAAATGCTGAACCAATAAAGTATTTCAAAATGTCCCTACTGGAACTCAGACTAGTCTCAGGCAAATTTGTTTAGGCTAACGCAATTGTGTTAGCGCTACCGTAAAATTGACTAACCGACTCGGCTACGTAATGCATTTTCGGTCGTTAAGTCGACGGACGTTGAATTCACATCAGAAGGCAAAATTTTCATAATAACAACATGAGATGAAATGACAATATTCAAATAAATATTTTATTTTATCCATTTTGTAGTTTTTTCTAGTTCTGAATTAGATTTTTGGTGTATAGGTGTCAACTGTTATTACAAAAATGTACCTCCCTTATACATGTTACACAAATTCATCAATCATTGATTGATTGATGAATTTATCGTAACGTTCTTTACAATATAAAGAAAAGTATAATACTGTACATGTCATAAGTAGGTAATATAACTGGAACTACTTAGTACTATATTACTTATTCTTAGATCAGACAAAACACAAACATAAATTATTAAATTATGTAAATGTAACTACGAAAAACTTCAAGAAATGTCATAACAGAAATAATATTCAATGGTTGATACGAATAATTACAATTTACACTTAATGTGGCTAAGAACCGAAGTGTGACTTTAGTGTACAATTAAAATACATTCTTATTATTAAATAAATATGGTTCAAATTTCAAAAGTGGTATATAGTAAAGGTTGAAATATTGTAACGAGCCTTTTTGCTCCTTACATGCCTTCGGCCTATTTAGTCTGTTTCGCGTCACTAATTTGATTTTTATTTTATCTGTGGTATTTTCTCGAGTTTTGACATAAGTGACAGATCGGACGGCTGCTCACTCTTCGACCAGCATCTACCGGTTGACGATTCAAAAATGAATCTTCGCCTTTAAGTTTTTTTATCAAGGCGAATCTTAGCCATCCTCGGCTGGATTACGCATAATTTTAATGCCATAGTACGGCATATATTAGGTTTTTATAGTGGTGCCGTGATGACGTCCCTATAAATTTGTTTTGGCCTGATGTCTTTGGTGTGAGGAGACCGCATGGCGCATTTCATAGTTTGACGAAGGAAGGAGGACTAAACGGTGAGATCCATCAACTTTTAAAGTGCCGTTTGACGGATTTTTCACTTTGCCTCATCGTGCCTTAACCTGCAAATTTTGTTACAGCCTATGGTCGGAATCTCGTACCGAAACATTTAGTTTGCTTCGTATTTCGAAGAGGAAGAAACGGTAAGACCTTTTTAATGCTAAAGTGCCGCGTCTCGGATTGATCACTTTGCCTTGCCGTAATGTAATCTATACAATTTGTTACAGCCCGCTGTTGGCGTTTCTTCCGATGGTTTCTTCCGATGGTTTCTTCTAAGGGTTTCTTCTAAGGATATTTTCCATTTGTTTGTTCCCGTGTTAAGTTCTGGCCTTCTCCCATGAACTTAACTTGGTCGTTTTGCTGAGGGACTCATCCAGCGCTCACCCGACGCTCACCACGTCACATGGTTTTATTTTAGTTTATTTCTGGTTTACTACCCCCTGGTATGTTTATTTTAAATTTAATTTAACTAATTTAGTTATCATACTCAAGATGCAATAATCTCCTGTACTTTAATAATTTCCTGTAGTTAATAATTTATACTAGTTTTTAATTTTAACTAGTTATTAATATTTTTTTGTGTAACTTTGTTATTTTGCTGAAAGCTACGGGCTTAAAATTAAAGAAACAAAAGGGAGTTCTTGTTTGATTTCTTTAGTTAGCCTCCCACCGGACGATTAAAGGTTCAATCCCTCCGATAGACCTATTCCGGCAAACTAATTTTTAGGTGTAAGCTCCAAGGCGCCCGAACCCATAAGGTATTTGTTTTATTTGTTTGTTTGTTGTTTTCATTTAGGAGCTACACACATCTTACACTTTTTATATTTATAATTATATTTGAAATCAAATTAATTATATTTAATTAAAATTTTTCTTTTTTTTTATTATTACAATTGTCGCCATAAACAGGGACATTGGAGTAGCTTTCTATCTTGTTATGGTTATTATTGCATCTTATATTCTATTTTATTCAATTCTTATAATTGAATACCTAGTGTTATTTATAAAACACATTGTTTTGTTTGAACTTTACAAATTTTAATACTATTGTTGTAAACAACATAATATACTCTAACTCTTTTGTTAATTTTGTGTAGACAATATTTTTCTTTGACAATATTGTGTACTATTGTTTGTTATATTTAATTATATTGTGAACTTAAGTTTAACTTAGTTATCAATGATTATTGTGCTCAAACTTATATTGTAAGATATTATTGCATCTTCTCATTGCCAAACACTTTGATATTTTCATAAAAATAACTTATCAACTTTAATATTATTTCAACTTAACCTTAAATATTTTATAACTTTTGAACTTTGCTTTTTGCTCAACTTTTTGTTCATTCATCATGGATAAGGAACTTCAGCTTTCTCCGCCTCCAGCTGCTGAAAATAATTTAGAATCTGATGGTGCTTGCGCTATTCCTGATGCCAGTGCACATGTTCCTGACATGATTAATTTGACAGAAGTACATCATCCTTTTGATAAGAATGACAAGTTTGCACATTCTTCTTCAGCTTTTGCGGCACACACTTTGCCTTTATTTAATTTATTCATTTAGTTCAAATTTTGATGAAATGTTGTTGGTTGTTTCTTTTACAGACTCGCTTAGTGGTATTACTCTCAAATGGTTTCGCACAGTACGTTTTCGCATTCTATCATGGCACGAGCTTAAATTTGCTTTATTTAAACGCTTTAACATTTCAGATCTTATGTTGTTGGATTGAGGTATACTGTAATAACTGATCATGCTAGTTTAAAGTGGCTTTTAGGTCTAAGTAACCCTAGTGGTCGTTTAGCACGTTGGGCTGCTAGAATTTCTCAATTTACTTTTGATATAGTTCATAAAAAAGGATCTTTACATTTAGTCCCAGATGCTTTGTCTCGTATTGAAGTTAACGCTATAGAAACCTCTCAAATTAATTTAGTATTACCTGATGATGATATTTATGACCCTTGGTATAAAAAACTATTTATTAAATGTCAGAAATCTCCTTGCAGATATAAAAACTTTAGAGTAGAAAATAAAACTTTATATAAATTTTGTAAAAGTAAGTTTGACCCTAATAGTCGTCTTAATTGGAAAATAGTTATTCCTAAAGAGCATATTATAGATACAATTCGTTCAAATCATGATGATGTTAATTCTGGTCATCTTGGTATTCATAAAACTTTAAATAAATTAAAACAACATTATTTTTGGAAAGGCATGTTTAATGATGTTCAACAATATATTCTAGCTTGTGATACTTGTAAAGCTTATAAACATACCACTCATCCTCCTTTTGGTATTATGGTTAACCCTAAAAAAGTTGATCGACCCATGCTAATGCTTTCAGTAGATATTATAGGTATATTACCTAAAACTTATTCAGGTCATAAATATATTCTTTCAGTTGTTGATGTTTTCACTAAATACTGCTGGATTTTTCCCATGATAAATGCTACTACTAGAGTAATTAATAAACTTTTTGAAAAAGAAATATTTCTTAAATTTGGTTGTCCTAAGATAATTGTTTGTGATAATGGTACACAATTTACTTCAAAACACTTTTTAGAATTTCTGAAAAGTTATAATATTACTAAAATATTCTTTAATACTTTGTATACTCCTCAGAATAATCCTGTTGAGAGATATAACAAAACTATTGAAACTTGTATATCTTGTTATGTTAATGAAGATCATAGAACATGGTCTAAATATTTACCTCATGTTCAATTAGCTTTAAATAATAGTGTTAATCTTGCTACAGATTTCACACCTAACTTTTTAATGTTTGGAAGGGAACTTATTTTTTATGCTTCTTTACATCGTTTGAGTAATTCTATTGATAATTTGAGTGAACTGGAGGTTTCCAATAGAACTCACTATGCTGATTCTCTTAATTCACTTAGTGATATTTTTGTTAAAGTTCAATCTCATTTGTTAAAAGCTTACCAGCGTAATGCTTGCTATTATAATAAAGGTCGGAGAGTCATTTCTTTTGATGTGGGTGATGAAGTGTGGAGAAGGAGTTTTGTTCAATCTCATGCACCTACTTATTTTTCGGCAAAACTTGCTCCTAAGTTTATTAAATGTAAAATTATTGAAAAGATTTCTAATAACGTTTATATTCTAAAAGATCTTAGTAAGGGTACAACTGGCCGTTATCATGTTAAAGATATAATTAAATTTTAATTTTTGGTTCCAAGCGTTAGTCTTGAGTTTGATAATTTGTTTGAGGAGCTCTTATAATAGCGTGAAGTATGATAGGATGAATGATTGGTTTATGGAGCTCTTGAATGGGAAGTATGATAGGCAAACTCATATGAATTTGTTGAATTCATTTCTTACCTTTCTAAAATATAACTTAGGACAATTATAGGCTATAACTTCTCCCGCACTCATTTATATTATTCATATCAAAAGATCTTATATTTTATTTGTTTTTTTATATAATCTTGTATACAATTACTATTCATGCTTGTACGCAAGATCTGTATATATACTTGTTTTTATACACTTTAAGTATTGTCTTTTGGTGTCTAGGATTTGCTCCTAGCCAGCCTTGTTTTCTGTGTTAGGATGCAAAACCTTAGTTTGTTTGTATGGATTTGGATACTTGAGTTTTTGTTCTCATTTGTAGATATTTCCATATATTTGTTTTACGGATCTCGGTCTAACTTTTTCCTCGATTTCGTAGTTTTTGCTATTGTGCCCGGAAAGTCGGTGGAGTTGTTCCGATCACAATATGCATTTGTTTTTGCTACTGTGCCCGGAAGGTCGGTGGAGTTGTTCCGATCACAGTATGCGTTTGTTTTTGCTACCTGTGCCCGGAAGGTTGTTCCGCTCACAGGATGCAGTTTTTTTGCTATTGTGCTCGGGAGATCGGTGGTGTTGAGCCGATCACAATATGCGTTTGGTTTTGGAGATGTTTGTGCTCGGGAGATTGGTGGTGTTGAGCCGATCACAACATTCTTCCTTTATATTTTCCTACATCCTTGTTGATGTAGAGATTTTAAACTGTGTTTCACGGTTATACCTTTGTTCCAGCTAGTCAGTGGCGAGGGTGCCTAACTGTACTCATATGGACATTTTTTGTTGTTATTCTTGTAAAGCAGCGGCTATTTTGCCTAACTGTACTCATATGGACATTTTTTGTTGTTATTCTTGTAAAGCAGCGGCTATTTTGCCTAACTGTACTCATATGGACATTTTTTGTTGGTTATTCTTGTAAAGCAGCGGCTATTGCGCCTAACTGTAGAAGAAATTATTTTACCTTGCTTCTTGCTAGTCGGTGGCGATGGTGCCTAACCGTACTCAAATTGGTATGAATAGTTTTTCATTTTTGATCAGCGACGGTTGCGCTTAACTGTACTTGTGGTATCTCTTGGATGTAACTAGTTAGTCAGTGGCGAAGGTGCCTAACTGCACTCATGTTGGTTCAAGTTGTGCTATGGTTCAGTTATGTTAGTGACTTAACTGCATTCATGTTGGTTCTTGTTGTTTTGTTTTGTAGTAAGTCGGTTATGTTAGTGACTTATCTGCACTCTTATTGTTTTATTTTATAGTAAGTCTGTTATGTTTGTGGCTTAACTATTCTCTTGTTTTTTTTTTGTATTCTTTTAAGAATAGTATTAGTTTCTTTTGTTATAGGAATGTATTAGTTTAGTTCCATTTTTTTAAAAGAGGAATTTTGCTTTCTCTTTTGTTTTTTTCTGGCATAAAAGAAATTACTTTCTTTTATTTTTTTTTTGGGGAGGGATGTAATGTAACGAGCCTTTTTGCTCCTTACATGCCTTCGGCCTATTTAGTCTGTTTCGCGTCACTAATTTGATTTTTATTTTATCTGTGGTATTTTCTCGAGTTTTGACATAAGTGACAGATCGGACGGCTGCTCACTCTTCGACCAGCATCTACCGGTTGACGATTCAAAAATGAATCTTCGCCTTTAAGTTTTTTTATCAAGGCGAATCTTAGCCATCCTCGGCTGGATTACGCATAATTTTAATGCCATAGTACGGCATATATTAGGTTTTTATAGTGGTGCCGTGATGACGTCCCTATAAATTTGTTTTGGCCTGATGTCTTTGGTGTGAGGAGACCGCATGGCGCATTTCATAGTTTGACGAAGGAAGGAGGACTAAACGGTGAGATCCATCAACTTTTAAAGTGCCGTTTGACGGATTTTTCACTTTGCCTCATCGTGCCTTAACCTGCAAATTTTGTTACAGCCTATGGTCGGAATCTCGTACCGAAACATTTAGTTTGCTTCGTATTTCGAAGAGGAAGAAACGGTAAGACCTTTTTAATGCTAAAGTGCCGCGTCTCGGATTGATCACTTTGCCTTGCCGTAATGTAATCTATACAATTTGTTACAGCCCGCTGTTGGCGTTTCTTCCGATGGTTTCTTCTAAGGGTTTCTTCTAAGGATATTTTCCATTTGTTTGTTCCCGTGTTAAGTTCTGGCCTTCTCCCATGAACTTAACTTGGTCGTTTTGCTGAGGGACTCATCCAGCGCTCACCCGACGCTCACCACGTCACATGGTTTTATTTTAGTTTATTTCTGGTTTACTACCCCCTGGTATGTTTATTTTAAATTTAATTTAACTAATTTAGTTATCATACTCAAGATGCAATAATCTCCTGTACTTTAATAATTTCCTGTAGTTAATAATTTATACTAGTTTTTAATTTTAACTAGTTATTAATATTTTTTTGTGTAACTTTGTTATTTTGCTGAAAGCTACGGGCTTAAAATTAAAGAAACAAAAGGGAGTTCTTGTTTGATTTCTTTAGTTAGCCTCCCACCGGACGATTAAAGGTTCAATCCCTCCGATAGACCTATTCCGGCAAACTAATTTTTAGGTGTAAGCTCCAAGGCGCCCGAACCCATAAGGTATTTGTTTTATTTGTTTGTTTGTTGTTTTCATTTAGGAGCTACACACATCTTACACTTTTTATATTTATAATTATATTTGAAATCAAATTAATTATATTTAATTAAAATTTTTCTTTTTTTTATTATTACAATATTTAATGTACAATAAATGTTTTTAGTATAATTCTTTTATTTGGTCAGTCTTGTACAGTAGCAAATATCGGCTATGTCGTAATCATATTTTTTTTATGAAAGACAAATTTTACAACGTTACAGCAGAGATAGATAGGTGAGAGAAGAGAGCAAGAGAATATTTGAAACTTATATTGGCGCTGTCAATGAACAAAGTAATTCTTGAATGTTTTAATACAGCTAGTAATAAGGTAAGGTACTAATGTGATTAATTTTATATTTTAAATTCGAATAAAACATTGAATATTGACAAATTGTCTTAGTTCGGTCCTTAGCCGCGAAATTAAATATGTATTACGGACGCTATAACTAATTTATGTATACATGGACAGTTTAACAATTACGGTATCACAAAAATAAAATAAAAAAATAAACAGAATCTCTGTAGAAAACTACTTCAGATCATCAATTACTCACTTTCACTACAAAAATAGAATTAACAATATTTTTAAACTTTAAGTAACAAAAACGTATTCATGATCTTAAATAAGTTATTTGATATTGTAAACATTGCACGTACGTTTTTTTAATCTTATGTACAAGTAACTAGAGGTACGTATTTACTATTTAGCCTTATATTTATTATGCAAACATAACCATACAACATTTGAATGCTTAAGTAGCTTTGAAGTTAAAATATTAGTAACACATAATACAACACATTACACATACAAGATTCCCAAATATAATTAGTTATTAAAAGTCACATTATTACTTCATTATTTCACCTTGAAATTGCTAGTTTCCGTTTTATGATATTAGAATTATATCAATAAATATATAAAGGTCTGATTTAAATAAAAAATTAATGCTGCGATTATGTGATGGTCTCAACAAACATTAATATTTTATTAATGCCGCCTTAAAAAACTGTGTTGAAGCCAGCGCTCTGTGATACCAACAAGGAGAATCGCTTATGATAATATGATATTGGTTTAATTCGCCAACGTATTCAAACATTTTCGTCGCACACTTTTCCCCACATTCTTATCACTCCCAATTTTACTACATCTTTATGTTTCTCTGGATACCGATAAATACTAACTATGACAAAAAGCATTGAACCAATATTTGACTATAGCACGTAACGCGGAACTAAGCAAGTTCATATTTTTTTCTACGGCCTTCTTGTGTGACACGTGCTGAATTTGTCCGCCGCATTGCCGCTAGGCAGTTCGTGTATTAAATTACTGTGTTTCAGTTTGCAGGGGTAATATAACTAGTGAAATGACTGGACAAATTAAACTTAACATCGTGCGATTAATACCCCTAATATTACCCGGTGACGGTTACAATCGGACGAGCTGTTATTGCTACACTTGTTTGCAATATTATTGATACAAAAGATGCTATCAAGAGGTATATTTTGCTCCCTCGATTTGTCGATCAGGTCCAAAGTGCGGTTGGCATCATACCTTCCATTGAAGTATTTCTTGGAGTCAGCGTCTCGTGGCAAAGGAATTCTAATGGCATATCTACTAAGTACCCTTGTATAATGTCTATTTTTCTGTTGGCAAGGGCCGGGTCCGTGTTCCATAGGTTCTGACAGTGCTCTTCTTGGTACTTCTTCAGCTCCGCAAATGAGTGGACGGAGTCTGTAGGTATTGTTTGGAAAACCTGGAAATATAAGAATGTATTAGGATCAAAATATCTGAAGTTGACCTTTGTAAATGAAATAAATATAATGTGGTAAATCTATAATCCATAATATCCATAATATAATATTATAAATGCGAAAATGTGTCTGTCTGTCTGGTTACCTCTTCACGCTATAACCGCTGAACCGATTAAGATGAAATTTGGTAGAGATATAGTTTGAGTCCCCGGGAAGGACATAGGATAGTTTTCATTTCGGAAATCATCCCTTAAAAGGGCGAAAGGGGGGATGGAAGTTTGTATACGGATAAAATTACTAATTTTATGCAGACGAAGTCGCGGGTAAAAGCTAGTGCCATATAGAGAGGTAAAAGACTGATAAATACGTTTATGCTTCTTTAAGAATAAATTAATAAAGCAACAGCACTTTTTAATATAGTTTTATGTATTATAATTCGATAACGAGTTGTATAAAACGTTTTCAGGATACATAATTAAAATCCGCCTCTCTTCACACAAATACTTACATCCTCATACATTTCGGTGTTCCTCTTGGAGATAGCTTTCCACTGGTTCCTGTAGAACTCATGGCAGCAGGGGTCATCGAGAGATATCCCCAGCCTGTCCAGGTCCTCGCCCATAAGCCCCAGGTGTTCGCGGAACAGTCGCTTCCGCAGCGCGCCGGCTACTTTCCCGCAGGGGAACGCTTCGCCGTTCATGACTCCGTCTGTAAATTGCTCATCCTGGAAAAAATGTTAAAAGGTGATTGAATGGGATAATTACTTCTACGTCCTATTTCTTTAATAAATGTTTATTGTATCTGTAATGTAAAATGTAAATTATTTAAGAAAAAAATAATGAATGTTTGTTCCGGCTGATATCCGAAACAGCTGGACCTATTATGCCGAGAATTTACTGGAAGTTAGCTGGTGTCAGAAGAAACTTAGAATGCAATTTTATTTTATTTAAAATAAATTACGGTTCTGCACAAAAGAGATGTTTTTGTTTCATTTTGTGACACTGAAGTTGTAAACCTCATTTTCAGTTTAAAGCATAGCGATTGATAAGGCTCATTTGCAACAATAGTTGCTCCGGTCTCCACAAAGGAAGTTGTAAAAATCTTCTTAACTAACCTGCAACAGAACTGCTATCTCAGAATCTCTTTTCCCAATCATGGACCTATCGTTGATGTTCGCGCTGCCGCATATGATGGTTTTGTCGTCGGCTATCAGCAGCTTCGAGTGCACGTATACCAGTTCGGTGACCGGCTCGTCTCCGAGCACCGAGTGCGTCCGCAGGCCGTGGAAGGTTATGTACTCGGATGGATCGGGGACCCCGGCTTCGTACAGACGAGTTATGATAGCTTCGCGGCTCCTGTGAAGGAAGAAAATTTATTCTTACAATCACAACACAATATAAGATACAAAACAATTAATTTAGTTCTCAAACTAATAAAATAGTAATCTTGTGCGATGTCAGAAAAGGTCCCTATATGTCCCTATAGGCTGCAGCGCTGATATTCTGATAGGGATCGCTGATGAGACCAGGCTCAGTCTGCATAAATAATAATAATAAATATCTTTGGACATTATGACAGAGTGCCATCTAGTTCCGAGCTAAGCAACGAGGCTTGTGTTACGGATACTAGTTGGTTGATATACTACATACATACTTTTTTTTTGTAAATACATGCATATTATACATAGATACATCCATGACTCGGATATAAATAGGTGTATAATAAAATAAAACAATACAAATTATGTTCATGAGAATTTATAGTTCAGTAAATTCGAGAAATCAGACATTTTCCGGCGTTGATGTTGAAAAATATGTTGTATTATACGAATTGTATGTATTGCGTGGTGTTGCCAATTTGACAGGACGAAATTTTGTGTCAGTTCTTTTGAGGTTTGGATATTATAATTAGAACCACAAACGATCAAAGAACTACCATAGTATAGTAAATGGTAAAAATAACAAATTCAATGTGACGTCATTTCGAGAAGATTTAAATTTTATTTTTTTTGGGTAGTTCTTGTAAATCTGCAAGTTAGAGAGACTATCTCGACGGCGTATAAAGGTTGTCAACCCGCGGTAGGTTAGCGTGGTGGACAATAGCCTAATCCCTCTCAAAATGAGAGGAGCAATGCCCAGCGCTGGGACAGTATTGTGTGTACTGACCGACAGATGCTCTGGTAGTTCCAGTGCGTGACGGCGTGCAGCGAGGTGCCGGAGGGCGCGCCCACCTCGCCCTCGAAGCCGGGCAGCAGCGGCATCACCACCAGCACGCGGAACGTCGCGCCCGAGCGGAACGCGCGCATTATGCGGTTGTACAGGGCTTCGCCTATCTGTAACACCGAATATCACGGTAAATACTGTAGTGGATTTATTATCATTATTATTATTTTTCTGACAATTGAGCTGTGGTAGCCTAGCGGTGTGACCAGTGGACTGAGACGTCAAAGGTCTCGAGTTCGAACCCAAGGCACGCACCACTGACTTTTCGGAAGTTATGAGCGTATTTATCACAAGCTCAAACGGTGAAGGAAAACATCATAAGGAAACCTGCATGCTTGAGAGATTTGTCTTAATAGTATGTGAAGTCTGCCAACCCGCAGTAGGCTAGCGTGGTGGATCATAGCCTAACCCCTCTAAAATGAGAGGAGACCCATGCCCAGCAGTGGGATGTTAATGGGTTGATGATAAGATTATTATTTTTATGTAATGTGGGTAATTTGGACTCAATTTTTTTCTTTCTTTAACTCTTTCTAAAACACACCTCTAACTGGATTGTTGGTGTCTCAAACACAACAATACCCATTTACATCAACAATCATTTAACGCATAATCGTTGAACATGCTATGTGTAGTATAGCGTAGATACTACACTATGTAATGTTTTTGAGAAATATTTTTTTCTTTGTCTTGCCCGTTACCATAAATGCTGTAAAGAATCCGAAATGTGAGTATTAAAATAATATCAATACATCAAGTACATATAGGTAAAAATCTGCCATCGTATAAATAGACACTAGCATTCCACAAAAGCAATAAAATGATTACCAATTTCAAAACTGAATTTAACGTGAACATTAAAGTATCTCTTTCTTACCTGGTTTCGCACTGTGAGGCTAGAGCGGGACAGCGTGATGAAGAACTGGTTCTCTATATAAATATAGTGTTGCGCTCGAGTGATAGTGTCCACGTATGCTTCATGGATGCTCTGTTCCACGGTGTCGGGGTCCAGGAAGCCTCCAGACCAACTTGATAGGCTACGTAGTACCTGAGGACGTTTATTTTATAATATTATGATAATAGAAAGGCAATACGGTATATATAACTGGCCGGTAGATGGCAGTAGGCTCGTCCCATATTACTTGGGACCTAAAACATACCAGGGAAATGTTGATATACATTAGTACACCTCTGCCTAACCCTTCGGGGACGACAGGCGTGATGTTAGTATCGTATATCTGGTGTATAGCCATAGACAACTAAGTCATAGGTTTTGAGTTCGAATCAAATTCCTTGTTCTTGCATATCATGTGCAAATTATACTTCAATGGTGAAGAAAATATCTTGAAAAGATTTTGTAAAAACCATTTTATTATTATTTTTAGCTTATTCGCTCAAAGATCTCTAAGTATCAGTTTAGTAAATAAAATCAGTTACCTGACAAGACACGTTGTTGATATCACATTGAAGAAGTTTATCCAGATCATGTAGCGGTTTGATGTCGGTGTACGACTTCGGCAATAAATACGGGTAGTTCGGGTTTTGTCTGAAAGATAATTAAGATTCTTGTTTGTTATAAATATCACTATTTTATTCATTCATTAATTTAACGAAAAAATAAATGTATTATTAATTAGAGAGAGAGAGAGAACGGACGAAGTGAATGAATTTTATATTCATTCACTTCGGTCCGTTCTCGCGTTTTAAAGTCATGCGGTTTTACTCCCGCGGAACCCTAACTCCTTTATTTTTCATAAATTAAAGTAGCCCAAGTTACTCTTTATAACATAAGCTAATTGCGAGTGAGTCCCGTCAAAATCGGTCCAGCTGTTTCACACATTAGACAGACCTACAGACAAAAAAAAATGGTGGAAGTACCGTATATATTTTTATGGATATACATTTAGTCAAATGTACAGCACACAGGTGAAAATCCTAGTGTAAACTATTTTTAAAGAAGAAAAAAATAATATTAGCAGTATCGTACCTGGCTTTCTCCAGCTTGATGGCGTTCCAGCGCTGTATGAAGTGGCGCGCCACGTCCCGCGCCGCCGCCGCCTGCAGCACCACGCCCGCGTCGTGCCACGCCATGCGGGGCGTCGAGCTCCTGTCCACCAAGTCTGGAACCACACCGCCCTACAGGTACTATATTACTTCCTATGGATTAACTTCACGATTTCTTACACTCACGCGAATAAAAGACATTGAATTAACACTCTTTTTTACGGATATTAGAACAGTATATTGTTATTGATATACAGTAATATAGTTTGAGCATTTATCACATGCTCAATCGGTGAAGGAAAACATGCATGCTTGAGAGATCTTCTCGATGGCATGGGAAGTCTGCCAATCCGCAGTAGGCTAGCGTGGTGGACTATAGCCTAATCTCTCTCAAATGAGAGGAGACCCGTGTTCAGTGGGAGAATAATGGGATGATGATGATACAGTAATAAATGATATCAATATATCGCGATAAAATGTGTATAAGGTAGTTTCACGAATTCTCCCATTACATCCTAACATAACCTATTAAAAAAACGGTACCTCAGAGACATTTACCTCTGTACTTTAAGTGTGTACAATAACTAGACCTAACTGATCTAAATCACCCCGCTAACATCTTTATTATTTATATATTTATTTATGTTAAAAAACATTAGCAAGAAAATCATTTCACTGTCAACAATCATACATTCGAGCCATCAATATCTAAAACCATTCAAAATATCAACAACAACTCACCTACAAAAGGCAGATCTAAATTATTGAAATCCTTAACAATAAAATTGGTATAGTCTTTCCCTATCCACAACTTCGAGTTTCCTTCTATATCCTCCAACGCTTCCTTGGTCTTCTCGGTGATGACTCGTCCTTCTACCACTTGGGCTAGCGGGGTGGGTTGGCTAACATGCCTGGATACTTCAGCAGGTTTGATGCCCAAAGCATCGGTAAGCAGTAGCTGATCATTCGATAGCGCGTATTTCTCAGCTTTTTTCCTCTCGGAGTCATCGAATTTCTGCTCATTCCGTTCTTCTTCGTAAGGTGGATACAGGATGCTGATAATATCTTTCCCTCTATCGGTTATTTTGTTGAGGACGTTTCGTTTCTGTACTTCTTGTGCTTCGATCCTGTTCAACTCGTGTTGTTGCTGTTGTGTGTTGCATGTGATGAGGAGTTGGTCTCCAGGCTCCAAGACTGGAAGGTTCTCTGCAATTACTTCTGTCTCACTTGTTTCAGGTACTTCCTCTTTTTCCTTTTGAGTATCTTCTTTTAATGTGGCGCTGTGAAGAGAAAATTTTGATGTTCAGATTAATGACATATGTATATTCATATTTATTTACCATAAATTATTTCTTATATTTACGAGTAAACGAGATATTAAAATAAAACTACTATTTACGGATTTCGGACGGTCGGACGGATAATAATAATTAATGGTAATTTGAAATAAGATTGCTCAAACAACCTTTCCAACAAGGGCACTTTCATTTTGTGTTTCATGTTTTGTATTTTAATTTAAGTAATGATGACATTACTCGTACAAGAGTACGAGTCAAAAATAAACATTTTTTCTTACTTTACATAATATAAATAAATAAGACTTACTCGGCCAAACTGAAAACTAGATCTTTGGAGCTCTTGGCGAGTTCCAGGGCGGCCTCGATCCCGTTCGTGTGAGGTATGTACAGCCCGCCGCCCGGGGAACTGGATGTCTTCTTCTTTGTTCGTATCGACGTCTTCGGTTGAGGCACGTCACCAAGATCTGTTAACCTGAAGAATGTAGTATTTTTAGTTGGTTTGAATTTAGATATACCTCGGTTATTTTTCTACTAGTGTTATTTAGGGATGCTGTGGTCAGGGGCGTAGCTTGTATTCTAGAGAGTCGGTCAAATTAAAAATACAATATTTTATGTGTAAAATAAACCAATGGTCAATCAGTTGTTGAAATTCAATGTATTTGTCGAATAATATATAGAAGTTGGTTTGTGTAAGCTTGGAAAACTCAACTTGTTTTGCACCGATTGAGCTAAAACTTTTGACACGATACACGGCCGCTTCAAACATTGCCGGCAGAAATGCTTTATAATCCTCATATCTCATCCATGCTCAATGTACTATACCGAACAGTGGCAGGGTATAGCTAGTAATACATAAATTTTAGCTTTCTCTCACAGTCCTGCGCACGCGCAGCATTCTAAAAAGGACGACAAATAGCAAAGCTTTTTCATAACATAAATACCTGTGTTTATAGTCATCCCAGCGGCCATAGCACAGGTCGATGCCGCCCAGGAAGGCGACGGTCTGGTCCACGCACACGATCTTCTCGTGGTGCGCCCAGAACAGAACGCCAGCCTTCGCATGATCCGGGTGACGAAACACCTGATGGCAGAAATATTTCTTTAAAATCTAGTAATTAATTTAATCGTTATAACAGTGTCCGAATAGAATTTGACGTACAAATATTATTTTTTGTACTTGGTCACCTTCGACCGACTACCCTCACGATGTTTTCCTTCACCGTTTATGCAAATGACATTGCGAAAAGTTTCGTCAAAGCTTAAATTTGATTTCAAGATGGCCGTCTAGGGTCAAAATACAAGGCTACCACTGAGTATACATAAATAGGAATATTATAATAAAAACATATCTATACTTCAAGTAATATAACTAAGCCCATGTGAAGTTAAGCTTATTTGACGACAGCGCTGTAACATGAGCTGTTGTTGTGAGAGACCATCACGAAGTCTAGACCACTAAATGTCTTCTGCACCAAGAGATGGATTTGAGAAGGAAACAGCACGAACAAGTGCGACAGAGATAGCATGAATTAACTACGTTCATTATCATAAAGTTGATTATTGCATAGCGTCATGTGCACAACTTCAAAGGGGCGTAACTACATTACTTGTAGTATATTCGATTCTTACCTTTATGTATTCACTAGCTAATCTACTTTTGCTATAGAAACTGTTAATACCGAGCGCCATCTCCACTTCTTTGTACAGCATTATAAAGATTTTTACGCCTTGGGCCTGTAAAAATAACAATATTTTCAGTATTAACCATAATTTAAATAAAACTACAATTTTTATGCATAAAACTGGATGTATATCGTTTTATATCGTTGAGGATCCGAAGCGTAGGGTTAAATATATAAATATACGGCGCGATGGAATCCACAAAGCTAAAAGTATGTAGTTTTATTTTTATATCTAGTTTTCGCATAAGTATAAGAAATCAACCAACCAATCAAAATTTTGATCTACTTAATATTTCTATACAAAACCGCTTTTTAGTTTTTAATATGAAGTTTGCTAAAAAGCGTTCATAAACTGTAAAAGGAAGTTGTGCCAGTTGGACAAGGGGAAGGACAGTTATTGTGTCTCTTTCTCTTTTAGCAATTACCTCAACTGTTTACTGAGCCGAGGTACTAAACTTCATGGAAAAGAATCACGAAATATATGCTTAGCATCTAAGCATTAGAAACTATTTCTCAGTAACCAAAACTAACCGCTTTCCTTTTCAGTATAGTATCCAACCGCCAATAACTGCCGTTCAGCGCCGGCCTCTTCAGGTAGATCTCGGGGCTGAGCCACCAGTCGGCTATAAAGATCTCCTCCTTAGCCAGTTCCATGGCGTCGGCTACAGCGGAGAGGTAAGCTGAACCATCCACGAGGGTGCCGACGGGCGTGGCCGGCCGCGGCGGGGCGAAGGAATGGTGCACGTTGGGATATGTGAAGTCGCGAGCTAAAGACAAAATCATTTTTTTCAAGTGAAAACTTCTTTAGGCGCGTTGATCACTTTACTAGAACGACATACACCGACCTAATTGGTGAACTCCTTTAAAAAGGTCAGGTACGCAGTACTCATAACCGGCGCGCGTGCATGACGAGATGTATGAATGTGGACGAGGCAAAAGTGGTATGCAGGGACCGTAGCGCGTGGCATTCTGTAGTTTCTGCCTACCCCCATGGGAAAAAGGCGTGAGTGTATGTATCACTTTACATACATACACTCACTTTTCCTATGGGGGTAGGCAGAAACTAAACTTCACTTTTTGGGTGAATTAAAATTATGGAACTCGCGTCATCGTCACCGCACGCTTCCCATGAGGTATATGTATACTGTGTATATATTTATATATATTATATGGTGGCAGGTATATCAAGCTATCACAATCTGTAAAATTTTTTTGATAGATTTTCAACTTTATAACAAACTATAAGGTTCATTTTCGGTTGGGAAAATTAGACAGTTTCGGATAGGTTGACCTGCTGTCGACTGTACATAAGTGTTCTTCTTCTTTTTTGTGTAAATTCATACATAGAGACATCCATGACTCGGATACAAATGTTTATGCTCATCACACAAACATTTGTCCCTACCGGGATTCGAAGCCAGGACCCATAGCACAGAAGTCAGTGTTAACTAGCGCTGGACTAATTGGGCCGTAAATAAATATATATTATGAATTAATGTAATGTTCTTACCAGTCTGATTGGCCACAGTTTTGAGGTACTGCATCCACTCTTTACTCTTGCGTTTGGTCCAGCACTTGATCACCATCTGCCGGCTCTGGTTTAATATCTGCAGTCCATGGTTCAACCCCGTAGAGTACATGCCGCTTGAGACTTCGAACCTTCGTGGAAATTATGGGAAGAATGATAAACAGGCAAACAATGTCATTCACAATCCCTTTATGCCGCGTTAATATGATAGGTCGCAAGTTTATTGCTATTAATTGGATATTAAGTCTAAGCTGCTACTGATAATGCCATAGAAAACTGAAAATCCCAATAACACTGCTCGACTTGGGAATTGAACCCGAGAAATCACGGTCCCCAGTCGCGCTCGCGACCTCTTGATTCATTAATGATTGAGGAAATGGTATTATTGTGTGTGTTACATTCTGATAGGAAAAGCTTTGGCTTTTTGCTGATTGGTATATGGATTACAATATTAATCGAATAGTAATGGCACTATTTTCAATTTTGTTTTTAAATCGTCAACTCACTTATTTATACTCAAAAATAATTCTTCTAATTTGGGGATGTAACTTAACCTTATAACATATAATCTTGCCCTAAGTATATGCCCTAAATAATGGTGATGAACCTTGACTGGGTGGGATTTACAATATAGCAACAATATTTAAGAAAAATAATTCAATGTTTAGAGCAAATTTTAGAGGCTTAGGTAAAATTGTATTTCAGCTATCAACCGACGACATTCCTGTATCAATTCCACACACACACACTTCAAACTCTGTAATATACAGCTCTCATATGAAATGAAGAAAAAAATGGATATGGTTTTTATAGTGACTACAATTTATACTTACTGATGAAAATGAACTAAATCTTTAATTATTATATGAAATAACGTGATTTTATAGCGTTATTTAAATAACATTTTAATCAAAAACCACACTAACGTTAGATGAAGCTAAATGTTCTTTATTACAGTATATGTAAGGTTTTAAATTTGATATACTCTATTCGAAGATGTTATTACAAGTTAAGCACAAGTCACATGTACCAAAATATACTCACAAATTTTATTGTACAGGCTGCATGGAATAAAAAATAAGACATTAATTTATGTAGAATGAGAACCTATATTTTAAATAAAATAATTCTCTCGAAAAAAAAACCACGGGAAGCCCTAGCTTTAAAATAAAAAAGAATGATCAAAATCGGTTCACCCACTCGAAATTTATGAGGTAACAAACATAAAAAGAAAATATAGTCGAATTGACAACTTCCTCCTTTTTTGAAGTCGGTTAAAAATAGCTGCATTTGATTATCTATTACTTAGCCCATCATTTCAAATGTTGAAAATACACAACAAGCACAAATGGACTAACAAATACAACCATACATAATTAAGAACATAGAAATGAGATAAGAACAAAACTCGAAACAAATTTATTCTGAGGATATAAATTAATAGTGTACCAATAACATTATAGGTAATTAAAATTTTGATATGGAGTGTATTTTTTAACTCCAAAAACGCTATTAATAACCGCAAGTGCAATGTTTCGAGATAACAAACGAACTCACAGCACAGTATTAGTTTTATACCCAATAAATATAGTGATATTCCTAAATAGCCCTTTAATTTTTAAAATAACCGCATTATTCGTAGTTATACAAACTATTAGTAGTTTTTCAAACATTTCGATAAATAATTATATAATTATTATTGTAATTATTATCCTTCATGTAATATTTGAACTTACCCTTGATCGAACAGCATGATGGCTTTAATCACTCCATCTCGTGGTCTTATGTACCCGAAGAAGGTATCCTTTACAAAGAACCACCGTTCTTGCCACTTAGCACACACAAGACCCGTGCAGAAGTAGTTGCACCTGGAAATGAAATGTTCGGATAGAAATATCTACTGCAAAAATTTGTTCTTGAATTTTTTTTATTGTCTTCTAGACCGTGACTTTGTCTGTATAGAATTAGTAATTTTATCCAATCTACGACCTATAGGTGCAGAGCATCAATGAAAAATGTTACAAATACGGGTTTTTTTTTACCCACTGTCTCTTAAGACGAAGTTGGGCCGGACAGCTTGTCATTGGCGTGTCTAGACTTTTTCTGTAGGTGGAGCTTGGCCCCAGTTTGGGTGGGCACGGTCCACCTATTAGCATTTTTAGTCAGGTCATTCTGAGATGGGCAAGCCCCCCCTGATACGCTCATGCAACTAGTTGCATATTACTAGTGAGATAATGAGGTGTGGTAGCCTAGTGGTGTGACCTGATGATTGATATGTTAAAGGTTTCGAATGAACCCAAGCCACGCACCACTGACTTTTCGGAAGATATGTGCGTATTTATCACATGCTTAAACAGTGAAGGAAAACATCGTGAGCAAACCTGCATGCTTGAGAGATTTTCTCGATGGCATGTGAAGTCTGCCAACCTGCAGTAGGCTGGCGTGGTGGTCTATAGCCTCTGTTGAGAGGAGACCCGTGCCCAGCAGTGGGACATTAATGGGTTGATGTTGATGATGAGTAAATGAGTAAGATAATAAATTAGCCGAATCATCTACCAAAATCTAACCTCACACAAACCATGTTGCCGAGCAGTCCGAAGCAGTTGCAGCCGGCTTGCCCGGGCTGGGTGGAGCCCGTGCGTTTCTGTATCATGCCTTCTTTGCCTTTAGTGCCCAAGTCCGATATAAACGATAAGGTGGAAACTTCGAGAAACTTCACCTGGAACATTCAATGACAAATCACTGACCATTATTTGGTGCATACCTTTATGAGCGAATTTATAATATAAGTTTGATTTCTATTCAAATCGAGAGGGGTTTTATAACTTTTTAACTTATTCAGTTCATTTGTTTGGGAGCTAGACGAATATAGCTTTGTCTTTTTTTTTCAATGGTAAGGTATGATCGAGAGTGCTAAGATAGCTACGATCCAAAATATCTACTCAGTTTTTTGAAGAAAATTGAACTTATTGATTTTATTTTATTACATGAGCATGTTGAAAAAGAAAAAAAAAAACTTATTCTTTTTGAATAGAATAACACTAACAGTTTCATGATGATTTCTGTATATTGAGATGTTGAGGAGATTGTACAAGTATTCTTCGAGTTGCTTCATTCTAAGCTGGATGCCTTCGTACGTGATCATCACTTCAGGTTTCTTAGGAAATCTGTAAACCGAAAAAGTCAAGAAACAATTACTTCAGAATATACATATATCAGTAGGCCTCTGCCTACCGCTGTGAGGATACAGGCGTGATGGTAACGCTCCGGTAAGTATTGTGGAAAAGATGGTGACAAACAGTATTACCTAAATATTCTATCGAGTATATTTCCTAAGAGCTGGTGGTAGCTTAGTGGCGTAAAATGTGAATGATTGATGAATGATTTAGCGTGGTGGACTAAATGCCTAATAACTCTCAAATGAGAGAGCCCCGTGCCCAGCAGTGGGCAATAATGGGTTGCTAGTAGTAAATTAATAAAAGTAATTACCTAGGCAACGCTCCTTTTCTTTTTCTAGTTCTAGGATCCCTCCTCTTCGAGTTACTCCTAGGCATGGCTTCGAGTGCCACCTTCTCTGCCATCTCCTCAGTGTCTACGGTATTTTTGAAGCTCGCTCTCCGCGTCTTATGCGTCTTGGTGGGGAATGGAATGTCTAGGGACGCCCTGTATAGCGTCAGCTGTTGGTGTAGGTACAGGATGTGTTTGTATCGCTTCTTGATGGTCCAGTTAAAGTCACCATGTTGGAGGTAGATTGTGTATCTGGAAATTTTAATTCATCATCATCATTTTAGCTAAATGACGTCCAATCAATCAGAGAATCCAAGGATTTCTACAATGACCGGTCATGCGCTACCCACATAGCTCATATTTCTAATATTAAGAAATTAAATTAATAAAAAATGTAGATTATATCTACAACAATTTAATAAGATTTAGGCGCTTCCTCTCTCCTACATAACATTGTTGTGCCCGACAGGGTCCATAATTGTTTCTATTAACTATATATATATCACCTGTATGTACATTATGGATTGCAATAAAAATTATGATTATGATTATTACATCCAGCGGATTGCAGCGAACTTTATCAGGTCGTCGGTCCACCTTGCTGGTGACCTACTCACGCTGAGTCTTCCGGTTCCCGTTGCCGAAATTCAAATTATCAAATTAAATTATCAATCAATGTATTTTTTCATATATCTGTTTAATATGTACAATTTATATTGAATTAATTTAAATCTTATCAAGCCACGATCATTTACTAAAATGAGGCTTAGTGTGGGGCAAGAAAACAAAGGAATATAATTAGAATTAAGTATCAGTATAAACAATAATACAATGATGCATATAAAAAATGAAGTCTATCAGTGATTCATACTGATAATATCAGGTAAAATACTTTTACTTATCATATCAGCACTTCAATTGCAATGTAACTCAATAATAGATTTAATAGACCAGCTGATAAGGTCAATAGTACCGTAATATGTCTAATTACCTATACATATTTATATCGCTTAAATATGCGCAACCATATTCACGTCTCAATGCGCATTCGCCGATGTGAAACGAGTCTCCTAGACTAAGCAATTAGTATCTTTTTTATTGATTTAACTCATGTTACATGCACGGATTTTTAAAGTTGGCAGGTATGCTTTGACAGATTGAACATCGCATTTTCCTTTTCTTTTGCCCTCATGTTGGGATTGGTAAAAGTATGCTCTACGATCCCCCATACCGTGCTTCTAATATATTGTGCTTATAATAAAGTGTGTTTTATCTTTATTTGAGAGATTCTCTACTGTATGATAAAATTATGATGTTTAACTGTATTGCTAGACGTCCAATTACAGTAGGTATTTTTGAGGTTTCAGCTTCATCAAGTATATAATTATCATATATGATTCATTCTATATAAATAAAATTATCTTTGTTCTAACTGACCGACTTGATTCAACAATATAGAGCCTAGGGTTAAGAACTTAGAAAAATTGAGTGTTTATTGTTGTAAGAATGCATTAAGGAAGGAATGTTGGAACTCTTACTGCTAAAGGGTTAAAAGAAAGGATAAAAGATCAATATTGAGGCTTCAGAATACAGATAAATACATACGTATTTCGACATTTCTAACGATGAAATTCAGCCCCAACGGGGGAAAGAGAGGGTATAATATTGGTATAGAAAAAAATGTGTAATAAAACTAAAAGTTGATGTTTTAAGAACGTTAAAGCATAGCTACATTAGTACATTGCACCCGTACAAAACCTGAACCGACCGCTAGTAACTCATATTTTTACCAATCCGTTAGTAAATTACATTATACCTAAGGCCATGTTAATTATTATATATTTTATTTCATTTAAGTGATTTAAACAACTACTTTTATAAAAAAAATAACTACTGCTTTGTTACAGTTACTTTTAGCATTATCCTTGTGGTAAATATCGTTGACCTTTTCAACTTTGAAATAAAAAAACGAAACTAATTGATTGTTAAAAATACTTTTGACACGACATTTTTTTACTTGTTTAGGATTCATTATATCTTTTAAATACTTATACAAAAGAGGAACAAAAGAGTCTTATTCACGACAAATAAATGAGTATAATGATAATATTGAGTGATTACGTTATCTTAAGTATGTTTATTTGGACGTTTATTTTTAACTGCTAAATGATTTCGCAGAATCTGAAATACATATATTCTACTTATATTAAATATGCGAAAGCTTGTATGGATGTTTGTTGCTCCGTCACGCAAAAACAGCCTAACGGATTTGCATGAAATTTAGCATACAGATAGTTTTATTACTTGGCTAACATGGGCTACACACCTATCTATACACCAAATGGGCAAAGGCGCGGGAGGCAGCTAGTATGTACATGTGTAATAATTAGATGGCTAGATTAGTTCAGGGGTATTAAAGCTTCCATGGTCATGGAAGGAGCAAGAGGTTCTCGGGTTCGGATCCAGGTAAGGGCAAATGTACTTGACACGTGTTCTGATGGATAATTTTACGTAAACACATTTACGTAACGTATCAATCACAAAATCAAATCATGTAATAACCGTAACACACAAGTAACAGTCTATTTCCATAGCTCTGAACCATATAATATTTTATAATATAAAAAACCTTATTCTGCTGAAAATAAAGGTGAATATTCAACCGCGTTTCTAATCGCGCATTGTACTTGTACAAAAGCCACTGCGGCATATTGATAACAAGTTAAGGAAACTAGATTTTGATACGCAATATTATGCGATATTATTATATGGTTTGTGACCGAACAAACAATAATTCTGTATTTAAACAAATACTAGTTTTACCCGTTTTCGTCCGCATAGAATATGTGATTTGAGGAGCTTATTTTTGATCTAACCAGTATTTTCATCAATCTATATATTTATTTCTTACGATGTGTTTTTTTTTCATTTATGGATTTCCAATACAAACTTCCACCCTAATCTTAGCCTACTCAACGGATCATCCGTTGAGTAGGCTAAAATCCGGGTTAAAAACCATACCAAATTACAACTAAATCGGTTTAGCAGTTTAAGCGTTACCTAAGAGATACCAAACGGCCAGATGAGACATACTTTTGCATTTATAATATTAAGTATGAAGATTTCATAATTTGACGAAATATGTTAGTTTTTATATCTATGCGTAGGCTGACTCATACAATGTATATACCGCGTGACGTCAAATCCTGTAAAATTCCTAAACTCGAGTAATTCCGATCGTCGTCATTACAGTACAAACAATGTGCCTGGGATCTAAATTTGCCATTGACCGCAATTTAATAATAAATACATACTTACATACTGACTTAATGTTATTTACAGAATAATAGGTGCACTTAATATTTTACTATGTCACTTATTATTTTTTTTAAGTAATATTTTCCTGAACTGTGACTAATGTTAATCTCGCCCAGCCAGAACTAATGTGGGTTATACTAATTTTAATATTGAGTGGTATTAAAATCAAGTGGCATTCTGTAGTTTTTGCCTAACCCCATGGGAAAAAGGCGTGAAAGTATGTATGTAATTGTGTTTTTCTGAAACGTGTGAATATGCCTAAGCATAAAATCTATACCCACAAATAAACACATGTGAGGTAACCGCAGGGATCCCAAGCAATATGAGTTTTATTTGGTAGTGTGTATTTTGTTGGCGATTATTTTAGATCTTACTAGCTGACCCAGCAAACGTTGTTTTGCCACATTATAGGGGTTGGTGGACTACCCCTAACATTTAGGGGGATGAAAAATAGATGTTGGCCGATTCTCATAGATACCGGATAAGCACAAAAAATTTCATCAAAATCGGTCAAGGCGTTTCGGAGGAGTATGGCAACGAAAACTGTGACACGAGAATTTTATATATTAGATAAAGATAAAAAAAAGAAGTTCCTTTAGCTCAAATAAACACACTATACAGTGAGAGATACGAAGGAAATATTAGATTACAGTAATTAGAGATCAATAGAGACTGATCTTGAAAAGTATTCTTAAGGTACAAAAATGTTTGTGCACTTGGTATACATGTGCCTTTTACTCATATATGGTTGTCTAGGTCAGTTTGCGCTAGCTGGCGTTATTCTACTGAATATAATCGTGCATTTTACGAAATATAATTCAAGTATAAGATGTACTCACAGGTTAGGATTCAGCAGGTGAGTTGTGACGCTTCTCTCGTTCTCCACGAATCTGACCTTAATCTCAATTCCTGGAATGAACACTTTCCTGTGCACCGAACTGAATTTTATTGGCGGGTGGTGGATCGCTTTGAATGGCACTGTTGTTTGATTTGACTCTGAAATGTAGACATTGTTACAGTATTAGAGGTAAATAAATTAGATATTTTCCTTTCTTAGTGCTCCCCTACGTTATAAAAGGAATCGCTGTGCAAAATTTCAAGTTTCTAACCCTTATAGTTTAGGCCCTGCGTTAATATGTCAGTCAGTCAGTCAGCTTCTCCTTTTCGTCATATAGATTATATTAATGATTTATTAAAATTCGCTGTCTGGTTATAGTTGATAAATTTGTGCAACTAAAAGTACCTTTTACCAATATATTAATGAATGATTTCATAAAGCAAAAATAATGTAACTAAAATTTGATTATACATCTAAAACATGGTGTATTGATTACTTAATATTTCAATTCTACAATAAGTCAACAACATAAATATTTAGCAATATATTCTAGTCATATAATATTATTTACAAGTTGATTAGATTAACGCTCTTAAAACTATTATTGATTCCTTTGTATTTATACAATCATTATTTATTGGGGTTTTTATGGCTGTAACAGTACCTAGATAAAATCCTTAACCGTGGCGATTATGACGTAGCACGTAAGCCTGTGTTTTATTGTTTTTCTTAATAATAAATTGTTCCTATGTCACCCTGCATTGATATTGGTTGAGTAATTACAGTATGGGGTATTCCGAATGGAGTTTAAAATAAAAAACACGTTCACGTCATGCCAATGATAAAGTTAATCAATAATAGATAATAAAGAGTATAAAATGGAAGGGTTTTTATTGTTCACGAAAAATGCTAACCATTATATGTATATTTGTGAGTCTATTTGATTAATTTATCGCAAAAGCTGAAGAGACAGGGGTCACTATCATATTTCTGACCCGGTTAGAAAAAAAACCATAGATCCTATAGATGTGGTGCAATATAAAAAAAATACTATCGGTAGTACATTAAGTACTTATCGAGCATGATAATATCTATATAATAATATATTTGATAAACAGCAATTTTTTTGTGAATACTAGGTACCTACTATCTATTACTCATGTGAATCAGTTGCGCTTTGTTATCACAAGATAGCCAAATTATTCCTACGTATATCGCAGTAATTCGTGCTTCATGCCCTGTGAAAGTCAAAACACTTCTGATGGATTATAGGCCATTATCTTTTTAAGCCACTTTAATATTACCTCTGACGGATAAGCTATTTCGGAGGTTCGGTGCACCGAAACCGAATGCTCGCTTTGTGCTCAAGAATTTATAGGAAACTAACTGCCTCCCGCGGCTTTACCCGCATGGTATATAGATAAAAAGTAGCCTATGTGTTAATCCAGGTAATAAACTATCATCATCATCATCATCAGCCCATATTCGTCCACTGCTGGACGTAGGCCTCCCCTAGTGAACGCCACAGAGCTCGATCTTCGGCTCTTCTCATCCAGTTGCAGTAATAAACTATATGTATGCTAAATATCATTCAAATCTGTTAAGCGGTTTTTGCGTGAAAGAGTAACAAACATCCATCCATCCATACTAACAAATTTTCGCGTTTATAATATTAGAAGGATTATACTTTCCGAAATTCTTCTGAACTGCCCTAGAAATTAAGAGGCCTTACGCTTCTGACTTACATCGCGTGTATAATGGACTATGTTCTAAGGAATCGTTTGGCATGGTGCCCACAGCAACATTCTAACATCGCACATCTCGCAATCGGCAGCGAATTCAAGAGTTACTGTACGGTTACAAAGGAACTTCATACTACTCACAGTCAGACAGTAAAATGAACACCTGCCCAAGATTTACCAAACTACTATATATGTTTCTTAAAAAAAAAAGATGTTATAATGTCGGCAACGGTCACCGTTTAATTTGTTTGCCACACACTTATAGAAAAAATTAAGTTGGATTACGATAGGTATTTCAGTAAATATTCAGTATCATTTCGAGCATACGATGTTTTTACTAGACCGATTGTAAATACAATACTTAATACTATTTTAATTTATCTCTTCATGCTTATTTAATTTCATCTGTTTCAATTCATTTGTCAAAAATAATTACTAGTACATATAAGCATACTTTTATCCGTAGCGGTTAAGTTAATCAAACAAAATTAATTGACAAATACATTGGCGCACAGGCTAAACGATCGGCTTCTGCGTCAATAGTGCGGGTTCAATCGCTGCACGGAACAAGTATATATGTAACGTTCTCCAAGGTTCCCGCTAACAACAAAGCTGCGAGAACCCAGTGAGTTCGATCCCAAGAGTGACAGAAATTTTGAAGTGCGTACTTATCACATGCTCAAACGGTGAAGGAAAACACTGTGAGGCAACCTGAGAGATACCTCGATGGGGTTTGAAGTCTGCCAATACGCACTAGGCTAGCGGTGAACTATGGCCTAAGTCCCTCTCAGATGAGACGACACCAGTGCCCGGCTGTGGGACACTAAATAGGTTGATTATCATGATGATGATGATCAACGACGTAAGGAGCTGTCCATTAATCACGTGAGATTCGAAAGGGGGGGATGGGTTTAGCAAAAATCACTAAATATCACATGGGGGAGGGGGGGTATAGTAAGATATCACGTGTACTTATTTTTTCGTCAAACGCGTGATTTCTAAACCTAAAAATAGTATTACAAACATTTTAAGATTCTTTGTAGGTACTAAAAAATACACGTGATTTTTGGCGGGGGTGGGGGGGTAGTCTTAAACCTCACCACGTATCACCATGGGGGACTTGACATTGACCACTATTAATGTTAAAGTAACTCTTTATAAAACTTCAAATTGAATCGAAAAATATAATTTTACATGTTAGAATGTATATTTCATTTAATCAAACGACACAGAGCTCCTGCGATACAGCCTATTAGCCTACTTATTTAACTGTATCCTTACTTTGTTTTCAATAAAGCATCTTATTATTATAGATTTTATCAAATCAGGTCTTAACATGACAGCACAGATTGAGACTGTCAGATTTGTCTATATTTTCCTGATGATAAAACATCTTGATAAAATTCGTTACTATCTAGTATTAAGGCTTTTAATACAGACTTGAAGTTATCCTGTACCTGTATCTAACGAGCTTCTAGAAATGACCCTTTAAAGTACATATTTGCAGATGGCCATGTGTCAGGAATCATAGTGATTGGTTGAGATTACTTTGATTTGTTTTTGATTGGGTACAATTTGTATCTTGAAATTTTTTAGATAAGCATAATGCAGACGGCATTGATTTGCTTAAGATTTTGAAACGATTATTAGATATCGTCCTAATATTGAAATATGGTTGAAAATGGTATGTGAAGAAAACATACAAAGTATATTGAGGACAATATTAAATGGAGAATTTGTATGCCAAGTCTAGCCTTAAATTATTACACCACCAAATATGTAACTAAATTTGTACTCATGTATTAAAGTTTACATTCAGAACTTTTATTATGATGATAATGAAATAATTTGCCATCTATGTATATAAAATCACATACCACTAGAAGTATTCCCTTCTTTATTGTCTATTTTGTCGGCATCAATCACCGACAGAGACTCAGGTACGGCGAGGCTCTCGTCGAAGTCCGAGTCGAGGCCCGGGCTCAAGGAGTCCATGGTCTGAAAGAATCCTGGCAGGCAGTCGCCCGAGGCAGACGCCGGTGTAGGAGTCTCCATCCCGTAGTTTGTATAACTGTAAAGTTGTTCATCTGTGGATTTTAAAAGGACTGTTAGTTGATGGTGATCCGTTATGATGACCGACGACCTGGTAGAGGTCGCTGGAGTCAACTGGATGCAGGTAGCTCAGGACTGGTTGTTGTGAAAATCTTTGGGGAAGGCTTATGTCCAACAGTGGACATCTTCTAGAAGATATGATGTTGATGTGGATGATGATTATCCGTTTTGCATGTGGGGAATATAATTAAGACAATCTATTAGGCCAAAGATATTAACATAACAAAGATAATCCTTTGTTTGACATGTCATATACCAAGTTACAATATTTTAACTAATAATGGTATTAAATAAGTTATTAATAATAATTTATTTAAAAAAAAGCTAATATTGAACCTCATATTTATGATTATGATTTTTTTTATTTTATAAAATAAGTAGATATTTATATGTAGAAGAAAAAAAACATCAGAATTTTTCTTCATATGGTTCCTACAAATGTAAAAAATGTAAAGTATGGAATTTAAAAATACAGTGGTATTACGTCTCTTTCATAAGTGTTTAAGAGGCAACTAGAACTCTAAAAATGATATCATTCAATGGCACAGGAAGTATCACTTGTTCTTCAACTATCATGCTAAGTGTAGGAAGATATAGCCACAAAGATTCCATAAATGGTATGGAATGTGTGGATAAATATTTACCTATAAGTTATATAGATTTAAAGTAATCTGCACTAGATAATTGTTAAGTAGGTAATTATTTAATCGCATGGAATACTTTTAATGAGTCGGTATAAGAATTATTTAAGGCTTTAGTTCTGGCTCTTGGTTCAGTGACTGATTATTGGGCTTCTGTGCTAGGAATAACTAGTATGAATTTCATCTAGAACAAATATTTGTCTAGAACATTATATTTATAAAAATAGGTATCGATATCCAACTGCATTTGTAAGTAAATAATTATTTATTATTAGAGCTGTGGTAGCCTAGCGGTGTGACCAGTGGACCGAGATGTCAGAGGTCTCTAGTTCGAACCTAAGGCACGTACCACTGACTTCGGAAGTTATGTGCGTATTTATCACATGCTCAAACGGCGAAGGACGACATCGTGAGGAAACCTGCATGCTTGAGCGATTTTCTCGATGTATGTAATGTCTGCTAACCCGCAGTAGGCTAGCATGGGGGACTAAAGCCTAATCCCTCTCAATTGAGAGGAGACCCATGCCCAGCAGTGGGACATTAATGGGTTGATGATGATGATACAAATTATTTTTTCTAAAACTTCACAGTAATTGTTTTATGTGTCTATGTTCTTCACAAGAAAAAGGTTTATATTATATGTATACATTTTTTCACCTCTCTGAACCGAACTATTTATTTGATAATAAAGGTAAACCAAAATAGGATAGCTTGCATTTAAATTCCTCTAATGCTGTTATAATTAAATTAAGGTAAATGAATAAGTTAATAATATGTTATTTGTATGTGTGCCAGAGTATGTGGGTCATCTATATCATAGGGAATGATAAAGAAAAATGTAATAGGTACTTATTTGTTTAGTTCTACAAAACATTAATGGACGACCCGTTTAGCTTAGCGGTAGTTAATGCTGCCTGCTGTGCAATGGGTCCCGGGTTCGAATCCCGGTAGAGACAAATGTTTGTGTGATGAGCATCAATATTTGTTTCTGAGTCATGGATATATCTATATATAATATGTATGTATTTACAAAAAAAAGTATATATGTAGTATATCAACCAACTAGTATCCGTAACAAGCCTCGTTGCATAGCACGGAACTAGATGGTGCTGTGTCATAATGTCCAGGAATATTTATTATTATTATTAATTCTGTCTACATAAAATTTTGTAGTAATGAGTTGTTAGACTAAACATAATTTTATTATCCTTCCTTCTATTACCTTTTCCTTCACATAATGGTGTAATAATGGCAATTTATATGATGATACTGGTCTTATACAGGTTGGATTATATCTTTATGAAAACAGTATTTTGTATAATTTTTTTTCATTGCAACAGTAAAAAGTAACCCTCCATGCAGTCTGCATGCTACTAGGAGACTACTATGGAGTTTCTTACAAAATAAAATATCTGGTAATATTGGTCTACTTGAAATAAAAATATTTGAATTTGTATATGAATTAATTTTTTTAAGTAAAATTGAACCATCTATGCAACACACTGGTGAGTCAGGGACGTACCATCAAGTGTGACTTCCCTCATAACATGCAAGGAATGATTTTAACAACTCTCAAATTGAGATGAAGAGACAATGTTATATGTCTTTTTATGCATATTGCATGCACAAAGAACTGACATGTAAGTTTATATCAGGCAGGAGTAAAATTTATGTATTTAAATTACTTTAATAATGTATTAAATGAGGGTCATATTTTGATTATAAACTTTTTGGTCATATTATATAGAATAATATAATAAACAAATAGACATAACTGTGTTGCTGGGGGGTCTGTTGCGCCACTACTCCTTACCAAAGGACCTTATGAAAGGTTTTTGAAAATTCACCCCTTAAGGGGATAAAACGGAGGTGCAGAGTTAGTGTGATTTTTTTTTTCATTAAATTACTAGTAATAATTTACTTAGAAACCAATTATTTATAAACAAAAGAATTTTATTTTAAAACTAGTACGAAATAGACTTTTGTATAAATAAGGATAAATGTGTATGTTTGGGGCTAACTGTAAATGCAGGTATCCACAGAGTTATTTTTAATGTATACATGTTTATTACAATAACAATAAACTGTTTTATCTATTAACTACAGGACAATAGACATGGTTATACTAACCATTGAATTTACCGCAATTACATTTATTTATAGAAAAACAGAACTAATCTATGTGATAAAGACATTCAAATGTAACATAAATTTAATTATGGCATGTTGTATAAAAATTTTTAAGTATCAAAATTTGAATGAATTACTCTGGGTTCAATGTTCATTGTATACCTAGTTCGAACATGATACTAATCAGTATGGTAATATCAAGTGATAGTAGAATGCAAATAAATAGAAATTCATGCACTGTAGAATCTTATAAATAGTTCTAACTTACAGTAAAAAATAGACACAAAATTTACACAACTTTAGACCACTGTAATAAAAACACTTTTTTAAACATTCACTTGGTTATGACACTGGCCACTCATAAAAAAAAACTCAAAACACTACCTCGTTTGATCAAGTTATGGGTACTCAATGTTAACTCTTTAGGACGTTCCATACGTTTGTTGGTTATATTATATTCGTTGTATTCAGTAGTAATCACACGATACCCATTTGAGTGCTGGTAACTAATGTGTTGTCCATTACACGGTACCGAACCAACACTTGTGTACATAATCTATGCCGATAAGATAATAATATATCACGCTTATAATAGTACTGTTTTGGCGCTTGCGAAAAGAGGTTGCATTGTATAAATTCACTGTTTTCATGGCAAAAGTTGTGCCGACGACACTGAATCGTCGTTCACGGCTGAGTGAGCAAGGCCTTTAGAAGTTTTTACGTCGGGATAAGTGAAATCTTTACTTACTAATATTGTTTCGTTTAGGAAACGACGTTCGAGAATTACATGGTGTAGCGGCAATGCAAAACACAAATACTTTTGAAGCCCGGATGAACTAATGGCCTGGCCGATTCATCTGAGTAATTGTAATTATCGGTTAACCTCAAGGACTTATCTAAGCGTTTGAAAAAAATACTTGTAAGAAAAGTGACGTAATGGGTATCAATAAATTTATTGTGTAAAGTAGGCATTTAGCGAGGTCATAAACATTTTATAACAGATGTTCGTTGATAAATTAATTACAAGTTCTGCAAGATCGTATCATAAAAATATTAAAAAAATACCTTATTGTTTTGACACCATAAAAAACTTTACAGACATTGGCACATTTTTTCTAGGGTAATTTTTCAGGGGGGCCTGGCTGGCCCACCCGGCCCCCTCTATAGATATACGGAATGTTTGCAGAATTTAAAAACGCTATTGAAATTTACACTGAT
This sequence comes from Craniophora ligustri, assembly GCA_905163465.1. Taxonomy (NCBI): domain Eukaryota; kingdom Metazoa; phylum Arthropoda; class Insecta; order Lepidoptera; family Noctuidae; genus Craniophora; species Craniophora ligustri. The sequence continues at coordinate 2,832,670 of LR990960.1, read as the reverse complement.
ATGTATAGGTATTGGTATAAACTTCCAATAAAGTTCTTTTATTCCAATTATGGTTAAAAATGTTAAAATTAAAGGAGTATTTGAAGGAGGAAATTTTAAAACCTAAATGACACCGTGTATCCCAGAATATAGTAACTTGTAACAAAAAATAATTAAAAATCTATTTTATTTGATGTTGTTGTTACATGTATACTAAACCTGTAAAAAAACTATATTTTAGAATTCACAAAATGTTTGTGACCTCTTACTAAGGGCATTCGGCATTGGGCTGAGTAGTGACGTCATAGTCAATCGTCAGAGTCATGATGTTAAAGTTACGTTCGGAAATTAAAACAAAATGTTAATAAGTAAATATACAACATGAACATTTGTTAATAAAATAAATGTGAAAATACCAATTTAATAATGCAAGAATATAATTTTATTATATTATTATTAACATATATATAAATATAACCTGTATCATAATATTATATAAATTTAGATTTTATTTTGTATTTCTAAACTTAATTTTCATACGATTCCTGCGCCTATCTAAATTAAAAGAGCAAATTTTTTCAACGGATCATGAGATGCCTTCGGCTATTTATGTATGATGAGGCGTACTAACTTAATCCATATATTATTAAGTGAAGTCCATGTAATAAAAAGTATGGTTGTCTGTTACCTCTCCACGTTTTAAACCCTGAACGGATATTGATAAAATTAGTTACGGAGATAGTTTGAGTGCAATCATCCCTTACAGGGGCGAAAACACAGGTGAGAGTTTGTATGTATAATTTCTTAAACGTAGATAAATACATGAGCAGATTTGAATTTGATACATTATTTAATATTTAACAAAATTTGTCGTTATGAAAAAATCTAAGTAATTGTATATAACACTTGTTAAAAAAATATGATGCTTCGCTTAAACGGCTAACTGATGGCAGTAAGATCGTTGATTGTGGTCATGGAACAGAAAAAAAGTTTTTCTGTTCCGTGATTGTGTTATTGAACAGCCGTAGTTGAGTGAAAAGATTACCTAAGTTAAAAAATTGTAATCAATGATCACGTACGGGTTTCATTTCAAAAACTTCTGAGGTGGGATAAATAAGCGCTCTAATTGATCGATTGTTAGTTAGGATTTTTATTAGAGCTGCCAAAGAAGATTAGTCAGTATTCTTACTTTTGTGCCACAAACGTCTACAAGATGCAGGTGTATATTAAATAAGCTGAATCCCGCGACTTCGTCCGCGTGCAATTTAACGAAAACGACAAAGATTCATACGAAAAGGAACCCCTCAACAAAATTTCAAATTTCTAACCTTATAGTTTAGGCACTGTGTAACCTGCGTTGATTTGTCGGTCAGTCAGTCAGTCAGCTGCTCCTTTTATGTATAACGGTGCATGCGTGAGTCGTCGATACTGTCAAATTTGAGAGTGGCTGTTCTCAAAGTCGCTCTAGCGAAGCGTCGCGTCGTGTATTTTGGTTTGGAGACAAGTTGAACGGGAATCGCAAGCGCGCCACGTCTGCGAGGAATCGCTTGTAATCTGCCCAAATAGTGTGCCCCGTATCTAATTAAAATGAGAAGCCAGAAGATGAGGCCTCCCGATTAAAAATACGTCCGCCCACTGTATACACGATGAATTCTGATGAAGGCCTTCCTGCGCCGACGTATATTATAAGATATATAGATTGATTGTCATTGCGATCTCTCTTACACAAACCAAAGTAAAAGAAGCTTATCATCATCATCATTTCAACAGTTTGACGTCCACTGCTGGACATAGGTCTCCCCCAATGATCGCCACGACGACCGGTCATATGCCGCCCGCATCCAGTGGATTCCAGCGACCTTTACCAAGTCGTCAGTCCACCTTGCCGGGGGCCTGCCCACACTGCGTCTTCCAGTACGTGGTCGCCACTCTATGGCGAGCTTACAAGAAGCTTATGGACCCGTGTAAAAGAAAATATCAAAGCCGTTTCAAGAAACATACTATAGATGAACTTACAGATATTATATAAGCTTAATCTATCTAATATTAATAGAGAACATGCTGAATGCTGCGTAGATAATGCGGATCGTCAGAAATTTACAAAAAGTATTTGTATTAGCAATTATATAATTGCTAATACAAATACTTTGAAATGTTTCAGAGTGTTTTACTTTGAAATGGGCAGGTTGAAATGTTGGGTGCCTTGCTGATATCAGCAAGGCACCCAACATTTCAACCTGCCCATGATTGTGGAAACGTCGAAATTAAATGATATCAATATATTTACCGCAATAAAACCGCAAAATGTATTTTTATTTCAATATCTAATATTCGCGTCACAATCATCATCAACCCATTATTGTCCCACTGCTGGGCACGGGTCTCCTCTCATTTGAGAGGGATTAGGCTATAGTCCACCACGCTAGCCTACTGCGGGTTGGTAGACTTCACATGCTATCGAGAAAATCTCTCAGCATGCAGGTTTCCTCACGATGTTTTCCTTCACCGTTTGAGCATGTGGTAAATACGCACATAACTTCCGAAAAGTCAGTGGTGCGTGCCCGGGTTTGAACTCGAGACGTTTGACATGTCAGTCCACTGGTCACGCCACTAGGCCACCACAGCTCACAGCGTCACAATAGATACTTTTAAAATTTTTAATCTATACTAATATTATAAATGCGAAAGTATGTCTGTTTGTCTGTTACCTCTTCACGCTATAACCACTGAACTGATTTAGTTGAAATTTGGTATAGAGGTAGTTTGAGTACCGGGAAAGGACATAGAATAGTTTTCATCCCGGAAATCATCCTTTAAATGGGGAAAAAAGGGGTTGAAATTTTTTATAGGGATAAAATTAAAAGTTAGTAATAAGTATCTATAGTTATTTTTAAGTTGAATGACGTATAAGTAGATTCATTCAATTTTGCTCGGAATGCTCTTGCGCATGTCATTGTGTGATTTCCGTTGGACAGGTTTCGTGTTTGTGCATTTTAAAAATACCTAGCAGTTGAAAGTCGTAATACCTTTAAATTGCAGTATCAGGTAGCCTTGGAAAGTTACTGCTTATACCATAATTGTCCTACGCGCAATTTTTTTCAATACGTAAATTACCTATTTAAAATATCATACCATCACGCCTCTCATCCCCGAAAGGGTAGGCAGAGGTATATTAATTTACACCCACATTTCGCTTATATGTTAATAGGGGGCTTGTTATTGCTATCAACTAATCGAATCCAATGTCGTAGCATTATGCTGAGATAGGGGCCTTTTTGGTCTCGTACAGGCTTTTAATTTTTCTTTTGTGTACCTATGTGTGTTTACCTGTGCGAGTCACAAATAAATATTTTCTTTCTTTCTTTCTTTTTCTTATAATCCAAACTCCGAGCTGCTACTGGGAATTTCATAGAAAAACCCAATAACACTTAGATACACCTGGGGATCGAACCCAAGATCTCTTGTTCAGCAGGCGCACTTGATGACCACTAGACCAACGAGAGCAGGTCAACGAGCATGATCATCGCAGCCGGCTAGCGAATACAGCCGGAATAATATAATGGACGTGTCTAATAAATATGCTCGTAATTAAGTGGTCACATGGAATAAGCTGTATTACTATACTAGCGGCCTGTCCCGGCTCTGCACAGGTGGGCATTTGCTTTATCTCTATTTTTTTCTGGTAATACCCTAAGTTACTCGGGGATAATGTAGCATACTTATGGTGAATTTATGCAATCGGTCCGGTATATCTTTAAAATATTAGTATAGATATAGAAGTATGATAACCTGCTTAGTTCAGCGGTAGTTAACGCTGCCTGCTGTGCTGTGGCTCCCGGGTTTGAAACCCGGTAGGGACAAATGCTTGTGTGATGAGCATCAACATTTGTATCCGAGTCATGGATGAAAAAAGTATATATGTAGTATATCAACCATCTAGTATCCGCAACAAAAGCCTCGTTGCTTACCACGGAACTATATGGCGCTGTGTAATAATGTCCGGAAGTATTTATTTAATTATTAAGTATAGATAAGCGTCAATAAAAATTGGTCACATAAGGTATTTACATATTAGTCGATCCGCTAAGAAAGAACAAGAAAACAGGTACAATTAAACTAAGTAGGTAGAAAACAATAGTATATAGTGTATAGTTTAATTGTACCTGTTTTCTTGTTCTTTAAGAACTTAAGAAAATTGCCATGATCAGTAGCAGACAAAGCAGGGTTAGCAATTAGAGTAATTATAATTAGTAGATGTTGCCGGACGCTATCCTTTATCTTATCTAAATTGACATCTCTATGTCAATTTACCCTCACAGGTACTGTACAAGTTATTTGTTAGCAGCGCCAATACGTATCAAGACAACCTGAAAGTGGGATGAAGTTTTTTTTTCTTTAGCCCCAGCATCCTTAAATAATGCCCTAAGCAATATGGTAAATTTTACGGAATTGCTTTTATTTTAAAGGTCGACTCTTGTTTATCATAAAATAATATATTCCAGAATTTGTCTTATAGAATAAAAACTTTTTAGAAGTAAGAAGGAGGAATGGAGTGTTGTCCTTCGTCTCTTCGCCATTGGCGCGAGAAGATATTCTGGGGACGCGTGACGCGTGACATAATTATTAATCTTTTTGTATTTTTTTAGCTTATTTCAAGCTAAGATTTTTAAATTTTTTATTAAGAAAGAAAAATTCAACCTCAGGCGGGACTCGAACCCGCGTCTTCTGGATCGGTACTCCAGACGCTCTGCCAACTGAGCCACCGAGGTATCCGCCTGATGTGTTGAATTTTTCTTTCTTTATGTTACTTATGTCTTTACGGCGACATAGCAACATCGATTGGACAATTCTGCCCAACCCAGAATTCTCCCTTTACAGCGAGTAGATTCCGGATGATATTGCATTACCTTTATACAATCTTTTTGTATTTTTTTAGCTTATTTCAAGCTAAGATTTTTAAATTTTTTATTAAGAAAGAAAAATTCAACCTCAGGCGGGACTCGAACCCGCGTCTTCTGGATCGGTACTCCAGACGCTCTGCCAACTGAGCCACCGAGGTATCCGCCTGATGTGTTGAATTTTTCTTTCTTTATGTTACTTATGTCTTTACGGCGACATAGCAACATCGATTGGACAATTCTGCCCAACCCAGAATTCTCCCTTTACAGCGAGTAGATTCCGGATGATATTGCATTACCTTTATACAATCTTTTTGTATTTTTTTAGCTTATTTCAAGCTAAGATTTTTAAATTTTTTATTAAGAAAGAAAAATTCAACCTCAGGCGGGACTCGAACCCGCGTCTTCTGGATCGGTACTCCAGACGCTCTGCCAACTGAGCCACCGAGGTATCCGCCTGATGTGTTGAATTTTTCTTTCTTTATGTTACTTATGTCTTTACGGCGACATAGCAACATCGATTGGACAATTCTGCCCAACCCAGAATTCTCCCTTTACAGCGAGTAGATTCCGGATGATATTGCATTACCTTTATACAATCTTTTTGTATTTTTTTAGCTTATTTCAAGCTAAGATTTTTATTTTTTTTATTTTTTTCGGGATTTTTTATTCGGGTTCGAGTCCCGCCTGAGGTTGAATTTTTCTATCTTAATAAAAAAATTAAAAATCTTAGCTTGAAATAAGCTAAAAAAATACAAAAAGATTGTATAAAGGTAATGCAATATCATCCGGAATCTACTCGCTGTAAAGGGAGAATTCTGAGTTGGGCAGAATTGTCCAATCGATGTTGCTATGTCGCCGTAAAGACATAAGTAACATAAAGAAAGAAAAATTCAACACATCAGGCGGATACCTCGGTGGCTCAGTTGGCAGAGCGTCTGGAGTACCGATCCAGAAGACGCGGGTTCGAGTCCCGCCTGAGGTTGAATTTTTCTTTCTTAATAAAAAATTTAAAAATCTTAGCTTGAAATAAGCTAAAAAAATACAAAAAGATTGTATAAAGGTAATGCAATATCATCCGGAATCTACTCGCTGTAAAGGGAGAATTCTGGGTTGGGCAGAATTGTCCAATCGATGTTGCTATGTCGCCGTAAAGACATAAGTAACATAAAGAAAGAAAAATTCAACACATCAGGCGGATACCTCGGTGGCTCAGTTGGCAGAGCGTCTGGAGTACCGATCCAGAAGACGCGGGTTTGAGTCCCGCCTGAGGTTGAATTTTTCTTTCTTAATAAAAAATAATTATTAATTCCGATTTGTTAATTCATGGCAATTATTACTTAAATTCTTTATGCATTGTTTTGTAATCTCTTTTTAATAAATTAAATACCCTTCTGATCCATAAGAATATTTTATTTAAAAATATAAGTATTTTCGATGAGAAAATATACTAAAATAGGAGAATTTAATTCACCCGCAAAAACACTCTCACAACTGTCACGCGATTACATACGTCACTAACCGTTAGACGTGGATCGCGATTGATGAGAATTCGTCGAAATTATGTTTACTTCATATAAAAATTTATACAAATAATCAAAATGTACACAAAGTTATACACATTTTCAGTTTCACGTCGGTATATATACAACAAACAGAAGTGTTTGCGGCTTGTTAATCGGTTAGTGACGTCATGCACTCTTCTTGGTGTTTGCAGTCACGTGACAACAGGTGATAAATAATTTTTAATAAATCGAATTTGATATATTAAATTAATAAAATGATATTTTCGATGTTCTAATAACACAACCTATAATAAAATTAACAAGAAACATGAATTTGTGATTAGTGTCGACATTCCTATTGCTTGAATAGCTTATTTATGGGCTAATCCAGGACTGTTTATCAGTCGTGAACCAAAGAATTACTCAGTTATTTGGATTTTGATAGATATATGCGAAATTTTCAACAATATACGCGTACGCAAGCAAAGCTCGCACGTAGTACAAACGCTCAAATCTGGAACAACGATCTGCGCCTCTATACAATATTATTTATTTCTAATAGAGTCTTATCGAAGAAATATTGTTTCTACGCATTACTCCACAAAGACTTTGTGGGTGTATATGTGTTTTGAATGTGTATACAGGATTATGTAACTAATAACGGCTTAAAATTTAATTAAATACATAAAATTTTAAACCGTTGTTTTCTTCCAATCAGACACTGAAATAAAACTAAATTTCTTGTGTTTTAGTTTAATTTATCATACACTGCATGTACAAAGAATACGTTAATGGTTAAGTGACAACTAAGTTATTACTGCCTGGTAACTTAAGGCACAGATCATGTAATTGTGAGATATATTATGTAAACCATGCAGTGGTAGAATAAATATTATTATGTATTCATACGAAGTCTGTGGTTATGTACATAAAAATTTACAAAAAAAAAAAAAATGTGGCATGAAAAACTATTGCAATGTGCTACAAAAGAGATGTTTCAGTGCAAAAGTCGTTATTTTTCAAATTTAGGTTAAAACACGGCCATACGAATGCTTTGTTAATCTCATTGTACTATATGTTTACACATGCTTACCCATTGTTTACGCAACCAAGGATATGGGCAGCATGTAAAATATTCTACAAAAACAATTATGTCAGCTTTCGTTTTTGGAACTAGACTGAAAAATCGCTGCTGAAAGCAAGCATTGTGCGAGGCAACTGGCCTATCTCCTTTTGAGCCCGACCAATATTCATTGAGCTGTTTCAAGTATAATGAACAAGCAAAAAGTGAACGGTATAGGGGTTGTTGTGTCGAATGCAGCGGCCCAACGTGTGTCGGTTGAACTAAATAATATCGCGGATTAACATTTACACATGCGGCCAGCGGTGGGCAGAGAGTGTCGCGAGAGCAGCAGTGACCGCAGTCGCTTTTCGCGCACCGACCGGCCTCCGCGTACATTTCCGAACGCACGCTCGCAACGTAACACACGCTTCCCGCCACAAATTCAAACATCGAAACCCTACGTTCGAATAATCTAAATAATAATTTTTGTTCACTGCAATCGAAGTGCACTCGCGCGTAAAGTCCGAACCGACGGGGACACTTGCCGCCAGTGTCCGGATTGCGTCGAGGACGTTGACATCTATCTGATACGGAAATCGATTTATATCGATTTGGATTTTTCGAATAATGTAGAATTTTGGCGGGAAGTGCGTGTTGTGTAAAAAGTTCTTATAAACTTTACAGTGAAGGTGGTATCGGTGTTTTTATCAAGTGACATGGAATAATGGTGGATTCCACGTAAAAATTCATTAGTGCTTTTTTTTTACTACAAAACTGACGTTGAAGACAGTTAAATACTACTGAAAGGTAAGTTTCACGTGATATAATTTCGTGTAATTATTTTAATAGTGAGTCAATGATAAATCTTTCGCTTTCTAAAGTTTCGACCATGAGTGTGGCTGCAGCCACGACTGGCTACTGTCCGAGCAGGCTCTAGACACTTATTTAATTTTATTCATATCTAAATCATTTTATGCGTTACAATTTTTACCGCAAAAGTAGTACCTAATTCATAAAAATATGTTTTGGCAAGAATTTGTAAAGTACAGCTTGTGCAAAAACTTGTTTTATGAAAGTAAACGGTGGTACCCTATATCAGTGCGCCGCGTTGCGACATTTCACTTCGGAGATAATTAAATATTGTTTTAATCAAAGCAAAATTAGTTCTACCTTTCCATTTCCCATTAAACGTAATTTCCCTTTGAAATTACTAATTTACTTCCATATAACTTGTCTATGAAATAAAAACTAGAATGATAAATAACTTCGGGAAAGTTGAGTAAAGTAAATGCATGATTTAAGCGATATTATTTACGATATATGATACAATGTTGTATGTAGCACAGAATGTAATAACTACGTTTGTTATCTAACTTAGAACCGATTAAATTACAGATAAGATGTAGGTACTTGCTAAAATACTTGTAACTTTAAAAAATGGTTTAAATTCCTCGCAAAAGTAATTAAAAACGCAACTTATGACAAACTACCTAATCCTTTCTATTTAATGCAGTGGTATGTTTACATAAATAGAACAACTAGTTTAGTATTGTCAATCAATTGCAGTTTGTAGCGCATTAATCATAGTCTGAGCTAGAGGTAAAACTAGGCATAAAAAATAAATGCTAAAATTAGTTCAGGGCTGGCATTACAGTAGTAATTGTAGGTACTCAAACTCCCTCACTGGCTCTATTCACTCGACCAAATGTAAACGCGCCTTCAGTGACCGATACAATTTAACCGGATCTAAAGCAGCTGTTACACGACTTAAATGTGGTTGGTCAAGAAATAGATCTAATCTGAACACTGTTAACGCCGCCATTTGCCGAAATGGTAACAAATACTCGCTTTACGGACCTTGCAAGCAATTAAAATCAATGCCGAATATTTTCTTTTTTAAAACAAATGTGGCTGTTTTGATGTAAATCTTGTCCGAATCAGATTATATAATAATTATTATTATCACAATCTAGAGTGATAGGTTTATAAATAAATAAAACACAGTAAGTAATGATAGTCTAAGTACTTTTGTACATAACTACCTATGTTTTATGGACTAGAAAGATTTTAAATTGTAGTTACATAAGACGTGAATTCTTCAATAGAGTGATTAAGTTTTTAAAGCAACCCTGTTAACATAAGATTTAAAAACTCTTCTATGATACAAGTAAAGAAGTTTCATTTGTTGAATGCAAATTTAATATTTTATTTTTTACACTTAGTTACGCGAATATTAGACATTGAAATAAAATAAAACTACTTTTTATGGAATATATCGGGGCATAATGATAAACAAAATCAGATTACATTTAAACAAAACCAATTGCTCTTTATATCATAATCATATAACACAAAGTTACAAGTTTCTGTATATTATGGTTTCTACTTATTTTTTAAAAGATGTATCAAAAATATTTATGAATGTGGATGAAGCAAAAGTGGTATACAGGGATTATAGCACGCGTGGTATTCTGTAGTTTCTACCCCCACGGGAAAAAGGCGTGAGTGTATATGTTTATCAAAAAATCCTTGCACTAGTTTTTTTTTCAGATATCAAAGTTGATATGTAAATCATTAATTCTTTACGTAATTACAAGTAAACAAGGTGTGGGAAATTACTTTTACTTTAAATATAAGTTAGTATGGCACTTAAGTGTAACAAGCAACTTCCCTTTATTTAGTATTTGCCACTTATTTACAACATTCGTGAAGTCTGTGGGTGGCGAATACTTACTTAATATTCAAGTTATATTAATATATTACGTAGAAGATAATATGAATGTTAATACTTTAGTAGGTGTACTGAATGATAATTTAATCAGGCTAGGATTACAATAACAATTAATATCATATGGATTAATAAAAACTTAAAAGAATAAAATAGCTGGGTTGAAATGTTAACATACTTAGTTGGAATTTCAGCGTTTTGCAAAAAGATACAAACTGAATTGTATAATAATTAATTTCAGAACTATATATTTTTTTTTTTAATTTAAATCATTTATTTCGGGTAACTAGGCCCATAAAAAAATACAATGACAGTTAAATAATTTAAAATACAATACAATAGAGTATATACACACGGAAAAAGGCGTGAGTGTATGTATGTATTAATATTAATAACGCCTGACAAACGGCTTCGGCTGAACATGCCTGCTGCAGCAATGCAGTATGTAGGGGCAGTCCAACCTGTTAGCAATCATCGCCAGGATTGCGTTGGAGCTGGCTCGCACTCTGCGCACCAGAGAGATGCTCCGCTTGCGCATAGTCGCGTGAAAACAAGCGGTGCGCTCCTCCGCGAACATGCCTGAGGCGCTACAGAAGCGAGGCAGCCCCATCACAATCCTAAACGCATTATTGTATAGAACAGAGAGATATTTGAAATCACAACAGCTCTATTTTTATATGTACATTCCTCTGTCAGCAAATAATATCATTGAAATACAGTTACAAAATTAAATAAATAGATTTTCAGTTATTTGAAACTGATTTTATTAATTAAATTTATTTAATTTACAAACTATGACTGTTTGTTTACATTGTATTTTTTTAGTTACACGTCAATCTTCACCCCTTTTTACTATTTTGAGATAAGCAGCGACAAAAAACACAACAATATCGAACCGTGTCAACAGTCGGTTCGTGCACACTTCCAGTGTTGTTACAAAATATGTTCTATAACATAATATCCTCAATATTACTATCTATTGTCTGATGACATGGAAGCACGCGAGAGGTAGCGATCTTGATACGATAACATTGTAATCTTGATACGTGATTTATTAAATTTGGTTCAAGTATGTATAGTAGAAGCTAGTGGTCTGTGGCTAGTGGCATTTGGGTTCGATATCCAGGTTAACGAATGTATAACTCGCTTTTGGGCATAGCATTGTTTCATAGGAATAACATACTGATTTCTGCACTGTACTATACATTATATCGGTGAAGGGAAAGGAGTTTGCCAGAACCATAGCAGGTGGTCTATAGTTTCTGCTTACTTCAATGGGGGAATAGCCCGAAAATATGTATGTATAGATTTTATGCTTTTCGGCAAAAAATAAGGATACTTGAGACACTTCTTTTAACAACTACACATAATTAGTAGGCTAATATTGAAATTGTTAATTCAGTATTTTGTAAATGTATGAGAAAATCGTAGACTGGTCACCTTTTGACAAAAAGAAATCAAATGAGCAGATACAACACAGTTTGTTATTTAGAATTCCAAGATTTAAAAGTTGTTTAAAAACACCTGCTTAAACATTAATCATGATTAAATAAAAAGTAATGATAAATTTAAAACGCAAATTTAATTAAAATTAAATTGTAATTTTACTAGCACAAAGAAAAAAATTATTCTATCAATCGTTTCGTCAAAATCGAGAACAAAACGAAACGCGACCTTTCATTTTATTATTAGCTCCAATAAATATTTATCATCAAAACGATTAACATGCAAAATGTGAATCGAGTCTCAATATAAACACTTGAGTGAAATGTTTGCCGGTAGCCGCAAACACGCACTCACTTTCTATATCGAGTGATTTTAAAATCGATATATGGAATGTCACTTTTTCATAGATTAAAAAAGTTGTGTCTATAATATAGATGTAATGAATGAACGACTGAATAACGATGGATTCGTTTTGGAAAATAGTTTTAGATATAAATTAAACCTCTTTCCGGTCTTGATAAGAATGAATCTACTTTGTGAGGCTTATTTAAATTGGTATTTCAAAATAGTGCACACAAAAGTGAAAAGAAATTCTTTACCAGCTCTGTGCTGTTCAGTACCTCCGTTCTTTAGATTATTGTTTGTTTATTTTTGTCATAAAAGAACCTAAAAAGACACATAACTCTCACCATAGTTTATAATATACAACGTTTGGGCGATCAATAATCAAACATGCATTTTTATATAAATATAAATATTATTTTCAGATCAAAAATGACCTAAATATCATTGAATAATGACGTCATAAAATATACAGTATGGCGGCAAGCGCGTTTTATGGATATTTTTACCAAAGACAAGTGAATTTTAGTATTTTCGTAGGCAACACGAACGAAAATACCTAGTGATGCCTAGTGATGTCACCAATAAACTGTAAAGTCAAAAGTCTTGACTTCGTGTTCAACGCACGCACTACTGCCTTCATAGATTAGAATACCCGAAGTTATCGTGAGCAAAACTGAATAATTACTATTCCGAGAGTTAAATTTAAAAACATCATTATAACTGTATCCAGTATTATTGCGTAACAATCGACGAACGTCACCAGCAGAGAGGCAGGTAACCGCGACAGCTGAAACAATGCTTGTCATTACACAAAGGAAAATAATCTGAAAGTTAATATAGTATACGTTTCATTTGTCATTAATGACTCATTCAGACATATTGTTTCAGTTTCGGTGTTTAAGCAGGCTATTTAAATATAGAAAATATAGAGAAACAAACAATAGGTACCTATATAAAGAAAAAAATATGTATAATTTTCTTCGTATCGACTGCCTCATAAGTGTATAGCAAGTGTGACTGTTGAGCGTGAGGTTCCTGAGTTCGACTCTTAATGTCAATGTCAAGCAAAGTATAACTTGGTTTTAATTCTTAGTAGCTACTAGGATTTAATCTAGATTAGTTTGAATTTATGCCAGGTTAATGGATTGGCATTTGCATTGGATTTGCCAGACTCCAATCCCTATAACATATTGCCAAAAATTACAGAGTTCCACGTTTAAAAATTGCGCTTGTGCCATGAGGCAGTTCCAAAAATGAACATAAAATTAAGCAAACATTTTTCACATGATTTTTTAAATTTTCTCAGGCTTTGGCTAACTCATAATTAGCATAGGTTAAGACTGTAGCTTATTAAATAATAATTATTGAGTTATCTAGGGACACTAATAGTTGGGAAAATCATGTAAATTAAATTCAACAATAATTGCCTTTAAGAATTTTGCTTACATTGTATCAAATGTTAAATAAATAATATCGAGTAAGGTCACTATTTCAATTAATAATCGATTATATCAGACTGGCTTCATACGTTGGCCAAGTGTTGGCTTCACTTACAACCAACGTGAGGAAGAATCGCGAATGTTGGCGTACATTCCTTTCGGAATAACTCGCGCCAATAGTGTTGGCCGAACGTTGGTTCCAACACGTGGAACCGGAGTTACAACACATTGAAATATTTTACTGCAATTATATTACCTTACGCAGTAATCATTCGAGAATAAGGAAAAGTATATTATGTATAATTATGACATTAAAACAATCAGATCATTAGATGTATGGAATATTAAAATGTCAAGATTTCATTTCAATGTTTTATATTCGTGTAACTGTAAAAAATCGGTACATCAGTACATATTTGACCATCCAACTAGCATAGTGGTATTAATAATAATATAAATATATCCAGACATTATGACACAGCGCCATCTAGTTTTGAGCTAAGCAACCAAGTTTTTTTTTGTAAATACCATATTATGCATATCAATATCAATGACTCAGGTCAAATGTCCATGCTAAACACTTAAAAAATGGCCTATACCGGGATTCAAATACAGGACACTCAGAACTAAATGGCACTGTGTTATAAAGTCTGGATATAATGATACCAAAAAATAATTGCAACTATCTTTATTGTCAGTCGGTGCTTGTCATGAAAGGATAGATAATAAAACGTATATGTACATAAGTATGCATTCACTAGAATCTATTCACTAGATATATGTATTATTATTATTATTATTAACAAGTGAATCAATTATATTTTCTCCAAAATTGTTATAAAAGGTTATTACATGTAGTTATGTATACATATGTATGTATAACAAAGACCTGTCTGTCACAAGCCAGTTGACCATGGACAAAGCAGTTCTCATGTCGTTAATGTGCCTATAAATAAAAACACACCGAAAGCGACGTGGTTGCCAGTCAAGTATAATATATAAAGCGATAAAAATAGGATTAACTCTAGTTTACTTAATTAAACTCTCTTTCTGAACTACTAAGTCTGCACATTCTGATTTTGGAATTTTGGTATATTATTCCTCCTATTTTTATAAATAATATAATGCCCATGCGTGGGCATAGGGTGCTCTTATTAAGTGGTAGTTCTCAAGTTATGTTTAATTCACTGATTTAGTCTAAGACGACAGCCAGCGTGTAATTTCTTAAATTTTAATCAAATGATAAAATATTAATAATATAATCTTATGCCAACATTTTTGAAGTTACACACTTTGTCAAAATGTTGCTAATATAATCTATAGCTCATTGCTTTCTGAACGAGAAACCCTTGAAGTTTCCGTCAGAAACTTAAAAAAACCAGCAATGAAAGTTCGTCTGCATCCTTATTCAGATATACACTCAGCCATTGGAATTACTGTAAAAGTGGCATTCTTTGTAACAATGTCCCACGAGTTATTTGATAAGGAAGATAAGTATATAATTATTTTGAGTCTGGTCTGTAAGTTGTCTTAGATGTGAATAACGGAAGAAAATTAACAATCGCAATATTGTTGCATAAACCTGCTATACACTTTTTTTTTTCATAATGATAGACGTTTGAAAATAATTCATCATTGAAATAAAAACATTGGATCATTGCATGTATTAAAAAAACATTGAAATGAAAATGCACATTGCACGTTTAATTGACAGTTGTATGTATGTTACGAGTCCATCTATTTACATATAAAAGACATCAACGCGCAGTAATCATGCTACTCATTTGGTTCGTCCCATGTATTCTTTTTACTAGCCATATATGTGAGTCAAGTTCATCAGTTTCTCCACTTTCTTCCTTTGCATTGCAAATTATATGCAAATATATATAATTCCATGTCATTAATTTTTTAATTTACTGCCTATCAGTCTCTGATATACAGTAAAAGCTAGTAAACCAGGTGACACACATGTATTTCGTTTAAACTTACTTTATGGGTACATTAAGCGGTTAGAAACAACTTTAGCTGCTGAGTGTGAGGTATTAAGTTCGATTCCTAGGATGAGCAATATTAATCCTTTTTTATGAGGTTATCAGAAGTGCGCTTTCGGGGTTTAGTTTTTTACTTTATTAATAGCAATAATATATCTAAATATTACATAGGACTTAAAAAATCAGTGAACTTTGGTTCTACATTGGTATCCCGAGGACATATATACTCACGCCCTTTTTCCATACGGGTAGGCAGAAACTACAGAACGAGCCACCATGATTTTCACGAACCACTTTTGCTTCTACGTTCTTCTCATACATACGCACTGTATACCTCATGATATAATACTGTTATAATTAATAATACTAATACTGTTAGTCTGTAATAATTCACCAATACTTGTTTTATATAGAAAACAAGCTTAAGAACATAAAATAAAATATATAGCACATATTTCCTACTGTATATAAAATTTTACAGTCTATTGTCTAATTTAACGGCGATATTCGCAATTAATTGTAACGAATAAATTATGACTGTCATAAGCGAACTAATAACCTCCTTCGCTTCGTCAAATGTAGTCTAGTATTGCTGTAATTACGCGAAGTACATTACCATAACAATTTAAAACTGTTTATCTTACAATTTAGGTTATAACAAGGTTATGTTGTTTATATGTATGAATACATCAGTAAAATTAATAATAATAATATTTCTGGACATTACAACACAGCGCCATCTAGTTCCGAGCTAAGCAACGAGGCTTGTGTTACGGATACTAGATGGTTGATAAACTACATACATACTTTTTTTGTTGTTGTAAATACATACATATTATACATAGATACATCCATGACTCGGAAACAAATGTTAATGCTCATCACAAAAACATTTCTCCCTACCGGGTTTCAAACCCGTGACCCATAGAACAGCAGGCAGCGTCATCAACAGCTGAGCTAAGCGTGTCGTTAATATATTTTGTATGAATACATAAGTAAAATTAATTTTAAAGAAACTTTTGGCTTCAATAATTCATTCTAAAGCTAATAGGCATAGTAATAAATATGTTTTTGAACTGCTCTAAGAAGAATTAAAAAATTACAGTAATAATCAACTAATTTAAAATTAATCAGTAAATTACCTTTCTGTTTAATTATTACAATAATCCTTTATTGTATACCTGTCTCATTAGTCTAGTGGTTGCAATCGCGAGTATTTGGCGTAATGTCCTGAGTTCGATGGATATCGAGCGAACAAAGTGTTATTTATTGGATTGGAGCCGAATAAGAAATATATATATAAAATTTAGAAGCAGATTACTTAATTTAGAGAAGTACTTTCTCTGCCTATCAGTAAACTGATACAAGCGTGATAGTAAACCAATATGTTTGCTAATTTTCACTTCAACGATAAATTTTATGTTAAAATTAAAACTGAAAATTAATATAACAATTGCATAAATATTTTATTGAAGTAAGTTTTGTAAGTGATTGGACAAAAACAGTGGTAATGACGTCACAGATTGTGTAATAAGTATAAAAAGTTTAACCGTCATCTGACTGATGACTACGAAGAATGTGATATCAAAGTGTCACACTGACTGGGTGTTAACGAAAACGAAAATTTTATGCAGATAGTGACGAAAAAAGCTTTTTAATTAAGCCTTAGTCTTAGATTTGATTAAAATAATTTTATATATCAATCATCGTTTATCGTGAACTGTGTCATTGGTATAATATTTTGAAATGTTAGCTGCTCTGCGTGAAGATCTGGGTTCAAATTGAATTAGCATTTTTTGGATTGTTGGACAAACTTGCATTTTCAATCTTACATACAAAAATCTAACTAAATCAAATAAGATTGAAATGATTTCTGAAATTATATCTACAAATGTTAGATTTACTAGAAATAAAACAATTTTATACGGATTTTAGATCTGTTAGTATAGATTAATTGTCTTAAAAGCAAGTTAATGCGTTTTATTTAAGTGTCAGAAATTCTAGAATATAGCGAGCCTAGCTTAGCAATCCCCTTTGTTAATCACACGTTATTGTAATCCACTTTCTACTAGATACTGCGGCGATTCAACTTGACCCAGATAACGGATCTAAATTAACATCTGTAATCTATCATAACACATCGAAATTACTTAAATTACTGTTATTACGCTATTATATTTAATGCCTCGCATTATAATGGCTTTATCTCAAATATTATGGTTTTTGAACAATTGGGAAATATTGTTGGAGTTCGTTTGCAAGTGCACTTTGTTTTAAATGATAAATGTATGTGTTTACTCTGTAAATAAATAAACCCATAAAACAGTACAATTATTTGATTGGTAGAAATCTTCTTTGAAGGTTTCGGACGTAGTATTTTTGTAAATATTCTGTCAAGCAATATTTATAAACCGTTTTCCAGAATAGGATTCAATCGAGAATTTCTCTTGTGTTGTGAGTCCGTTTACGAACACACCTTTACCCATACAAATATTGTATGATGATACAATATACAACAGCTATCCTTATTAGTTTAGTTAGTTAGTTTTGCATCCACAAAGTTGGATATTTACTTATTTGTATGGCGAGGGCCGATCATATGACTAATGAAACTCGATAAGAGAGCTGACTTTTATGGACAGATTTAAGTCGTAATTCACTTCACCACTTTCTCAGCGCGGTGACTAATTGTAAACTCCCGTTTAGAATTCCAGTTTAGGAGGTGGGTACAAGGCCACGTCATCTGCAAAACATGATTGAATAAAATAATATTTACGTATTTAGCTACTGCCTCGAAAGTCTAGTGGTCGTACAGCGCGACTGCCGATCAAGAAGTCCTGGGTTCGATTTCCAGGTCGAGCAAAGTATTATTGGGTTTTTCTATGAAATTCTCAGTAGCAGCTCGGAGTTTGGATTTGTGCCCTGTTAATGGCAATAGGCTCGCCCCCTATTACATGGGACCTAAAACATACCTGCGAAACGTGAGTGTACATAAGTACACCTCTGCTTAACCCTACGGGAATGACAGGCGTGATGGTATGTATGTATTTAGCTAGGTAGGTACACTACGCAATATAATTACTGTGTTTTGTTTCGCTTTCCCGGCCCTATTGCAAATACATAATTGTAATGTAACTTTTTTATCCATAGATACACTCTCGGCTTTTTTCAACAGGAGTAGGCAAACTATTGAACACAACACATGCATACGACGTTTGTTTTTTAGAATTCAAAATTATTTGAAAGCACTGACACTCATTTTAGTGGTAGATAAGATTATCACTCTACTAAAGAGAATAGGTTAAGTTATTAAATATTATCCCATTAGTCAGTATATTACGAATTCTATGGAGCATAATGCACTGCACGGGTATCATCGCTTTTAAGAGGGAGTAAGTCATTATAGTCTGCCACGCTAATGTGAATTGGTTCACTTTATATGCAGATGAAAAATCTCTCGATATGTTTCTATATTCGAATCCAAACTAACGAATCCATTAATTTTCGAGAGGTAGGGCATAGTGAGATTCCTCGCTCAAACTGAGCTGCCCGACTGGAGAAGTACCTCCACCTTACAGAAGACCGCAGTGAATCAACAATAGCTGTATTTCTGAGAGTGAGCAAGGTTACCAGGGCTTGTTGGGGGAGTGACTATTCTGACAGCATGGGCATTCCGTTTGCTGTCAGTTTAGTAATTCCCTATTTTTAGAAACCTAAACGGTTTCTATAGGGTTTGGCAACGCATATGCAAGCCTTCTGGCATTGCAAATGTCCATGGGCGGCGGTGATCACTTACGATCAGGTGAGCCGCCTGCTCGTTTGCCCCCTTATCACCATAAAAAAAAATTCAGTTCACTTATGCTCGTGCAATGTGCAACTCAGGGTAGCTACACAAATAAGCGGGCTGGTAGTTGGTTCGGCAGTATTTGTCGAACAACAAAACAAACAAAGGCTTTTTTCTTGAACATTCATGTACATATATTCGATTTTAGCTGCCCGGCTGTGCCGCTTGTATGTGCAGCTACCCTCAATGGATCCAACGTTGGCCCCAGGCAAGTTTGTCAGTCGACAATCTGATGTGTGAATCAAAAACATAGCGCCGGTTTTGACGTCAGCAGTTGCAGTTGTACGTTAATAGTTGGCAGGTTTGTTGGCGTATTATCAACAAATCTGACTAATAAAGCATATTTGGCGCACTCATGGGACGTACAGTCATAACGAATCAATATTTATTAATTATTCTGGTTGTTTCTTTCTGAATACCTACAATAAATAGGTATGTAAATTTTATGCTCGCTTATACATAATATCGACGCATATCATTTACCTTAGAAAAATACCCGAAAAAGTCGACATACCTAACAACAAACGTTGACTTTACCAAATACGTCAAAAATGAACAATAACACATAATACGACAAGCTAGACAAGACGCAACGAATAGCTGTGAGAACGTATGACTAAAAGAAATGTACGCAATTATTCGTCACCGTCAACTTCACGTAGACTGAGTCCAGTATATTACGTTACTATTACGTTGGGGAAAGTGTCATTGATATGTTAAAACGGTAAAATAAAGAATACTGCGCGCTCCGGTGGTTGAACCACAGCCTAGACACATCAGTTTGTTAATAAATAAATTACACGTGCTTATTTGAAAGTGTTATTCGATTTTTTGACGGAGTGAAATTGTGCGTATTATTATTAGGCCCAGTTTATCTTGATAGTTTACTTAATCAATTTGAAAAACTCGACAAACTTCTTTTGTGCTTAGCATTTTAGTCATGGACTTATTAAACCGTTGCACTATTAGTTACTTTATGGATGTGCCTACTTTTCAAAATATAATGAATATATTATTAATACGGTTAAATATGTTATGTGTTATATATAAGGCTTTGTTTTGTATATTTTAATTAAATTATTAGAACCTTCTTCTAATAATTTAATTGTATACACCTATGTATAATTTTTCAATGACTCGTCATTACATTTTGCTTTTTTTAGAATGTATAAAATTAATTCTTGTAAATAAGCTAAGCTTTCAGCATAAAAAATACTTATGTTATTTGTTTTTTTCATTGTTACAATATCCGTATTTATTTTCAATGCTGAATTGATAATGCGGAACGACTAAATTACAGCATAAAACATGAATAGGTACTTAGTTCTAATGTTGTCATATATATTAATTACTATAATCGTTACTTTGTCATCATAGATCTTTTTTTTGTAATAAACATGTAACAAAATAGCTTTGAATGTAACTTAGCTTAGCTTAGCATCAAAAAACATGAAATCTTCGCGAAAACATTTATGTTATGTTAAAGCAGCTGATCAAAACACAAAGTCCGGCTATATTTTGAATCACGCGAGGTCATCTCGCCAATACAAATAAAAAAACTATTACAGTACTGTTATTTTTAGACTGTGTCACAAACCGGCGCTGCGCTGCTCTGGTTTAGAAAGTGAACTCTTTAACGCAGACTTCCTATGGTAACGTTAATGTTATAAGATACAGTGATATCGATCTGGTTCGGGATTACTCCGCATTCCTTTATATTTAATGCCGTTAATTAAACGTGTGTGCGAGAGCTGACACAAGCTACGTGACATAATTTTGTCGTCAATTTCATCTCCATTCTAGGAGTCGTCTCTTGCATGAAATTTAACATCAAGCGTGACATGATACTGTATATAAAGGATTATGTCGACTAACAACATACATGCAAATACTCACGCCTTTTTCCCATGGGATAAGCAGAAACTACTATACGCACTGCTATCCAATCAACCATAAACATTTTTGCTTAGTGCCAGTTACGAGTACAGTGCAACTGACCATTTTGAAGGAGGTTCACCAATTAGATCAGTGTATCTTCTTCTAGAGCAAAGAAGTCGATAAAAACGATGTATTATTGATACAGATGCTTCGCTTACAAGTTCGTGGCTGCTCGCACTACTTTTATATTTGCGAGAGTATACAGTTAAATTGTTTCTTATTGAATAACCAATGCAAATTGCGACAATCGATCTAAATGCTTTAGATTAGCGTTTGTCGTCAATACGCTGCCGCGCTGTGGCAATTTAAAAGGCAAGTAAACTGTGAGTTACTACTGCGAGCGATCATTGTGGTACCTATTACGATTTGTGTTCTTAGAATTTGTACTTTATGTTTCAAGTTGGGGTCAGATAGAATTGCGAATCATTTTGTAGGTCACTATGATCGAAATAGTATTTCTCTAAACTAGTTATTCTTTAGCTGTTAATAAAGTAGAAAACACTATTATCCCGATTGGAAATAAGACTTTTTTTACAAGTACCTAAATTAATCTTTGCTTAGTTTAAAAGTTATCAAATAAAAGCGAATTAGATTTTAAAAGAGAAAAAAGAAACATGGTTTTATTTGAAATCTTGTGATTCATAAGTACACAAAGAACGTGAAAACCTTAGTCATTTTGATTAAGAGCATTTTTATGTTAGATTTCTGATTTATATACTTAATTTTTCTTTTAAAACCGTTAAATATTTTGACAAATGACCTCAGGAAGGTTTTACATCCTACTACAGTTATACAACTGTAGTAGGATGTAATTGATATATGTATAGATATCAATAATCTTCCAAGTTCTACATATTTGAAAATTTTAAATCTATAATTTATACCAGTCAATTAATTTTGCATATTTGTTTTGACACATCATAATATGTGTCATAGCAACTCTACTTTCAGATATAGAAAATATACCAAATTGAAACTTTGAGAGCCTGTATCAAACTGTAAAGATATGATTATGCACTTTGCACTTTATATAATAGGGCCCATTGATGATTCGACGTACGTCGAATGTCCAAATGCTGCCAAATATGTCTATATTAAAAGTCTTTTTAAACAAGCATTTTTGCTTTAAATTATTGCTGAATCATTAAGTCATGATAGTTTTAAAGTTATTATTAGGTATATATCTACATTAAATTGAAGCCGAAACTTCTAATCATTTCATCCGGCTTCAACAATCATAACACTTGCTAGAAAGGTCATAAGTTCTTCCTTCATAGTTACATTGATTGTTCGCTACATTAGCATACAAAGCCTCGCCTTGTTGCGTCTTGTTGTATAATTGGAGTGTCAAATAGCTTATCATCATTGTGCATTGAATTGTTCCAGCGTTCAGATCTTTACACGTCCGTAACAACCAAGGTTATGTTGTGGATAGGTTCTATTTGAAGTGCCTATAGGTATATGAAGAATAGTTCCGTGTTGTTCTTAAAGTTTAGTTTTCTTATATTGTTTTTTTCAAACGTTCAACCCTAGTATTGATTGATTTATATTGTGTACTTCAATAGTATACGTCTATCTTATCTTATAAATATTTTCAATTTGTACATTTAAAAAAATTGTAATATCAACGACAGAAGTCTCTTCATACAGATTATCTTTAATCATAGAATCGTGCTATCTATCTATCAGTATAGTGGGAAACGGAATCAGCTGCCACAGTCTGAAAATTTTCTGACAAGATTTGGGAGTTTTCAAGGTAAATAGGTATCTTCGAGGTAAGCGTACCTCTTAGGCCATATCATCACTTACCATCAGGTGAGATTTTGGTCAAACGCTAATCAATATAATGTAAGGTCTAATTTAGTACAATAATCATCGATTCGGCTTTTAGTTTACCCAGATAGGGGTCATCAGTCATTAATTTTGGTGCGCTTCGAGGAATACCTCTCCCCTAGATGTGCCTAAAGATCAGTTCGGAGTATCGTGTAGTGTTTGAGGCATAATCAAATGAATGAATGAAAGTCAATTGTCAATTGAATGTTTGCATGGTGACGACTAACGTGCAGCGGTAAGGCAATCGCTGCGTAGACAAATATTTCAATAATGATCAGTATTTTACATGAATCGTCTATGGTTAGACCTCTGAAACCCGATTATAGGGAAATACAATACCTTAAGGATAAACGGGTTGCCGTAGGTATTGGTTTGACAACCGGGACTGACGGTTTCACGCGGCCTTCGAGGCCGAGGATGGAGGTATCTCGATGTAGATAAACTTTCTTGTCAACTGCATGTTTTGTCAACCTAAGTTTAACAAATAATCAATGATAAGATTTGAATTGATTTGCCTATGGTAGACCCAGCTTAATCTTACAGATTCATTAGCTTTGTCATTAGTTTAAGATGAGCACAGAAGTATATGAAAAAAAAAATACTATTATTGTTATTATTTACGTCAGTACATTTCTGCCAAACCCCTGTAGGTATATCGCCGTGATGGTATGTTGATCAAGTGAAGGGAGAGAGCTACGTTAACCTATCACGATTTGAAATAAGAATACTTACTTTTAGGGGAGGAGCTCAATGTGTGGAGTTAGTCTTTAAAAATGCTAGTACGAGTAAGTAAAAGTCTAGATCGTGCTTGTTGTAAATGTCATAGGTATTGTCAAATCAGTTTGATATTATTTAGACTGAGGTTACATAACTAGATAAAGAGGCGATAGGCGGTTTAACTGAAAGAGCGAAACCAAATATACATATACACATTATTACGATGATAATATTATAATCGAGGTTTGTGTTGTCGATACTAAGGTTGCAATTTTTTTTGGAAAGATATACACATTCATGATAGGTTCAAATGCCAATGTTTATCACACAAGCATTTACCCCTATTTCTCTTACCTGGGTCTTATTATAAAAGGCGGCCTTAATACATGCAATATATATAATTATGTATATCTTATACCGAGATGACATAATTATATTTCACAGGTCTCATTACAGTCTAATGTAGTCCTTATATGTAATGAGCGGCTATCATTGTGATCATGACAAATGTAACCGCAACCTTATTTACGATACTTCATTAGAATTATGTTATTTAAGTTTTATATTGCCCGCAATCTATAGAATCTAATCCCTCGGCTAATTAATGCCTAATTAATGGTAATAGGCTCCCTATTCCGGCGAACATTTCTCTAACCCTATGAGATGGTATATTTAAAAACTAACAAATACGTTCAGTCTTGGAATAAATGTTAGATTAGCAGGCCATAATACACTGCGCTAAAATTCCCGACGGAAACATTTTTTTCAAGAACACACTTTTTTTATCAGTGAAATAAAACAAACACTTAGTAATTCTAATCTGATCGCGAAAACAATGCGTTTAACACTGATGACTCGAGATTATCTGACAGATCTTGATACTTTACGGTCGAATCGATTAGCCCTAAGCATGTATTGTATTATCAAGGTTGCAGGATGTTCATGTAATTTCCTAATTTAAGAATATTGATGTGTTATAATAGATAGTACGACCTTGTATTAGAGCTTAAAGTTGTTGAATACGGCCGGCACATATCTGTTTCTTGTGGAATCTATGGGGTTGACTTTTAATATGTTTTGGCTAATATGTATACCTAATGATGATGATGATAAAAATGAATGATAAAATCTGATGCTGTTGCAGTGCATAGTTATTAATTATATACAAACACCTTTCGGGCTGCAATCCCCACGGCATTTTCCAACCTGAATGATTTGATCCGTTATTTTTGATTCTTTATTTGACCCCTTGCTGGCTTTATTACCCTTCAAACGGGGATACAGTAAAGTTATCCTAGAATTGACTGTTTTTTGATTATTCCTATAAATTCGTGACCCAGACGGGTTTATTAGCAGAGTCCTATCACTGTAATAAATTCGTCTTAGGAAGTATTTTGCACGCTTCGTGGTTACGGCCAAGGTACGCAAGTAATTTGTTAGGGCTGAATGTGTACTTTGAATGTTTAATGTAGGTGCTTATGCAGACATACTATCTATCTACCTATAGTGATAAACCACAGTCGGATCTTGTATTAATTTATACGTAGTACTGCTTTTAGGAAAGCTTGTTTTGAAAGTTTGATTTTTTAAGCTATCGTTATATGACACTAGCAATTTGGTTTAATCAATTTAATAAGGTGAGTTATTATTATTATAAAATGTGATCACTACAGATAATTAGTAGAAATTATGCAAGTTATGCAAAATCCTGTGCAGTTTGAATAAAAAGATTATTGGCGCAAAAGACGATTCGTGACTATGCTGAAAGTAACGACAGGTAAAATAGTCAAAGTAATTAATGTAATAAAAACTCTGTCCAAACTAAAATTACCATCAGTTCGGACTAGCCCGGATTATTGTGCCCGGAGTTTTTTAACTGCTCTCATGAAAAATTCATCATCATCATCATCATCAACCCATTAATGTCCCACTGCTGGGCACAGGTCTCCTCTCAATTGAGAGGGATTAGGTTATAGTCTACCACGCTAGCCCACTGCGGGTTGGCAGACTTCACACGCCATCGAGAATTCTCTCAAGCATGCAGGTTTCCTCGAGATGTTTTCCTTCACCGTTTGAGCATGTGATAAATACGCACATAACTTCCGAAAAGTCAGTGGAGAGTGCCTTGGGTTTGAACTCGAGACCTCTGACATCTCAGTCCACTGGTCACACCGCTCGGCTACCACAGCTCCCATGAAAAAATATTATGACGAAATCTGCGTGTGGGAAATACTATGTAATTATGTGACTAACATTCCCCAACTTTTTTTTTAAGTGTACGGATTTTAAGTGTGAATTTTAGGAAATTGTCAGTACTTTTTAAATCATGTAACAGGAACCCTGAGCTCAGTATTAAAGTAGGTGTAGGTTAAAAAAAGAAGTATGATTTATGTTCGCAACGTAAAGTACATAGTTATAACCACGCTAATGGTTTTGACAAACGCAACAGAATTAGCATCGCGTTTCACCTGCCGCAATTAACAATATTCGCAATGGCTAATTAATTTCAATGTACGCAGTTGTCATGGGGCTTATAATTATGTAATTAATACTAGTAATGACACCAACAGTACGGTCGGCAGTACACATAGCTGTGCTTACTCCCGAAACGAAACAGGTAAAATTGTGTTTTGGAAGAAAGTAATCGTAAAAAATTAAATGGCGTTGGCCTAATTATAATATCATGGAAATTATGGTCAACGTAACAACTGATGGTAATATTAGAGATATAATAATTAAAGACTAAGTAGTTATTATATCTAGATCCATTTAAAGGTAAGGTTTTTAATAATAAGTATTACGTTTAACTGGTCGGTTTGCCCGATTGGTGAAGGGCTATGAGTGGACCAATTGCAACGCGAAACATAATTATTAAACACGGCGGAAGCGTATACATTTCGGTTTTGTTAATAACTTTTTATAAAAGAGTAAACCGAGTTCAAAAAATACAAAGCAACTCCGATTTTTTACACTTACGCGAATACAAGGTAGAAATAAAATAAAATATAATATCAATATACCGCGATAAAATTCGTGAAAAGTAATTTTATTTCGACCAAATAGTATTTACTTCTTATTTGATTATAAGAAGATTCAGAGATCATGGTGTGTCGTTGTTACAATAATTAACACAAAATAAATACACTCCAATTAAAAATTTCCTTCTTTCTATAAAGACAAAGGTTGACAAAGTCACAGCAGCTGTGAAACGAGTAGGAAGTTGATAAATAAAACAAACTATACAAAATCATATAATGAGTAAAAACGTGGCTGAATACTTAATTAGCATGTTCAGATTAAAGCATAAACAAAACGGGTAATCTTATCTATGGTAGAGAAAACATCGCCGTTGTTTTTGTAAATAAATAAATATTAAATAAGAATTCTTTATCTCTACGTGTTTGCTGTAGGATATTTACTTGCCGTATAGGTACCGTAATTTCTCGCTTTCGCCACGAAGCACGCGGCAAATCTTTATTTGGCAGATATTTGATACTCGCACAACTGACGTTTGGGTTTATTTATTACTGTTTGGCATCTATAAATCACATTCACCTAACAATAAAGTGTTATTATTTTATTTCCTAAAAACATATTTATTTAATTTATTATTCATTTGATCTTACAAGCTAACAGATGTCACACCCAAAACGCTTACAAGATTAATTTACAATTAATGATAATATTTTTTTATTAATTTTAATAATATTATTCATGCTTGCACCCTAGAAGGTCCAAGCTGAGGAGTATTAATTCCGACCCAAAATTCTCAAATGTTTTCTGGTCCCGACCTGTACCTATTACAGATCAAAAATCAAATCATCAGTGGGATCAAAAAAATGGCAGTATTGCCATAAACCTTGTCCACCGTTGCTCCTAAGCATTTTCCAAAAAAGCCTAAACCACATTGCTGAACTTGGGAGATGATCTCAGGATATCAAGCTTACCGGTAAAGCTTGCCAGCAATAAGGCATTCTGTAACTAATGGATAAACTTTTAGAAATAAACGGGACGATGTAAGTGTATAGATATATTTTTTATTACTTAAAACTAATGACAGATATCCTTTTTTACCTTTAAACAGTTAATCACTGCTAACACGTCTCTTTCGTGCTACAAACATTGCGTTTGTCACGTCACATCGTTACTTACACTTTTTAATAACATATCGTTGTTGCTGTCGCGTTGTCCGTGACATTTTATCGTTCCGGTTCCGTTGGGTTTTATTGACAATAGTTCAATTAGTAAGCGTTACCACGGTATTAGTTCGAGTAGGCTGTTTGTCACCCGAACTAGATCAGATAGGAAACTTATTTATGGATTGTAAAATGAGATGACCTATATTTCTAATATAGATTGCTTGTTGCCCTTTTTATGAGACAGTTAGCGATTGGTTGATGGTAATCGGCAACCGCCTGTAGATGCTAGTGACACAGTAGCACCGTATGACTCGTGTGTTGCCGGAGACGACAGTCTTTAAGTACAATTTGCTCAGAAACGTCTCAAGCTACATTATACTTCTAACTGATACACAATAATTTTAAGTCATATCTGTTTTACGGCAGAATATACTCCTGTATCTCCTCAGACGAGGCCAGTAGCAGGTTTTAGGTTCGCAATTTTGAGTAGCACCTAGTGCTGCCGTTTGAGGGCTACTTAAAATTAAGTAGTCTTTGAATATTTGACCGCTATCTCGGCTACTATAGTGCTGAGTGCGTGCGTGATACATTGCTACGATATAGCAATGAAATAAAGTAGTGTTTTTGAAGGTTGCTAGCACGCGTGATATTTATAGACAAGTGTCTACTGAAATATGTACTGGTTTTTAGGGTTATAGTATATAAGAATTTGTGTTTGTCACTTGACCTGAAAATTACTTGTGAAGGACTTACATTTATTTGTTCATTTAACATACTACCCTTGCTTATATCTATCTACTCAGAGTTATCTTAAGCTAGTAAGTATATAAAAAAAACTACTGATATGAATTGTAAAAATTGTTCTTTCAAAACTGACAAAAAGTATGCACTACTAAGTACTGACCGAAACGATTTTCAATGTATATCTGGGACAATGCACATTACTGTACAAGAATTTTTGCAACACGCGTTGCGTAATGGCGATCAGTCCGTAATACATTTCACACATAAACGAACACGTTCCGTTTCGCGGAAGCTTATCGATTCCATTGATACAGTTACAGTTTGACTGCTTCGTTGGTCTAGTTGGTTGTAAGGGCGACTGCTGATCGAGAGATCTTGCATTCGATGTCCACGTCGAGCAAAGTGATATTGGGGTTTTCTGCGAAATTTTCAGAGTTCGGAGTTTGGTTCCATGCCCGGTTGATGGCAATAGGCTTGCTTGTCCCTTATTACATGGAAAAAGTGCAGCGAAATTGTGGTGCTGTACACCTTTACCTAACCCTTCGAGGAAGACAGGCAGGCAGGTACAGTTTTAACATGAATAATTATATTTATTGATATAGAATTATGACAACTGTCTAACAGCTACAACAAAACGTGACACTATAAGTGATTTGACAGAATCTTAATTTCGTAAGATTTTTGTCAAATTTTAAACTCTATGATGTGTATCTAACTTAACTTATAATAGCTTACTGGTGTGATCAGTAGAAAAAGTCTGTATACCTTTTACTTTACAGGCAAGTGAAACAAGCAAAATTTAAATTTATACATGCTTAAAATTGAAGCCTTTGCATATACTTCCATAAGACAATCACAAACCCAATGACCATTAGACTTAAGTTTAACGAGCGCAAAAGATCAGCAAAAACCTTTCACAATCATGTGCAATTTTGCCATCAATACCGTTAAAATTCGCACATGAGCGAGTCTTGTAGTTTTATAACAGCTGTCTCTTGCCGACCGTACCTCGTTACGCGTCTGTCTGTACTTACATTGACAACGTTGTGCGGAGAAAGTATTAAGAATGCTCTTACTAATAAATTGATATAATTTCGGACGCGCTTGACTCTATTTTATTGCTGTCAATGTAATGTTATAGCAGGTTTTAAGAGTACGTGAGAGTATTTTTTATTATCGTTTTGTTTTTATAATACCTAAGCTTTTGCTGTGATTTCATTTGTGCACACTCACTGTGTCACAGCAAAAGCTTAAAGAAATGCTATAACATTTAAGAGAGCAAAAAGCGTGGTAGACGTTTGTCTACTATTACTACTATTCTATATCCATTTTGGGACTCAAATTATCTCCATAGCAAATTTCATCTAAATCGGTTCAGCAGTTGAAGTACGAAGAGCTAACATAAAATGTAATGATATAACAAAAATAAAATGTGTCGGTCTGTACACATTTTCCAAAAATTACGGTTACAAAAATGTATCCAATTAAAATTATTGAATTAAATTGTGCTAACTGGCTTGCATTTAGTATTGGCACAATATTTTGGTAAAATAAGCTGGCCCGAACTTGAATTAATATTAATTGAATCCAAATAATATTCCATTATTAAGTTTTTATGGGAAATTAAATTTCCACTAGTCTGATAGTCCAGTGATATAATTATGGAGTAGCAAGTCATGGATCTGAAGATCGATTCCAAAGCGTAATATTGGATAATAATAAATAATAATCATTCCATTTATCTTGAGTAAATATTCTTGACTGTGCTGTCTGTCATACATGACATGCGTTAAGGAGGAACTAAGTTTGGTCAAAGAATCGATGATCTATGATAAGAGCCAATATGAAAACCTTATAAGAGAACATAAAGAATTGGTGGAGACAGTTGCGATCACAAAACGTCAAAATAGCTCAATGCAAGCCACCATTCATCAGCTGAGCACTAGATTACACCAACTTGAACAAAAAGTGTCCCTGGATCAATCCAGCGAATGTTTTCGAAGTAAAGACAAGCACACAGAAGCCGAGCAGATTTCTGGACCCACTTCTGTCACTGATTCATCTTGCACACTTCATAAGTTCAAAGAATCATCCACTAACACGGTAAAAGAGGCTGATGTTGGTAGCACTAAGCAATTGCGCGATCAGCCATGGACTGAGGTTGTAAATAAGAAGAAGTATCGTCGCTCTGTTTTTCTATGCGGTGCAGCAGGCCCTGAGGTGACATCTCTTAAGGCTGTGGAACCGCACCAGTACCTACACCTCTGGAATATGCAGTCTAGCGTTGAAGAGGTTCGCAATTACCTGCACAGCCTATGTGACAGAGACACTTGCTCGGTCGAAGAAATAAAAACTAAAGGGAATTACAAATCTTTTAAAATTGGGGTCCCGCTGGACTGCTACCAGATATGTTACTCAGCTGAAGTGTGGCCTATAAATGCGAAAATCAAGGCTTGGGTTAACTATCGAAAACCCGCCCCAGTGGAGACCAAGAACCCGATAACTGGTCACGCTGAATCCCACCAGTCCTTTTGTGAAGACACCAACACTAACGACAAATAGATTTGTAAATTTACACGTTTTCTATCAGAATGTCAGGGGTATTAAAACCAAACTTAGTATGTGGAGAAATAACTTATCATTACTAGAGCATAACATCGTTGCAGCCACCGAGACATTCCTAGATAACTCTGTTGGAGATAGAGAACTCTTATCCGAAGATTGGACTGTACTGCGTCGCGACAGGAACTCTCCATGCGGAGGGGTATTACTCGCAGCGCGCGCACCCATAGTGTTACGTCGTCGTCCCGAATTTGAAACCGACAATAGCGAAGATCTATGGGCCAGCTGCGCGTGGAGCGGCCGCTCCGTATATGTCTGTGTTGTGTACATCAAGCCGAGCGCTAAGAATGAGGACTACATGAAATGGTTTTACAAAATTGAAAGTTTTATTAATGAAATTAAAGGCATTGTGTTAATATTAGGTGATATAAATTTAAATAGTGCAACTTGAGATATCAGGAACTATTATTGTTATTTTATGTCTTTTAGTAGTTTGAGTGAGAAGAATACAGTGATGAATTCGCATGGAGGTATGCTAGATGTGATACTTGTCCGGGAGAGTGATGATGTGCGCGATGCTATAGTAAGTCCTACCGATGGCATCGTATATCCCGACGCGTATCATCCACCACTGGAGGTAGAGGTAAGAGTGAACACTATACATTGTTCTGATCTAATAGACCCCAGTAATATTGATCCTACTATGGATTGGAATTTCAACAAATGTGACTACGACCTCCTATTTAGATTACTTGCTGAACAATCATGGGATAAGATTTTTGATTGTGACAATGTGAATCGGGCAACCGAATTCTTTTATGAATATATTTATAATATTTTTGATATGTGTGTTCCAAAATATAAAAGACCTAAAAATAAATGTAGACGCTATCCTGTATGGTTTACTAGAGATATTATTGAGGATACACAGCGGAAGGTAAAACTTCACGCTGCATGGAAACGCGGTAAGTGTGCCGAATCCTACAAGGCGTTTTCGACCCTGCGGGCAGAACTTAAAATCAGAGTCAAATCAGCACACTACTCATACACCCACGCGATTGAAAGTGAGCTTAAATCGAACCCAAATAAATTCTGGAAATATGTCTCTAACTTGCGAACGAAGGGTGGTTTTGTACCCTGTGTTACCTGCAACGAGGAAACGTTTAGCGGTATACAGGCGGCTGAGATATTTGCAAAATATTTCTCAAGTGTTTTTCTCCCCGAAATATCATCACTCGAAGCCGGAAGTGTGACTAGTCTCGTTGACAGCTTCAGTAATTATATAGACATAATAAATTTTACGCCCCAGGATGTAATGTCTAGTTTGAGCAAATTGAAGAGTGGAAATTCTACGGGTCCCGATAAAATTACATCCCTTGTACTCAAACGGGGCAGAAAACATATTTGCCTGCCCCTGCATCACATTTTTAACTTGTCTTTAAAAACTGGGGTATATCCGACGCAGTGGAAGCTTTCAAGGGTCTCACCAATACCTAAAGGTAACAATAACACCTCAGTCGAAGAGTACCGGCCGATTGCAATCCTTTCATCTCCTGCCAAAGTTTTCGAGCACATTATACATAATTACGTATACTCGCAGGTCGAGAAATACCTTTGTGATGAACAACACGGCTTCAGGTCTAGGCGCTCAGTTAATACCAATCTTTTAACTCTGGTTGATTTTATATCCACCAGATTAGACCAGGGCAGTCAGGTAGACGTTCTATATTTTGACCTAAAAAAGGCATTCGATAGGGTCAATAATGACCTACTGCTTACAAAACTGTGCGCTATTGGCATGACTCCAAAATTGCTTTACCTACTTGCAGACTACCTTCGCGACCGTCAACAGTATGTCAAGATTGGCCTATATGAATCAAAGCCTTATCATACGCGTTCCGGAGTGAGTCAGGGCTCAGTTCTCGGACCATTACTCTTCCTCATAATGATAAATGACTTATCAAATGTACTTAAGCATGCAAAATGTCTTCTTTATGCGGATGACCTGAAGCTATACTATGAAATCAGGTCGGAAACTGACTGTCAGGTTCTTCAACGCGATATTGACGCTACAAACAAGTGGGCTCTTGACTCTAAAATGGAATTTAACTTCTCCAAATGTAACGTGATGACTTTTGGACGTAAAAGATGCCCGATTCACTTCGACTATTATCTAAACGCTGATTCTATAACCAGAACTATGCACATGAAAGATCTAGGTATATTATTTGATCCAGGACTCACGTTTCATGACCATATGATCTTGACAGCTAAAGACTCCTTTAGACGCTTAGGTTTTATACTCAGGAATGCTAAAGACTTCAATGGTAATGACGTGGTTAGATCTCTTTATAACTCCCTAGTTCGCAGTAAATTGGAATCTAGCGCTTGCGTCTGGAATCCATACGAAACCACCTACGTCCTCTTATTGGAGAAGGTCCAGAAAGCTTTCCTTAGGTTCTTATATAAGAGGACAAACGGATACTATCCTTTTATGTATCCAACAAAATTCCTGCAGGGTAGCCTGGGGTACAACTCACTAGAAGTGAGGCGAAACTACGATCAGATCAGAACAGCGTGTAAAATTCTCTTTAGTAAAACTGAGGCGCCAGAACTCCACGGAAAAATATGCAGACTATTCGTGCCCGATAACTACCGCCGCAGTAGGAAGCACAGACTATTTGCCCCACCTGCTTGTCGCACTGTAGCACGTGCTAACTCACCCATTCCACGTGTACTTATGGCACTCAACACTCTCCTGGAAGTAAATCCAGACTGCGATTTGTTTGTGGACGGATGGAAGAAAATCCTAAGTGTATGTCTGGAGTACTGCGAGAAGTCTGTGTGCTAGTTGTGTCTTTAATTACCTCTTAGTTAGTGTAAGTGGCCTCCGGCCGTACTAATTAAGGTAAAAAAAAAAATAAAAAAAAATGCCAGTGTGCTGGACTTACCCAAAAAGCCCAGAAAACTGGTTCATTGCAATGGGACAGTAATTAGTTTGATGATATTTATTAGGCCACTTCTTTATTCAACTAAGTATTTACAGGTAACGCGACGTATGAGAGATAGGGTATACCGATGTTCCTCGCTCAAATTGAGCTGCTGGGGAAGTAGGTACCTCTACCTTACAGAAGACGGCAGTGAATCAACAATAGTTGTGTTTCTGCGAGTGAGTAAGGTTACCAGAGCTCGTTAGGGGAGGGGAGCTTAAGCTTGAAATGCTTCTCCAGTTTTTTTTAACTTTTTGTCTATTGTAATTCAAAGGAGGACAGTTTCTCACCATCTCTGTCTCCGTTGCGTTGCCAATACAAATTTATTTAAAAATAGAACTTAGTTTTTACATCTCTATCTTGTACTGTAAGAATCCTGGATCTAAAAGGCAGTAACTATTGTAACATATAAACTTATTTTATTTTTTATAACGCTTTTTAGTTAGTCTCCAATTTGATTGATAATTCGGCTATTTATAAGTTGACTCGGGACATTTATAGTACACAATATAATCGCGTACACGAGTGTTAGTTCGCCACGTTTATTTGATGACCAAGTTCAGTTGATAGATTAATATTTTCGTTAGTTTGCAGTTAGCGTCTGCTAACTCAGAAGTGTTATACGCGTGTACTCTCAAAAGTCAGCGTTATGCTTTTAGGTGCCATGACATGTTTATATTGAGTATCAATTAGTATTTAAAATTTATTCACCTAGTGTAAAAAGACTCAAATTATTTACCAATTGAAATACCAAGCTTCGTTTGTCGACAAGTTTTTTTTGCCGCGTCTATTTTTTACTGGCATTCCTATTTCCACATGCAAATTCCTAATTAAGTCATTATGCTAATCAAATAATTCACTTTAGTAGAGTGGAACACATCGATGGCTGATCAATTTCAGACCTTAAATTCAGCTACAACTAATTATAAAATTGGAAAGCGGTCAATGATTTTGGACGGTACAGTCAACCAAAAAGATACGTATAGAGCAAGTAAATAAAAAAGTATACTCTTCCGAATCATTCATTTATCTATAATTGTATCATTATGTGAAATAACACAATTAATGCCTAACCATACATAAATATTTCCAAGAAATTAAATTAACAGCGCCATTGCGTCAAAAAAACTTACGGAAAAATCGCGAGTCTGAATTTTATGCGAATGCGTAAGAAACACGTGAAAGGGCGTCAGATGAAGTTCAAGGTACTCGTAATATAAAACCTGGTAAGCCAGACAGTAGAACATATGACATTTTATATACTTGAAGTGACAATTTGTTTTAAAAAAGGTAAATTTTTAAGTAGGTAACTGGAGACTCAATTAATTATTTTTAATCATTGCAGCAATTTGTATTAAAACCTCTTATAAAAAAATTGAGTGTGTCTTGGGGATTTAAGACTTAAGAGAAGAGAACGGTACTTTTCATCCCTACTTAATGTCAAATACATATCTTGCTTGCCCCGCCGTAATGTGGGGTACCTGGCGACTAGGATTTACCTATTTTATCTCTCGCTTAAATAATATCAGATATGACCCAAGGGGTTTTTTTTAGTTTTTATTGTTCCAATTAAATTGCGAATTCATAGACGGTTTAAATATTCCCATGCGACACGTATCTACCCGGTACTGTATCTACAATGATTTGGTTGATTGGTAAACAGGAGTTTTATATAAAAAATGTGGGTTAAAGATCGGAATAAGCTGTTTTATCAGGTGTGTACTTATTTTAATTCATTTTCCCAATTCCCATTTTAGCCTCACAGATTTGTGACAGCCCGTCCTCCATCACAAGCACTTAGTATACCTACATGACTAGTCCAGTGCAGACTAAAACAAAACATTACGTCACTTACGTCGCTCCACATAGCATCTAGGCTCGTTTGGTCATAGAAAGTGTTGCGCCGCATACCTGCGCCCGCGCCGGGTCGCCGCCGTCTCCTGATAATTGATCAATTGGTTATTAGTGCGTACAAGTTAGCGCGATCAATTGATGCGACTGTTTGCGAAATTCTGCGTTTTGTTTTGATTATGTTTGTTCCAGCCATTTCTAACATTTCGCAGTTCAGTTAGATAATTTTTGTAGGATTTTTTTCTCTTATTTACTTTTTTTTTTCTCTTATTATTTTTTCTTGTAAAAGACACGTGATTTCTTGTAGTTGTTTCCAATGCTTTTATCTTAGTTAAACATAAACATTTTGTCCGTAGATTTTTTGCATAGTAAATAGTGCATATTTTATCTAAATCATCGTGATATATGTATTTTTTTATTATGTATAATGGTCTTTTTTCCTTCCGAAAATTTATTATAGAGTGTTGTGCAGATTTAGTTGTGTGACATATTAAAACTATTGAGCTCTAAATGCGTTATCAAATACATAGTATTTTAGCTTTCCTTCGTATTGATAAGGTCTATTGATTACGTACCTAAAGTATATTTTTATAGCTTTTATGATTCACCCCTTGTAACGAACAAACAGTTAAGTACCTACATAATATGTTATCAGATTAGATGATATGTATCAGGATATAAATGTATGTCAGGGTTGATTGAGACGAAGGCAAAGTTGCTTTTACTAGTCTAGCTGCTGAAAATACTTAAATGAAAGTGATAACGTGTTTCAGATCTTATATTTGAAACACTTGTTAATTAGTTAAGCATAATTTAAACCATATCAATTATTTGATCGCGAAGAGCGAACTTGTTAACAAATGAGCTACGATTGGGAAATAAATATTACGTTGGTTTGAAGTTTATTGTAAACAAAGAAAAAAAATTGTTTATAGTAATAATACCTATTAACAATTTTATTGAAGTAACATGAATATACCTACAGTTTTATGCGCTTAACCTCTCTACTGCTATCAATAATTAATAAACAACAAATTAACTAACAATAAGATTACCAATTATTAAATAAGTACGCAATCGAATAGACACGAAAATGTTTTGTATCTCTGTCCTATCATTGAAAAAGACATAGTTGAACATTTTTTTTGTTTAAATTAATAGAGTTTATATAGAAAATCCTAATTAGGGTTGACCTACTCAGCTTTGGGTCAAAAAATAATCATAATTTATGCAAATATAGTCAATGAATGGCTCTACATTCTATAAAAAGGTACCAGGGCAGCATACACGAGTAGCAGTAGTCGTGTGAAAACGAAAGCCATCGTAATAGTCGTATATTTTGATAGTGAAAGTGTTGAGTGGCAGATTTATCGATGAAGAGAGATGACAACCACTATGTTGACAGAAATATCTTATTTTGCAGAATGAGCCTTAGAAAATCATTTCGCTATTAGATTTTACAGACTTTCATTGACTGACGTGCAAATCGACTCCAAGCGACTCTTTCATTCGATTCAATAAGAGGGGGTGACGTTCTAATATAAAGCTTATGCAGCTAAGAATATAGTTCAGTATTAGTTCAAAGTAAAAATGTTCATTGAGCAAAACAAATACATATTTTCCAGTAGTTATTTATAACTTACTCACTTCATAAGCTTTTATTAACTATAATAAGCTTTATTTTTATTGTCAGTTATTTAATCAAACGGAAAACAATTGAGAAGCTTATGGTACTAATTGCAATTGTTTAATGTTTTACCATCAGATGAGATCTTTTTATTAATGTCAAAAATATCACGATAACACCTTTGACTTCAGTTACAGCCTTTTGTTGTGAAATTTATAAAGCCTATCTCGTTACAGCTTGTGGTAGCTATTAAGATTTATTAAAAAAACATATGAGAAGTATTTTTGTTACATTCAATGTACTAAACAACATAAATAAATAAATAAATATAAATATTTCTGGACATTATGACACAGCGCCATCTAGTTCCAAGCTAAACAACGAGGCTGGTGTTACGGATACTAGTTGGTCGATATACTACATTATATATATTTTTTTGTAAATTCATATATATTATAGATAGATACATCCATGACTAAGATACAAATGTTCATGCTCATCACACAAACATTTGTCCCTACCGGGATTCAAATCCGGGATCCATAGCACAGAAGGCAGTGTTAACTACCACTGGACTAATTGGCCGTCATAATTCTATCAGTTCTATTATAGTCGTTAGTGCCTGTATTTGTTTAAAAGGTTCATACCTATAAACATACCCATTGAATAAAATAACTGAAAAAATTAAACATACATCATACATATCATCACGCTTGTCGTTCCCGAAGAATTAGGCAGAGGTGTACTAATGTACACCCAAGTATGTTACACCGGTATGTTTTAGGTCCCATCTAATAGGGGGCGAGCCTATTTTTACTAACCCAGCACGAATCTGAACTCCGAGCTGGTATTGAGAATTTCATAGAAAAACCCAATAACACTTTGCTCGACCTGGGAATTGAACCAAAGACCTCTGGCGTGGCAGTCGTACTGTACGACCATCAGACCAACGAGGCAGTTAAATAAAATAGTAACGTAATATTCTTATACGTAGTCGGTCTGAGCTGTGGTAGCGTAACGGTGTGACCAGTGGACTGAGATGTCAGAGGTCTCGAGTTCGAACCCAAGACACGCACTACTGACTTTTCGGAAGTTATGTGCGTATTTATAACATGCTCAAACGGTGAAGGAAAACATCGTGAGGAAACCTGCATGCTTGAGAGAATTCTCGATGGCATGTGAAGTCTGCCAACCCGCAGTTGGCTAGCGTGGTGGACTATAGCCTAATCCCTCTCAATTGAGAGGAGACCCGTGCCCAGCAGTGGGACATTAATGGGTTGATGATGACGTAGTCGGTCTGTCCTTATGGCAGTCATTTTAAATAAAAGAGCGGAATAGTTGAGCGACTAGTTTACATTCCAATGTTGTATGCTTTATTATTTTACAGCTACGTTCCAAATGTTTCAATAAACATTGCATTTACCGTGTAATTGTTGGTTTACTTAAGAGCTAAAGTAAACTGTTTGCTTTGATACCTCGGTTAGAGATTTTTGGGTTTAAGTGAATATTATTAATTATACTATATTATTATAATATAGTATTAGTAATCGATGGTAATCGAAAAAAAAAACAATTATGGAAAAAAGAATATAACTTTTGAAGGTATTTAACTATATAATAGTCTACCCTCGCATATAAAAAATTTTTACCACATTTAGTTTATTTAAGTCCACAATTTCAAATTATATTCTAAGCAACCGCTCGTTTCTCACTTAAAATATATCTAGTGTATTCTCATTTTACACGACCAGTGAAATTGAAATTGTATTAGTTTTAAGTTAAAATAAGTTCTCATGTAAGTGGCTTATGTGCCTTTATGAGAATAAATTCTTTAAACCTAATCGATAGTATCGTTTTGTTTTTCAAAATATATCCTCTGTTATTAGCTATGTCAAAATCCAATCGAATTTATTCTTAGTTAAGAGTAAAAATCGTTGTGTAATTTGAAAATTACGTGCTCGAACAATATACACAGTTTATAAAGCGCAAAGATTCGAGGTCAATAAAAAGTAATAGTAAATTTTTGCTTTTTGCTTGTTATAATACTCATTTTGACTTTTTTATATAGCTCGTTGTTGGAGGGAAAACACAAGTGATGTTAAAATTACAAATCGTAAAACGTTTCAAAAATATTTGAATTACAAAACCAGAGCCAAACACTTCAGAAACATGATGTAACAACGAAAAGATATACAAAAAAAAAATCTTATTTCAATAGGAATCGTTTAAAAATATTTGATTCAAAACATGTTGCGGAACATGTAAAACATTTCAGAAACACGTGTTAACGATATGTGTATTGTTGCAGTGCATGAGGATGCGAGCCGGTGTGTGGTGGAGCGTGGCGGCGCTGACGCTTCTCGCCGTCACCAGCGCCTTAAGAACCCCACAGGTATGAATTTTATGTGGTGAACACCACGTGGTGATTGAATAACATTACATGATGTCAAAGATAAATTTTGTTAATCATTTTATATTGCTATGACAGTACTTGTACTAGAAATGATTGAAAACTACTTTACAAAAAAAAAAAACGAAATTAAATTAATAATATTTATACATAAACATGTATTAATTAATAATTATAATAATTCATAATTCAATATTAATAATTCATCCGCGGTACTGTCTGGGTGCTAAATGCTCAGAAGACTGAAGTCATTGTGAGTAATTACCACGTTGGATGGCAATGCTAATTCTAATAACATAATTGCGAAAAACATGGTAACGGAGCGATTGATAAAAATGTATCCCTTAAACCCTTTTAATTATTTTGTATTAATATACCTTAAGGATTTCTTCCTGAATTACTCTTCAAAATACTTTTAACTAAATATGGTCATTAAAATAAATACATCTTAAAATGTTCTTCAAAAATTAAATATGTTGTTGTTGTTTATTGTAATTGAAACATTTAGTATTGGTGTCAACAAATATTTCTTTCGGACAAACCGTAGAGTTGAGGCGTCTTAACTCAATAAAAAAACTGAGAAACATATGAAAGAAGCTTTGACATTTTTGACTCAGTTGCTATTATTTAAGATTGTGTCTGTAAATAGCCACATCAAGAATTCAAGTTGAATACCAACTAAAATATGCCTTATATACAATTATGGATATATGCCGTGCAACCCATTCTACGTCCCAAAATACTTAACATGCAAGTTAATTTATCTTGTGTGCAAATATTTACACAAGTTAATTTATCTTAAAAAACCAATTTAATTACGTCAACAGCGAATATAAAATTAATATCGGGACAGTTAAACCATTGCGCCACGCCTTCACTTGTTGCTTGTAATAAGTTCAAGTTATATTTAAGTTTAACTTGTAGTTATGTGTGTGTGTAGGCTTTGTCGCGCTCGGTCAACTATCAAGGTTGCAAGATATTGTTACACGTACGAGTATCGTTTAGTTGCACCGCTGCACTCGAGAATGCACTTTAACTGTTTTTGTCACAGATATTTGTTTTTATCTGAGCTGTGAACTATGAAGTCAAAGGTTTTGACTTCGATCCTAACTTACACTGACTTTTCTAAATTAAACGGTGCAGGAAAATATCGTAAGGAAACCTGCATGCCTAAAAGATTTTCTCGATGGCGTGTGAAGTCTGCCAACCCGCATTAGACTAGCGTAGTGGATTAAGCCTAATCCCTTTCAAATGAGGGGAGACCCGTCCCCAGCAGTGGGACAGTAAGAGGGTGAGGAGGATGATGATTTCTTTTAGAACTACATTGTTTGTATTGGAAACAAAGAAGGCTACTTTGCGTGTCGCGACATAATTTTGTCGTGTTTCTCCTGCCTCTAGTAACCGTCTCTTCGTGTCATAGACATGCAATGACAAAATTTCCGTGGTATGCGTTAAAAACCTACAAGCACTAAAATGCAATAATTTCCTTTCACATTTTAATCACTCGCGACCAGTCCCGGCTTCGCACCTATACTTATCTGTAAACAAAATAAGCACAGACACACACGTTACATTTATAGCACCCGTCTTTTTAGGGAAGGGGTTAGAAATCTGCCAACTAAAATACTAAATAACTAAATACTAGGTCCTAATAGAAGATATTTGTTATTAGAAAAAAAAATGAGATTAAGAAAAATCATGTAAACAAAGAATAAGGTTTTTGAATATTATATTAATATATAACTTAAGGATTTACAAGACATATGTCTGTTTTATTCAACAATAAGTATATTAAATCTATAGATTATGTTTCCCCACTAGTTTCTCAATGTAAATACATCAGAACAGTCACCAAGTTACCAACGCTCCACTTACAGGCGTATAAACCTAAGGAAAACCAGTTATACACGTAACGATTAATAATTATCTGTTTCTTGGATATCATAAAATATAGCAATGAGGCTGTATTGGAGATCTGAGGCCGTACAGCAATCTGTTTAAGGAGTTTCTTGTTGTAAAAGAGAGATAGCGCTATACTGTTTATATAGCAGCATTCTTCTCTTACAACCTAAATAAAATTTGTACTAACCTAAATACTTGTTGTGGTACGGACCCTGTTGTTGGCAAAAATTATAATCGTTATGAAGAAAAACTAGTTTAATTTACTTTATAAAAATATGGATGAATAATTTATATTACTTGTCCTATCTCCAAAAGGTGAGGCGTACTTTACCTACATATGATTTTTTATGTTTCACCTAATAATTATGGTGAACCTATTGCCATTAACCAAGAATAGAACCATACTTTGAGCATCTACGGAGAATTTCCCAAACCACCCACCCAATACTTCACGGTTATAATAAAACAATTTCGATTTTCTCCAAAAGAAGTAACTGACCGTGGTCAAATAAACAAATAAAATGCATTAATATTTGTCTAAATAACTAGTGTTGCGAAACAAACAATGGCTATGA
Organism: Craniophora ligustri; assembly: GCA_905163465.1. Classification (NCBI taxonomy): domain Eukaryota; kingdom Metazoa; phylum Arthropoda; class Insecta; order Lepidoptera; family Noctuidae; genus Craniophora; species Craniophora ligustri. The sequence continues at coordinate 2,790,144 of LR990960.1, read as the reverse complement.
ATCAATTGTTGCGTTACTCAATATATTTTTTTATATTACAGTGTAATAATAGACTTGGTAGTACTAAGTTTGATAGAACCCAATTTATTATTCATAAAACATTATAGACGGAAATGAACATTGCATAAAAATAAGTTAATATTTACGCATGGGTGTAGTTAAGTGCATTATATTTTTTTATTTCTGTAAGACATCTCTTGAAGACCCTTTCTTTTCTTGAAGACTTTTACTTGTCATTTCTTTGAATTATAAGCAACGCATGCATGCGGATTACACGGATCTACCAGTTACATATACAGTAAATAATAATGCAATACTTATAGATAACAGATAATAGTAAATACAGCTCAAACATAGGATACATCATGCCTTCTTCTCACAGTACCTACTCCAAGCATTGAGACCTACGGCATACGGCGTGTGAAGTCCCAACCTGTATCAGGCTATTAGGACGTTAAACCCTATTAAGACGACCCATTTAGCTCAGCGGTAGTTAACGCTGCCTGCTGTGCTATGGGTCCCGGGTTCGAATTCCGGTAGGGACGAATGTTTGAGTGATGAGCATAAACATTTGTATCCTAGTCATGGATGTATCTAAGTATAATATGTATGTATTAATGAAAAAAAAAGTATATATGTAGTATGTCAACCAACTAGTATCCGTAACACAAGCCTCGTTGCTTACCACGGAGCTAGATGGCGCTGTGTAATAATGTCCGGAAATATTTATTATTATTATTTATTATTATTATTATTATATTATTAAGGGGGTGTTGGGAGGGAGGTAACAAGACCTGTGCAGGAATAGTAAATATATAACGTAATCAACTTTCTATAGTAACATCATTGATAGCAACCGCGATGTCTTCTCGCGACAAATTAGTTAGGCGTAAGTTGATCAAAACGATGTAGCGTTTTTTAACAGTGAAATCATACTTTTCACTTCAATGACATAATAATAAGTAATATCGATTAGCGTCGACGTTAAGCGTTACGTTGCGAATTAATTTACTTCAAGATCGCTCACCCCACTTTCTAGGCTCGCGAGCGTAGTCACATCTCGATTCATGTAAATAGCTTGCTAATTAGCTTATTACGCTTATTTTTCACACGCTATATTTATGCTTCAGCTGTTCTGGTATAAGATGCATTTTTTTTTTGTAATGGTTGGGCTTGGTCTTGACCTAGATGGTTGGTAGATTTGGCTAATCCAACGAATTAACTCATCCACAAAATTCCTGTCCACAATCTATCCTAAACTCAACTCTAACATTATATGTATAGTTTTCATTTTACTTTAATTTAGGCCATTTATTATGCTCATTACCATAGGACTGTCATAGTAACTACTATACAAAGGCCCGTCCCGAGGCCCATATTAGACTTTAAATTGCGAATCAAATGAAGTTTTAAATAAAGGTAAATGAAAGAAGGAATTAAAAGTGATATCTCGAGTAGGTAATAATTCGAAAGCGCGAAATTAATATACAAATATCAATGAGCATGGGCATATCTAGACGCTTCCCTCCCCTCCTGGGGTGGCCATAGTCCACCATATGAGAATTTTGAATCGGTAGCTCTACATCCTATGGTGGGCACTGTACCGTTCTGGGTTGGGCACGGCCCATCCCACTCACGCCCATGCCAATTAGCTTCAAAATAGATACTACTATCATTCCAAATAAAATATATTACTATCACTAACATATACAGCTAGCTACATTATAAATCAACATACTTATAATAAAAAAAAAAAAACAAAATTAAAATTAATTGTAACCTGCTCCGTGATTGTAACGCTCATTAAGCCTGCATTTGAGAAAGTAAAAACTCTGCACCTGCAAGATATTATATTAAACTAAACAAATAATAAAATTACGAATTATATGAAGTTAAATAATATGACTGAGTGTTGAATAATTATTGCGTCACGGTTACGTGAACTTTCTTTCAGAGTAAAAATTATTTAATTGAAGTCTTACTTATTAAGTTGTTTGATTCGCCTTTAGCTTCTGTAGAAGCAACTTTGTAATAAAATAACATTTCTTTTGGTCAATTCTGGTAAATGCTGCAGACGGTGCCTGGATGGGATGATTGACGCTCTTTGGTGGAAGCCTACTTTCAGCAATATTCTTTACCTATCTACATTTCGTAATTGGCAACATTACTAAAACATAGCTGATATGTAAAGCTTAAAATAAATAAATAAAACAATATTAATTTGTAGTGAAATTTCTCATGAAACAAAATTCCTTTATACGGATTTTATGTCAAATTACGTCAATATTAAAGTAATAGCAACATATTTCAATTAAATCCGCAAAAAGTAGTTTTGTTTAAATAAAAATATTATTCAAATACTGAATCCATCTTGATTGGAAACTAATTACGATAGGACACGAACATTTGCTAACAATATGTAGATATAAACACAGATTATATGTAAATAAAACGTTCAACGTTCGTACGGTATGCGCTCGCGCATGTTACAGCACTTTCGATAATAGCATGACTCCGACTGTGGCATGATTTAGTATAGCTGCGGTTACACTAGTATAGTATTACTCAAAACTACGTAATTGATATAATACGTTGAATATATGATTCTGAAGGCAAACGATTTCTTTCCTTTATTTTTATTCCACTCGTCAATGTGAGGACAAGGCATTTTGCCAGGTAACACAGTTATAGGCGTGACCTTTATAATACATACCATCACGCCTGTCCCCGAAAGGTTAGGCAGAGGTGTACTAATGTACACCCACGTTTCGCCGGTATCTTGTGGGTCCCATTTAATAGGCGAGCTTATTGGCATTAACCGGGCACGAATCCAAACTCCGAGCTGCTACTGACAATTTCACAGAAAAACCCAATAACACTTTGCTCGGCCTGGGAGTCGTACCTCTTGTACCTGAGCACCTTTCTGCCTAGGACTTTCGATACGTGATAGTATAGTAAAAACGACAACTGTTAATAGTAATTTACAACGTACAATTCTAATACTTACCGGTATTCATACTCGTCGCCTAGCAATCAGTACGTAAAATCAGCATGTTTGAGTAACACGCAATTTTACAGCCATTTTCGTTAAGTGCCCACTATGCTAGTATTATGTCATTAGTTTTAAATGCCCTAAGATTGCCTACAAAGGTAGTAGTATCGTGATTTTTGTAATATGCCGTTAAAATGATGGGCCGCTAAACGATTAAGGTGACACTTTACAGTAAGAAGGTTTGAATGTGTATGACATTGAATGCTTATAATGGTTTAATCAATTTATTGTAATATTTTATTGAGATTTGTAAAACATCACGATTTGAATGACACAGCACGAAATTACGATTTGAATGCAATCTGAACAATTTACTTTTTGCTAACTACAAAATATTTATTAATAATTATAATTTAACATTATTAATGAGAATGCTCTTTGATGTCAAAAATTCTTCTAATTACGTGCAGACATGTGTACAGGTTATATGTCACTCTACTCACCCATATTGTAGGGAATAAAAAACCTCACACGCAACGCCATCAACAGTTAATTTGAGTGAGCATAACTCAATCTCATTTATGGCCATGGCTCAAATCTGGCTCAAACAAATATGCCATATGATCCTTGCGGAAAATCCATGGAGGAGGCCTTTCTTCAGCAGTAGAGATCATTTAGGGAACCCTCCCGCTGATGACGGTGTATAAATAAATAAAATATTCCTGGACATTATGACACAGCGCCATCTAGTTCCGTGGTAAGCAACGAGGCTTGTGTTACGGATACTAGTTGGTTGATAAACTACATATTATATACTTTTTTTTTTTAAATACATACATATTATACATAGATACATCCATGACTCGGATACAAATGTTGATGCTCATCACACAAACATTTGTCCCTACCGGGTTTCAAACCCGGGACCCATAGCACGGCAGGCAGCGTTAACTACCGCTGAGCTAAATGGATCGTCTCTTTGTAATGGTCTTTCAAGTATTTGTCCAATACTGCAATTGAACTCACTCAACCCCTGTACCCATCGTCCCACCTACAAGTATAGCGTCATATCAATGTCAACAGAATTACGTGGTATTTTATATTATTATATACACTTTAACACACTTCACACGCTTCTTCAAGGTTTGTTGGCATGGCATCTCCGTCTATTGTTTCCTCGCCATGAACTTAGGTCGTTGGCAGAGGAACATAGCGATTTAGGTTTTAATGCTAATGGACTGATAGCTGACACGCGAATATTTTACATACAAATGAACCATGTTGTTATCAACTAGGTCTCTTAATTATTTATTAGACACTAGATTTTGCCCGTGACTTCGTTGGTGAAGAATTAGTGGTTTTATCCAATCTGGTTATTTATTTCTACCCTCTTTAAAAAAATTATCAATTCCACATACAAACTTCCACCCGTCACTCCGCCTTTTTAAGGGATGATTTCCGGGACAGTATCTATATATACATATGTATATACATATGTAGGTATACATATGTATGTACATCTGAATTTTTAAGATATATCTGTTGACAGACAGACACACTTTCGCATTTGTAATACGACGAGTATTAGCTTATAAAAGCTCGATGGCAATAATCAAAATAATTTATCATATTGGACTTTATACATCGTAAAGCTTCAGTAAATTTTGAAACATGGACATAAAGTTAAATTACGGAATTAGATGTGAAATGTATGGCCGCTATCAAATATAACTATGTACCAATTACCGTGGCTTGCCACATAGATATTGCTTTGACACAGTAATGTATAAATTTAGCGAAGACCGATATATGTCAAGAAACACAACCACTCTCTTGAACTTCAATTTATCATCATCCTAATTATTGTTCTTCTGCTGGGCACTGGTCTCCTCTCATTTAAGAGGTTATAGTCCACCACGCTAGTGCTAGTCTAGTGCATGCAGGTTGGCAGACTTTACATGCCATTACAAAGAGCCTCTCAGGCATGCAGTCTTCCTCACGATGTTTTCGTTTGCCGTTTGAGTATGTGATAAATACGCATGTAACTTCGCAAACTTAGTCATGTGTGCCCCGGGACTGAACTCAAAATCTTTACCACAGTCGATTAGTCGCACCACTATCACAGCTTTCATTTTTTTTTAAAACAAATTTAAAATTGCACGCTGTCGTTTGCTTTTTTTTATTTTGGCACAATTCCACCACACTGATATAGCTGCAATTCTCGTAATACGTGTTGTTACGTAGGTACTTGTTGATTGTATTGAAATTATGTCCAATTCGATTTTATTATCACTTTTATTGCTTTATCCTGAATATGTGATGTCTTAAAGTAGGTTTCCATCATTGCTCGAGGTATTTAATATTCAGAGTTGTCATATTATGAAACCCCAAAGAGAAAAGCAGAGATTCTCCGAATAATTGCAATCTATTGCTATCAAGAAAGCACATTTTCAAATTCCGATCTGCTACTAAGAATTTTGCTAATAAGTCCCACTCCAGAAAAATCTTCACGTGACGTCGGAAACGAGCCTAATACCTCAAATTCAGCAGTCAACTGCTGCAACTACTAGACGAATGTAGTATTTATATAGAGCAATATACTTATTAATATTATAATTTTACTCGAATGTGAGACTACGCGGTCTAAGTACGTAAGTATTTTCCGACACAAGACCCAATATCGGTTTTAGCCTTTCGTTTTATGGAGGTCAAGCGACGATTAGAAGAATTGTTGACATTTGTATCACGTACTGCATATCAGCTGTATCTCATACATAAAATCTTAGTCTGTAAGGTATGTAGTTATTCCTCCTCTAATGTATTTTATGTTTCGGGTATGAATACTGGTAAAGGCAAAATGTTTGGATGTTAAGCTTGGACAATTTTACTTAAGTCCCACTGTTGGGCGCGGTTTCCTCTCATTTGAGTGGTAGGTAGGTTCTGCAAACTTCACATGCTGTCAAGAGAATCTCTTAGGCATGCAGGTTTCCTCACGATATTTTACAAATGTTTAACGTTTTTCTTAAAAGTCTTTTATATTATATCAACCTAAGCTGGTAAATAAATGAAGCTGTGTCATAATGTACAAATTATTGTTAATCTATGAACATCAAATGAAAAGACCAACATATGAGTATGAAACTAGATAGTCAATAGTAAAAAAAACAATTAAGTTGCATTGTGTCTTAACATTTTAAAGTAGAGATACATCAGATATTATTGTTATATTAGTGTTACGATCTGATAACTTACTATTAATATAATGAAGGCCATTTTAGTAACGAGAAAGGAAATTTGGTAGCAAGGTGAATTTAGATGTTTTGATTGGAAGTTCCTGGTAAAAAACCAAAATTAATAGAGTATAAACAGTATTATTGTTTCACTTATACGAATATTAGACATTGAAATAAAATGGCATTCGAGAATGCGTATTTTGCATGCTTCTGACAATTCTTTACAGCGTCAAAGGAATCGTACCGTATTCAATCTGTAAAAAGCTGTATGCTAACTTTGATTTGTTTTGATGGCGTCGTTCAAATATTCACGAATTAATTCTAAAATTATTAGCCTCTAAATAGCAAAACTAATAAATTACTTTACACTAAATTAAACATTCAAGTTGTATCATATTTAGTGTCAAAATGTGTATCAAGTTTCATACTAATACATTTTGTAGACTGGTAGTTACCGATTACATATAGCCTAATTGTTTGGTGATATAATAATATAATCTACACAGAGGAGAATTTAATTGATTTTATTATTATATTTACGTGATATGAAACTGAGAAAGCCTAGCGGTATGACCAGTGGACTGAGGCCGTCGAATTCGAACACAAGGCACGCACCACTGACTTTTTCGGAAGTTATGTGCGTATTTATCACATGCTCAAACAGTGAAGGAAACCATCGTGAGGAAACCTGTATGCTTGAAAGATTTGTCTCGATGGCATGTGAAGTCTGCCAATCCGCAGTAGGCTAGCGTTGTGGACTATAGCCTGATCCCTCTCAAATGAGAGGAGACAAGTGCCCAGCAGTGGGACGTTAATGGGTTGATGATGATGATATGAAGCTACGCTAATATAAGACTTTGAAAATAGTCAGTTTTTTACTGATTTACTTTATTTTACTTTTCGCAGTATATTGATATAAGGGTTCGCCACCCTGGATGCTATAAAGAGTAACATCGGAATAAAATAATAAAGGTATACAGTGGTTACTATAAAATAAATATTGAGTTATGCTTTCAGCATGGGGTTACGTAACACATTTTAATTTAGGTAAAAGGTGTTTTAAATAAAAAAGTATAACTATATTTTTTTAATAAATAGATTTATTGTCTACCGTCTTACATAATTTCAGTATATTGAGATGTATATGATTAATTTATTCATTCGACTTAAAGATCATTGAAGTCCTGGCGTGACACAATACAGTTTTAAGTAAGAACTTGAAATTATTTAGCTTTTTTTATACTTATCACGAGTACAAATGTGTTAATGAAATTAGTGCTTACCTTAATTTTAATGGTTCGATTATTGTTGTTATAATGTACCAAGAATCGATAGTATCGCGGTATCGATAACCGATTAGTCAATACTATCGAGTTTGTTATTTTGCTCAATCGACAATAGTTTTAATTCTATGTCAATGTTAAATGATTAACTAATTATATTTCGTAGTTTCAACATTCATTAAGTGTTTTTTGTTCCTTCTAAAGAAATGTGTATCCATTTTTTAAGTTCGTAATATACCTAGTTGGGTCATAAGATCTGTCACAAATACTTCAACGATTTTTACGACTTTAGATTTAAGTAATTTGAATATAGACTCTTATCTTGACCCTCAACCTTCGAAGTCAGTCGATAACCGCAGTACGCTCGACTTTGATACCTTAACTTTGATAACTCAACCTTCTTTGTAGAAGATAGGTCAGCGTTTGACCACAATCTCACCTGATGATAAGTAGCGATGAAGAATGAAACACGCACCTAGAATATACCTATTCACTCGTGACTTGAAGATCCCCAAACTGTACTCGTCGTTAAATACAAACTCAGGCAACTGATTCCATTCCGTCGCTGTGGATACAAAGGTCAAAGCGAAGCGCTTAGTGCGGTTTTGGGGGATTTACACCAAAAATCGGTGCCGCTTATCAGTCTGTCTGGTTAAATATATTCCCAATTATGATAAAATTAATCTCAGGCTTGCTCCTCCAAATACTGCTATTTCATAACACAACGGGTGTAAGGTTGACCGGGACACGAGCCGATGAATGATTTGTCGTGATTGACGAATCATTCATGGTCGATCAGCCAGTTTTACTTGCCCGGGGTTTATTCACTAAGAATTTACAGACCCCTAGCACGCTAGGTTTTAATGTATATGCCTATATGTCTTCTATCGTTAGCATAAAGTATGTTTTTGAAATTTCCATTCCCGTTTCACTTTTCTCGGTTTTTATCTAATCTGCTTTTCTTTTCGATTCTCTTCTTCCTTATTTATTTATTTTAGTTGTTTCTAACAAGAGATACACCTTATATACTAATTGCACATGTTTAAAAAATTCCAAGGGCTTTGTGTACTCTCAGTTACAGGAGAATGCAAATATAAAAACAAACAAACTGAAACAATTAACAATATTAAAACTATATTAAGAATAAAAATTATTAAAACAATTAATATTTGGGACGTAATGAGATTAAACAATATTACATAGTTAAGTTAAAAATAGTATTAAGATTTAAAATCCATCTCCTTTGGGAAATGGGCTCAGGGCTCCAGCTATATTTTAATCGTGTATCTATTAATATTCACTCATTAAACCAACTTATAGTGGAACAGAAAACTTACCTTACTGGTATTAATAAGTACATGTTATTAGTGCAGATACCGCGCCCATAAGTTTCACAGCGATACTGATTAAATTTTTCTAATGCAACGCAACGGAAAATTGTGGGTATAATTAATTTTAATACTATATTTCTACAATAGCCTTTAGTATTTTCCTTATAAAACTGGTCTACTTACTCCAGGTAAACTTTAGTTTGCTTCCATGATCTTATCCCACAAGTAATATTTGGAAGTGAGCTGTGAGAGCCTAGTGGTGTGACCAATGGACTGAGATGTCAGAGGTCTCAAGTTGAAACCCAAGGCACGCACCACTGACTTTTCGGAAGTTATGTGCGTATTTATCACATTCTCAAATGGTGAAGGAAAACATCGTGAGGACCTGCATGCTTGAGAGACTTTATCGATGGCATGTGCAAGTCTTCCAACCCGCAGTAGGCTAGCGTGGTGGACTATAGCCTAATCCCTCTCAATTGAGAGGAGATGCGTGCCCAGCAGTGGAACATTCACGGTAATGATGAATATTTGGAAAATGTAGTGGGTAGTATATTTGGTAACCAAATAGCAGTGTATGAATATATCATATATTGCTGCTTGTCTGCAATAAAGGGCAGCCAAACCAAAGTACTTATCACCTGTTTAAACGAATATATATACATATGTAAGTACAACAGGTTATTTATTTCGGAAGTGCAACTTCCTACTTATTAATACATATATGTAACTTTCACTTGCTTTCAAATAAATTGATGATTTCCTATCAAATATTAAATGATTGTATGCGTGCGCGGATGCGTTGCGCGGTTTATTATTTCAGCATACCAGCTGAAATAATAAACCTATTATTATTTAATTAGCATAACATAACATACCACTACGCCTGTCGTCGCTGAAGAGTAAGGCAGAGTATTTTTTTTTTATATTTAATTATTTTGGGGCTTTTGTGCAATTTGCACATATCAGCCCCCTCAGTACATAACCTAGTAAACAGCTAATTTATAGATTTATCTAATTAGGTTATAGTGAACATCGATACAGTACCAAATCATAAATCATTTTATCTTTCTTGGATGTGGGTATAGCCAATATACTTTGCGCTATACCCACATCCAAAAGGCAGAGGTGAATTATGTACACCCACATTTTGCCGGCATTCAAAACCTGGGAATTGAACCAAAGACCTCGTGCTCAGCAGTCGCGCTTACGGCCAACAACGTAGTTTTAACACGAAAAAATACGAAACAATTTTAACTGGCAATAAATACGTCACAGATTTCATAATGATTTATTTTACTGCAGGTAGTTATTTTAGGTACCATACTTTTTGCGTTTCGGGTCAAGGTAACACACTGAGGGTCGGCAGATATGGTCATTATAGCGCGCTTATTAAATGACAATTGTAATTTGTAGGCAATCACGATTGGTTTTGGCGATCGAGAACTGTATCCGGGAATTTTATATGGTGGTCCTAAATATCTACTTTGTTACTAAGAGACGCAAAAAGTGAATAATATTATACGTTGATCTTGGATGCGTGATTATATATATATATATTCCTAGACATTATGACACAGCGCCATCTAGTTCCGAGCTAAGCAACGAGGCATGTGTTGCGGATACTAGTCGGTTGATATACTACATATATACTTTTTTTTTTGTAAATACATACATATTATACATAGATACATCCATGACTCGGATACAAATGTTGATGCTCATCACACAAACATTTGTCCCTACCGGGATTCGAACCCAGGACCCATAGCACAGCAGATAGTGTTAACTACCGTTGGACTAATTGGGTCGTCATTATGCTCTTACATGGCCGGGATGCACATTTAATAGTCATTTAAAGCCTTATCAATAGTACGTATATACCTAGGACAGCATTTTCAATGTATCGAAATCTATATACATACCTATATGTTGTACGATTGCTAAATCCGCCACCATGAAGAGAGATTTACAAAGTTGTAGAGCAAATCTTGCATTGTTAACATAATTATTACGCACTAAATCTACATATTATATAAGGTGATTGGTACTTTCGTTATAAAACATTATTTTTACATTATTTTGATGAAAACAATTAGTGATGAGACGGATAACATGGAAGAAATCTCGAGCAGAGACGGTGTACCAAACTAAAAGAAGCAGGTTTAAGTGTCAAATGTATCTGATATTCCATGGTATATTATTCCTATTATTACATGTATTATTACTTCAACCAATTTACTTCACCGCGAAATGGAAAACTAATATTAAAGTATGTAATGTCAAGGAAGAACCCACAGCCATATGCGTGTGGTCACCGACACCGCGATCTTGCGCAAGCGCACTTTTAATTAGAAAGTCAATTAATGTGTTTTAATTCTAAAATAAAACGCAGTTTAGCCACTATTACTGCGATACTCATCTCGTTTTGTATTGTTATTTATTTATCTATAGAAATAATCTTTTTTAATAATGCACGCCATGTCTATCTATATATGTATATCTATATTGTAATAGTAGGTTTAAGTTTAGGTTTCTAGAAAATGTAGGTATATTATTATGAAGTTATTGTCTTCTGCATTTTGGTTAGAATTATTTTGAGAAACCGTTTGTAAAATAACTAAGATAACAAGTTTATCTGACTACTTTTATCATTCTTACTAGTCATTGCAAATACAAATTTAAATAAAATATTGTACAATTTAGAATTACTTATGGTATATATATAGTAAAATAAAGACAATTGTGTTTTTCTCTGTAAAGACGAAATTCAATTTATTAATCATATTTTACAAGGTTATTTATTATATAAACTTTTACCTAAAACACTTATTATGCTCACCTGTAAAGACGAAAAACAACATTTAAAGCCTTTATTTCAGGTGATCTTTCTTGTAGTACATTTATTAATTAATTATTACTACAATTAATATTATTTATTATTAATTATTATTACAATTATTTTCATACACTAACAGTTTTTTCTTTAGATGTCACTTTCAAATGTGACATCTATAAAAAGTATAAACCTCTATGAAGAAAGTGGCCAGTTGTAAAACGCTAAAGGAAACCGATAGTTCTAATATAGCGATTTTCTTTACATATATAAAACAATTATTTTGTTTCAAATTCATTTATTTAATTTATTGAAAAGACATACTTAATGTATTTGCCATTTAATTCATTTCTCATATGGCTAAGTACTGACAAAACGGTTTTATTAACAGAACAATCCTATTTCAGGGTTAATTACTTATTTTTATTTATACTTTTGTGAGTAAAACTGACATTACATTAGGCTGTTAACATACGTAATAATAATTCTATACACGAAATAATAACAAGCATTTTAAAACCTAGTTTGCACGATGAAGTAATGTGTAAGTATGCGGTTAGTGGATGCGTTTGCTATAAGGTTAAAATTGAAAGTAAAAACGTATGTATGTAAATCAGGACAGTAGCGATTCCTGTCACGTACGGCAGTGTCTAAATATTTGGCTCCCTGCCTTTTGTTAGAGCCGTGACACGCGGTGTCTGAGATGTATAATAATGTATAATTACGAGATGTACACTAGTATTGCACTACTAGTAAACATTTCTAACCGTAAATAATTTGAATTTGTAGACCAAAGTATGTATAGTATCCTCTCCGTGGATTTTTGGAGCAATGGATGTATATATTTATATTTATTTCTCTTTCCACTCCAACTCGATATTTTATCATAATTTCACTGTCATCCTAAATATCCTTTTTTTTAAAGGCCGACACATCCTTTACGGACTGTCCCATAGGGAGGCGACGGTGTATGTCGGACTCCGCCTAAGCGTTTACCGACTAAAAACCGCACCCGTCAACGCTACAACCCTATTGCCAGGGCCATGGGATTCGCAAAAGCACGCACCACAACCCCTGTGGGGTCCTAAATATCCTTAAACGTGAACAATATTATCTGCATTCATCACTTAAAATATCGTTTACATGTTGCAAGTAGTTGCACTAGATAATAATCTGCTCGTAAGTAAGTGACTGTGAAAACTTGACCCCGTTGGGCAACTGCGATATTTTCAAACAAATTACTGGATTTTAATATACTAGTTAATGTTGCCAATTGAATAACAATTTGTGTGTCTCTATGTACATGTGTTTGAATGGGGAAACTAGGTCGGTTGTAATATTTTCTCGTTTTATTAAGAGATCTAAGTTGTTATTTACGTATGTTTAAACGAAGAGTTGGGCAGCTGTTGAGTGATTTGCTTCTGCGATGCAAGCTACTGCTTTGATTCTCGGTTTAAATATATATACTACACAGAGCTGGCATTAATGGTGTCAGAACTATTTATTCTCGATTTAAATAATAAATCAATTTTATATATTTATCTATTTTTTTACACGGAGCTCTATTGCCTATTAATAATAACTGGTCATAAATCCAAACTTATGATAGTTACTACTATACTACTATAATATATACTATATATATAATATATACTACTATAATAGTTACTACTAGTTACTTATATAGTAGCAGTCATACACAGGCTTGCGCCCACCAAAGTAATGCTTATCTTCTAAGATAAAAAAACATAATCACCTATAACACGCGAAACATGTAAGTAGGTGAATGTAACCATTCTATCAAAACAAACTACCGTCATTAACCACACTTTTCGCTGTATTACTGCCATAGACGCGTGTTTAACTGCTATAGTTAAATTAAACTTTAAAGGTCGCGTGTAGGCCTCTTTGTGGTCAATGATCATTAAGTGATGATGTGACGATTTAGTTGCGTGAGCCATACAGTTAATCTTGATGAGAAAATATTTATGTTTAATATATAATTATAATAAAGTATAGTTTGACTATTTAATACGTGCTAAATATCCAAACTCTAATGAAGAAGATGGCTGGCAGCGGATGGATGCGAGCTGCCCAAGACCGGGATGGTTGGCGCTCTTTGGGGGAGGCCTACGTTCAGCAGTGGAATGTGGATGCTGCGTGGTTTAATGTGTTCAATGAACGAGTGTGTGATTAATTAATTATATTACATATTAATACTGATTTCAACATTTCAATTAGATCACAAGGTTAATAATAGCTCTATAACTCATTAAAACGATTGAATTTTGCATCAAATTATTTGTTACATTTGTTAACGTGTGAAGAATTTTAATCGTGTAATGTAATACTAGTAATTTTAAATGATTACAAGTTATATATAGCTTTTATAAGGTTAATGATGGCTTGCGGTGTGATGAATTCAGTGTTTATGCTAATTGTAATGTATATTTTTTTAAATATTGAATAAATCAATTTATACATCCGAATATTTTACTCTTACATAGTGCTACCTAGTTCCGAGCTAGGCAGTGAGTTTTTTTTTTTAATGCATACATATGTATGCATTAAAAAAAAAAATTGATACTAGCATTTATATAGGTATACATATATATGTATACCTATATAAATGCTAGTATCAATATAGTATATAATGTACTAGCATTTATATAGGTATACATATATATGTATACCTATATAAATGCTAGTATCAATGACCCGGGTACAATTGTCTAAGCTCATCTCACATATATAGCTCCTACTGTGATTCGAATAGACGACCGTCTTAATACTGCTGCGTTAATCGGCTTTCAACTATTTAGAAAATAATTTAATTCTTGAATGAGACTATAAATTAAATTTCATATTGAATATGGGTGTTTCATATGATACTGAGTTTCTTGGTCTTGACATTTGTAAGAAATTCATACAGAAGCCAAGACTTTTGTTTTAGTAAATATAATTACACTATCCAAACTCCAAGCTAAGAATTTAATAAAAAATGATTTTTAAAGAACCATAGAGCTTAACTTGAAAGACATTATTGTTTTCCGGTAGACATTTATTTATCCAATCTACATACAATGAGAAAATAATCGTCGATAAACCAGAATCATTTACATTTAATACGTACTTAAAAGATCATTCAAAAACATTTCTGGTAATGCTAACGTAAAAATTATAAGCGTGGCCTACATAGCCGTGGTATGTAATATGTACTACACAATTATTCGCACCGACTCTTCGCCACATGTGACGTTAAATGACGTCGGCGATTCACTACTAAGTGAAAGTAAAGCTAATGCCTACATTCAGATGACTTTTAATTAAAAAACAAGTCATTCATATCTTGTGCCATTGAAAAAATACCTTTATTACAACGGAATTAAGTTATCAGCAATGATAAAGATATGTTGGTTAGAATTCAACTTGTCATTCCACGATGACGGATAGCTGGTAACATATTATTCAAATTAGGGAAACTTTCTGTGCGTACATGATCTTATTAAGAGTTATTACTTAAAAGAGTTAAATTTGTGGCTAAATTGTAACAACCCTAATTAATCGCAAGATTTACTCTGCCTACCGTGGTCCCCCTCACAGAACAGATAAAAACCTCTTTTCACTGTCTCTATTCATAAAGGATAATTAATTAGTAACCCGACTAATTGACTATCGGGTATGTATAGAGATACCTCCTTAACTCGGTGAGCGTGCAATGTGAATTTATATAAGTGTATAGAAAGAACGAGATAGAGAACAATAAATTAAATTGATAATAATAATATACTGTGGCGTTCACTAGGGGAGGCCTACGTCCAGAAGTAGACGGATATAGGCTGATGATAATGATGACGATACTATAATGTATGTATGAAGTTATAACAATCAAGTTGTCTGACCGTTTGAAGGTGAAGTAAAAACCCATGAGTTCAATCCCAAGCTTGACTGACTTTTCGAAGCTACGAGCTCATTTATCACATATTCATACGGTCAAAGAAAACTATGGTGAGATTTTTTCGAAGGCGTGTCGGAACCGCTATCTTTAAAGGTGTTGAATATAATGTGAGAAAACCCAAAAACACTGGATAATCTAAATAAATGCAAATAAATTTCGCTTTTAATAATATCCCTTCTCACTTTATTATAAGCTGGTGCAAAGTGGTGGTTATCGAATGCTGTGAATGACTAGTTCACTATTCCATTTCGTAAATATGTATGACATAAATATATACACAAACAGTTTCAACAGGCTTATGTTGTATGGTATTCAATCATGTTCTGTGTCAGCATGACATGCGAACAGAGGACGGTAGAGCATGACATTGTATTACTACCACACTTATGAATGTTGCCAGTTATCATTCAAGTTGAGTTGCACCTGCGTAAGTACAGAGTGTTCTATGTTCTATGATGCGACAATTTCAAAATAGTTGATAACTTGAAATAGTTCAAATAAATAGAGGTTTTACTTTAAATTAATGTATATTTGGCATGCTTTTGGATTTCAAAGGATTTATAGGTGCGTTTTTTTGATAGGTAATATTTAAAGGACAATCGTTTTCCGACCCTTTTCCCAATTATGTTAGACTTAGCCTTCAGTCTATTGTCCAGTTTAGATGCGGCTGAATATCAGTATTATATACATAATTGTAGGCACGAGTCGTGAGCACAGATTTTAGTAGTAAAAGCCATTTTACGCGTGTACGCTTTCGGCCAAATTTGTTCAGTATCGGTTTACCGGTCAGAAACTATCGTGTGCAGCCTCGGCGGCCCTCGCCATCATCATCCCGCCCAAGAGACCGAAAATTTATGAAATGCGCAAGTGAAGTTTGTGCTCACGACTCGTGCCGGTACCTATACGTAACTTAATTATCAGGCAATTTTAATAATCTAAGGGTAAACAAGTTATCACGGTTTTTGGGTTTCTGTCTCACATTTATATGACAACGGAAAGAAATAAAATAAAGAAAAGAAAAATTATGTACTCTCTGAGACATGGAGAGTTTGCGTTAAGAATGGTTACCCATCTATGAATGAAACTTGGCCAGCGAAGCTTAACTTAGATATTAATTGGCCTGTTTGGATTTGACTTAGCCACAAGCCCCTAAGCAATGCATAAAGAATAGTACGCATCAATATGAGTAGCTCGAGTAAGGATTTTACTTTTTAACCATTGTAATGGCTAATTACTTGATTCAATTCCGGAATATATTATTATATTATATTGATATTATATGTACCTACACGAATACGTTCATAGCTGTAATTGATTTTTTAAAATATTTTAGTATTCAACGATGCATATCATAAATTATTCAGAGAATGCAGAAACGTTTAGCAATTTCATTGTTTAACAGTGTTAACGTGCGCCGAGTGTCGCCAAGATTAAGGTCGCGAGATCAGATGGATCTGAAAGTTTGACATTTATGCTTTATGAACGCTCTGAATTACAATACAACACACCTTTTGATCCTTGAGTGAGCTCACAAATCGCTGTGATCTAGACCATAGGCTTAAAGAATTAGCACATATTATCGTGTATTGTTCTACGTTCGTGAAGGTCGAGAATAGCGGTGATAAATGTTATTCTGTTTTTGTTTTCGGTTACATCAATTGTTGGCGTATTGCTCTATATGCTAATGGTAATAATTTGTTATAATATAATATCGGGCAAGCTTGCGATTGCAATTATTATTTTTCTATATCTCAAGTAGTAGTGGACAAATTGTGCCTAATTGTCTTAAACTTGGTCCATTAGTTCACAAGTTTATTGCAGACAAACAGCATGTCGCATTTTATTATAGATATTTTTCTCAATAAAAGGCTTCGAATTTGCCGTTTTTATACAGTGAGCGCAGATATTTTTAAAGATATAATAGTTACTAATTAAATATTTCGTTCAAGTAATTCTATATACACAAAAACACAGACCCGAATAAATACATTAATTATTTATAATGAATAATTATTTTTGTGAGACGATTGAACCTACGATTCGTTGCGCAGATACACTTGCTTACTACTTATTACTTTACTTTCGTTGCTTCGTCAAACGTTATGTCATAATTTTATTATCATTGTCATTTATAGCCATACTGTTCAGCAAGAGCCTTTCAGTTCACAAGTCGCGTGTGCCGTGGGATTTAAATCGAGATCCTAGACTTTTCAGTCACACCAATAGGCATCACAGCTATCAAAGCTTCAAACAAAATGTCAAATTACTCCTAATTCAACAAATCGTAGAGGGGATTGATCACGAAATATCAGTCTTATAAGCAGTCGTGCCTACAATTACAAGATTAAGGAGCCGGTCAATTCAGTAGGTACATCATTACATATTTCTAATCCGGTGACAAAACAAACGCGAGAAAGTGATAGTGGCTCTAACATGTCGATTAGTATTCACCGAGCATGTCTGACAAATAAACAAAGATGGCTGCCATCTTTCACCTCGGCCTTTGTGTTCAAATATGTAGTGCATTAAAGTACCAAGGAGTTTAAATAATTTTATGACAATAAGACTGTGAAGTGAGGTTGTAGTTGCCAGTACGAACGGTAAAGGAGGAATTCTTATTCGATTATGAAACGAGTTGTTTTAAATATCGAATGGTGTACTTTTTTTTACACAACAGTGACTATAAATATTTTATGGTTTTTTGTCGTTAGTTGGCTAACTGTAAAATAATAAATTGATACCATCCTCGTCGCCATTGTAATATTCAGTAAAACAACCGTTCACACAATAATCATTTATTAACTGAATTCAGCGGTCAGCCGCGCTCTGTTTATATAGGACATACACAATTATTATAAAAGTACCCTACAATACAGTCTTCTTTATATAGGAGTTGGAAATGCAGTTTCTGACCGATTATTACGCCCAACCAATTTTATCTATGATATTCTCAGTGCGTAGTAGCTCAGAAGATTACCACCGGATTAAAAATGGTTAGTTGTTGGGAATCGTCAATAACCCTCAGAGAAGTAGACATGGTAGGCGATGTGTGTTGAATCTAGACCTACGTTTACAAAACAGTCAATTCCTCATTGCCTGGAATAAAATTTCTTACTAGAATATATTACATTTTACCCACTGCTGAATTTCAATAGCATCTCTCGTGCCTACTAAACAAGTAAGCAATCAACAAAGTATTTAACCTTTCAGCTTCTAATATAGTAATAAAATTTTCTTAGCTTCACATATAACTTCGTCAAACTAGTCATAAAATGTATTTGCACTTTAATGGCGTTGGCTTATAATACAATAGTAAGAGTTAACAGGCCATAAAAAGATTTCAGAGAGAAGGCTTGCACAGATTAAAATTAATTAAATCTAAATTAATTATTTAAAAGGTTATTTATTAACAACATTTTTATTATAAAAAATTGTACAATATCGGCCCCCTAGTAAAATATAAAGTAGATTGAAAGGAAGAATAAAAAACCTCATGATGTTTTGTTAGAAAATTTCTATCCACAATGATAAGCTTTAGGTATATATTATAAAATATATTATATATTCTCTATAAGATACATGTCTGCCAGTTAATTGGTCCAAGAATCAATTTTGTTAGAACTTGACCATTTGCCAATCTTGCTCCCTTGCCCAGTGACCTATTGCCACCTAATATTAATGGAGAAATATTACCTAATACATGGCTATATTTAAAAAGTAATCATCTATGTAAAGCTGATTATGTTTTAATATCAACATTTCATGGTCAGTAAGTACTGATTTATTAACGTTGCCCGTGTGAACTAATTTTCTTTAATTGTAACTTACTTTGCTGTTAGTGTACTTATTGATTTAATTTAAACTATCGTTTAAAGTACTGCACGTGCTTAATTATACTAAATCAACTTAAGCTTTCAAGGATTTCTTCTAATTATTAGTTGTAGGAAAACGAAGTTTGTATGTAAGCTGTTTTTCCATCTCATATCCTCAGAACAGCTCAGGCGTATGTAGGTACATTATTTATGTGGCTACATTAAAGATTGGGCATAAATTAATGCTTAATATTTTGGTTTGATTCGGGAAAATATTTAAACATCCATGTAGCGTTGGGGGGTGGGTCACCCCTAGGTGTTATAATTATTAACATTGCTGGTTACGGGATTTAACAAATTATGAGCAGTTAATTCAAATTATTGTTATATTTTCAATTAAAATAATATTATAGGTGCGTTTGGATTTTTGAAACAAATTACACGGTTCCAAATCGCGTATCTTATGGGTAAGAGCCGGCAAAAAGTTCTACTTTTGTTAAAGCTATTCAGCGCTAAACTAGGAAACGTATAACAAAAATAGTTTATCCCAACGATTAAACTTAAGCAGAAGATAATACTAATTAAAATTTGATGTGACGTTTCCGTAAACTTTTTTTATACCTCCCTATATGAATATTGGTATATGAGAGTGTGTGAGGGGAAACCGCAGCGTAATGTTGTCTTGATAAAAAATAAAATTGAATATGGCACATTTTTTGTGTTAATCTACTTTTAATTTAATAGTTGATTTAATACTGGCGATACGTGTCAGTTCGTAAAAATAATATATAAAAAAGTATAGTGTATAAGGCACTATAGATTTTTGTAGTTTTTTATTTTTTATAGATTTGTCGCCAGTACCAGAGAAATACACTTAGAGAGAATTGCAAATAAAATATATAATATGTATTATTTACGCAATAAAACCCCATTGGACAAGTACAATACCTTAATTTTATATATTGGTCACAAGAACGTTCCTTGAGGAACATCGATTTTAATTAACCTGTATTTTATTGAATGATAATATGATAAGTATCAAGTTTTATTGAATTATCTTAAGAATAGGATTTGATTGATATTCAAGTTAATAATAATACAAAATGGTATGCATATGTTATATAGGTATGTAAGTAAGAGGTTGCGGTTATGGTGTGGTGTGTATCAAATGTTCCAATGAAAGTGAAATTATTTTTTCTTGTGAAACTGTTATAATCCTAATAAAGTCACGTTTCTTTATAGAATAAATTATTTTAAATTTTCAACGTTTTGTAATATTAATATATCTTTATACTTTTCGTATCTTGCGCTATAGTTATATTAAACAAAATTCCATTTAATTTGTCGTATGAAAGTCATTACTTTACTAAATTGAAATATATCTGTTGATAAATAGAGGAATAAACGGTCTGAAAGTGGTATGATTGTAGTTGTGCTAGATGAAACATTGCAAAATCTTACAATAAAGTTTTAGTACATTTTTTTATCATATCATCTTAAACACTTTCGTCATGATTCCTTATCATTTGAATTAATCAATTTCCTAGATATTTTGTATTTAGTCTAGATGTAATTACCATTGTAATAGCAAGCTTTATCTGCAAAAGGAAGACATTAGATTATGACTTGCATCGACAAATGTTTTCTTATGCTTTATGCACAATAGGTTTATTAACAAAGACGAACATAAAAGAAACACTTAAGAAACATCTGATGCATTTGTGCAACAACATAACATTGTGTTCTGCGGTCTGCCTGCGGTCATTGGCGTATTCGCTGGGTAATTTGACGGGTCAAATAGAACATCTATTACCATTCTCACTGGAGGCGTTTCCGTAGTTTTTTTTTTCACAACAATCTCTAGTTAAGACGCTTCTCGACACACTTAGATGATAAATAATATTATAATATGATTTACAACGATGTGAATGTATGACTTTACGTTCACTTGCGTAACGATGATCTAATAGGTCATAATGTAACTGTCTTTAGAAATTACCGTCTAGAATTGAACCGTGAACGGGCAGTCGTGTGATTGTCGATAACATCTAGTTTGTATGGCCAGTCTCGTCTTTTTTGCTGCCAAAGGATATTTTGTATTTATAAATATAATCAGATGAAATACTGCATTGTCAGTGGCTATTTGTGGTGTGTATATAGCCACTGACAATGCAGTATTTCATCTGATTATATTTATAAATGATAAAGATTAAAAAATCGTTTCTTACAAATAATTTTCCTAGTGCTTTTGCAAAACTAACGAATAACCATTCGTTTTCGTAGCCTATAGATTCTTCTGATAAGGTATTTGTGTTCGTATCTAATAGTTTTGTTACCCAATGCTAGATAATGTTCACTTTTATTTAAGCTAGATTTTTTATTTACATCTGCTCAATTTTTTTTTTGTGTTCATAAATATTTAATTAAGGGTTGTCAGAATGAGATTTCTTGCACTTAGTATTGCAGTATACAAGACGTATAATTTTGCTAATGCTACTCACTGTACGCCTTATTCAGAGTACTAATTGTATAACTATATTAAGATTGATATCGAGGTCATTTAAAAGTATATTTAAAAGGATTTTCCAGTACTAGGACAATCTAACATATCATAGTCTTATTTTACATAAAAGTATTCAGCAACTCAAGAACTTAAAGAACTTACAAAAATAAAAAAACATAATATATTCACTTAATATCTGATAGTAATACGTCCCTAAGTTTTAAAAACATATGTCAGTCATCAGCATTTGTAATCAATTGTACTGTAAAATTGTATTTTAAGTCATTATACACACATAATACAATAGTAATAGCTATTTAGGATCACTAAATCTGGTAGACAACGATTTCATCGTAAATATTTTGTCACTAGACAGTACTGTGCCAACATCGTTGGCTACCAATTTATTTATAAAGTCCTACCCTCAGCAGACGTTAGTAGGAAATAATAAGCTCTACATTAATTTATGTAACGTAATTATCTTAATAACGTATGACTAGTTACAGATAATACGGCTTAATAGAATCAATTTAGGTATCAGACCGCCGACTGATATGTCAGGTCAACAATAGGTGATTGGTACATACTTCGAGATATCACTCAGCCGTAAAAGTTGGTTAGTCGTGTCATAGATAGTAGTAGATAGTAGTAGTACACGATTCGAATGTGGCTTATTGGGACTGCTTTCAAAAATCGAAAGTCCTGTACAGTCTTCTAGACTATTGGTATATGAGCTACAATTTGAAAAAAAAAAAATAAGTTGTAATAGATTTTATTTTTTACTTTCTCAACAGTCAGTTTATTTGAATGTATTCTTAATATCTTTTCCGAAATACAATACCATTAATTTATGGATTGATAGTGATTTATTTACGTGAAATTGTATGATCGTCATTCATCTTTAACCCGTGTACTGTACCACTGCTAAGCATAGTTTTCTTCTCTTTTGGGAGGAAGTAGGCTATAGTCCTTGTATAAAAATATATAAAATAATCTTGAAAAAAAATCTTCTTGTCGGTACCATCAACAAAAAAATCAGTCAGACCATTCAGTAACGATGAAATGTCAAGTCAATAAAAATATCCATTAAAACGTTACCGTTAGTTAAATCGACTCACTTTTGACAGATCGAGATGAACAGTTAAATAATATAATCGGTTCACGCTTGAACTTTTAACCACGACCACTGAAATCGGTTACTGTTGCATAACCGATATAATCGCTACGTCCTAACATTGGCGTAGAACATCCGAATATCAACGTTATTTGACCTATTTTATCGAAGCTTTTAGAAATATATGTAATCATAGTTTTCAGTAAAAAAACAGAACAATTTGACCTTAACATTGATCTAATTATAGATTATGGGCAGGCTGGTAAAATATTGGGAAGACTGATAGAAAGTTAACAAATAAGTTAAGTTAAGTTAACTTTCCAATAAACTGTTTTATATTACTGTATAGAAAGTTAGGTTTATCACGAAATGTACGTAACGTTCTTAAGGTCTAGATTAGGTTGACAGAACCGCGGAAGAAACTATTACCAACATTACACGGTATGTTACTAACAGCAAAACCCAGCAGCGATTTGCTTGAAGGTAGAACCTAACGCTCAGGAACCACATCATCATCAACTCAAACATTGTCCCACTGCTGGGCACGCCACCTTAAACGAATGTAAGACTGAAGTCAAAGTCAAAGTCAAATCGTTTATTTCAAATAGACCAATATTACAGGTGCTTTTGAATTGTCGAAATTAGTTGATTTAGTTGCACGGTTCCCAAAGGTCTTATGGAGAAGAACCGGAAATAGATACTCTTTTAAATAAATCCTTTACAATGTAAGTATACAATATCAATATGTTGATATTTTTATCGTTTACTAAAGACAAATACGATTCTAAATGTCAGTAGATATGAGCTGACCAGCCCCACCGACGGCACCCGTTCACGAGTATGACGTGTGTATCAGCGTCGCTTTAATCAACCATATTGTAAGGAACAAAGAAGAAAGAAGTTTATAATTTCAGTTATTGCCGTTGTTGTTAGGAGTATCTATCTAAATGAAGGCAGCCATCTGCTAGATATTTGACCTAGATTATAAAACCTCTCTAAAAATAAAAAAGTAGAATGTCAATTAGCGCTTACTAGTAACCTTTAGCTTAAGGAAGCAATTAGCTTTAAAGCACTAGCATTAGTGTCCATAATTATTTTTTATATATTTTTTTTTAGTTTTTATTGTATCGATTTATTTTATCTAATAGTGTAGGTATTACAAAAATCTAAATCGTTAGGTGGCTGTTTCAAAATATTATCTTACGTATGATTGGCGTGATGCAACATATCATCACACTCGTATCTCTGAATGGTTAGGCAGAGAAGTACTGATGAACTGCCACGGTCTGCCGATATGTTTGTATGTCCGAAAGTCGTACTGATACACTTTTTTGTGTGCGCTGTGACCATTGGCTCATGAATTTTTTACACTTACGCGAATATTAGACATTATTACGTACATCATAGATTCTGTTAAATCTAAATCCAAGAAAGAAACTACACGACCGATGGACACAGTGAGCTCGTTCTTTGTAAATCAGTCAATAATAATTAAAAAAATTACGTTTAAGCTGTTAGTAATTATAACTTTAAGTTAGTAAATCACAACCAACATCTGCCCGTGACCACGGATGCTGTAAAGGATCCGAAACGTCGGGTTAAAATAATATCAATATACCGCGATAAATTCTGTAAAAAGTAGTTTTGTTTCAATTGGCTTATGAAGTCGAAAGTCCTGAGTTCTCAGACTAGTATGGTGGACTATAGCCTGAGCTCTCTCAAATGAGAGGATAGCCAGGAGTGGGATAATAATGGGTTGATGATCATCCGTGATTTGGACCACTAGACTAATGAGGCAGATTAATGCGTGTTATACCATCACACAGTATGTAGTGTATGGCCTTTTTATGTTACATTTGTGTGAAGAAAGAGTGTTCAATTCAAGGTTGTTGTATTACAGTTAATGCGATTCTGATTTTTTTTTCGATTTATTTCACGCTATACTTTAGTTACGTAGAATGAGGCAATAAGTGTTAAGTAATTTATTGCTTTTTAATCATAGTTACACGACTATTTTGTCATATGTTTGTTATTTTTGTAAATAGTTTAGATATTAATTATATCGATTGGTTTTTTTTTAAACGTCACCCCACACTAGGATTTTCTCCTGTGTTGTGGGTGCGTTTACAAACACATATTTTCACATACACAAACGCCCAGACCCGAAACAGCTACTTGCAGAACGTACAAATATTTACTCCGTGCGGGGATCGAACCCGCAACCCGTGACGTTCAAACCGATCGCTCAGCCACTGCGCCACCGACTCATCAAAAATGTATTGAATTAAATATATTACAAAATGCTACATATTCCTGGACATTACGACACAGCACCATCTAGTTCCGAGCTAACCAACGAGGTAGTAGCAGTTTATCAACCAATAAACTTGGTTGATAAACTTATTATATACTTCTTTTTGTAAATACGTACATATTATTCATAGATACATCCATGACTCGATGGTCGATTCAAACCCGGGAGCCATAGCACAAAAGGCAGTGTTAACTACCGCTAGACTAATTGGGTCGTCACATACTTTGTATTAATTTCTGGAAACTTGGAAAACATCCCGATAAGCGCAACGATTAGGGCTTCCTCCCATGGAAATGGCTTCTTGTCTTGATATAAAATAACTTTCTATGATACATACCTATAGCCATTCTTACCTGTGTTAAAGATCATTCCATTTAAATAGGTATTTACAAAAAAAATCTCTTTGTAAATCAAGAAACTCGTATGCGTAACACAGGCCACGTTACTTAGCTCAGATCTATGCAACTCTATTACAAATATCATCTTGTTATTCAATATCAAAACCACAACATAGTTATAATATATACTTTTGCAAAACATCTCTAGTTCTCGAACATTTAGTGTGAACATTTTAGAGAAAGCAATTTATGAATGTGGGAATTATTCTACTAGATAATGCACATAACACTCATACATTACAAGTTTGCAACTAAAGTTATATTTAAAACAGTCAGAATTCGGCATTAGTTGAACAATGGCCTTACTGATTGTGTAATTTAAGTAATTTTTCTAATCTTATGATGTTATAATTGGTATAATTTGAAGCACTTTTAACTAAGTAATTTCTCATTGTAGTCTAGTATTGGTTTAACTGAATTTAAAATATTTGAATTTGAACCTTAAAAGCATCCAGTGCTATTTACAGCATTTTTCTCTTTTTATTTTATTTTCTTCAAAACAAGCATACGACATTAAATATTTTGCACAACGTTTGCGTTCTAGTTTAAGGTACTAATGAAATAACTGTACTAATAAGATAATAAATAACTGCATATCTCGCGCGACTACCAAAAATCGTGGCATCATATATTTATGTACTAGGAGATCAGAAGTGGAATGGAACTTGAAATTGGCGTTTTCATCACGTTAAGTGGCTGACTTAGCAAATACCCTATTACAACGATAATCAAAAATATTAATCCTCTAAATGATTGATCTTAACTTCACAATCGAGATTATCCTTCATCGGCTAGAGCTTAGTGAAAGGCAATGTTGCAGAAATGTATGAGATTTACAAGATAACAATATAATAGCAGGTTGCGGAATATTGTATCATTATGTGCTGTACATTCGACAGTATTGTTAAAACATAATTGTTGGTGTCTTAAATATTCTCTTAGCGAAAGTTTCGCAATTAAGTCAGTAGTACAGTCAGTCCCAGAAAGATGTACATTGAAAACATAAAATATGAAATACAAATTAAAAATAAAAGGGCTGTGATAGCCTATGATGATCGATCCTAGGGCACCCGCTACTCACTTTTCATTGTTACGTGCGTATTTAACACATGCCCAAACGGCGAAGGAAAATGTCATGAAGAAACGCCAAAAAAGAATTTCTCGATGACATGTGAAGTCTGCCAACACGCGCTAACTTAGAGGGCTAAAGCCTAATTTCTCTCAAATGAGAGCAGGCCCGTGTCCAGCACTGGAACTATAAATGGGTTGATGATGATTATGATAATGAAAATACCAAATTATTTTGAAACTGTGACATTGTTCGAATACGGAATAGTGGTTAAGGCAACTACTATTTGAATAATTTATAACCTTGAAGGTTGACTAAAATCTTAGTTTTTATTTAGACGATTTGCTTTAGTAGGCATTGTAACTACCACCTTTCTGGCGGAACGAACATTAAAGGAAAGCAAGTGGCATTTGACCATCGACCACGAAACAACAGCCAGCTATGTCATCACTTAAATTAAAATGACAACGTGTTTTCTTAACCTCACTGTTACTGATTACCTCAGCAACATATGGCGTGGATGAGGCCAACCTTATGCAACTGTAGCCTATATGAAAGCTTAAAATACTAGAGGTGTTCAAATAAACTCGTAGAGAGTTTGTTACAAGAGTAGTTAATTAAGTCTTATCCGCCCAGTAATTTCACTCACCCTTCAAACCAGTGAAGGCTGTGTATTAATTGTGATCGGGGATTGTACCATTCACCCCATTAAATATTAAACCGAAGTAGATTATGCAAAATCTGTGCTTACGGCTCAAGAATCGTTGACGGTTTTGGTAGGGTTGATGAAGTTATTTACGTACTCTGCCCGTAATACTCAAACTCAAAATATAATTTACTTAAAGTAGCTCAAAATTATTTGTTTTTTTTTCAATGTTGACAGTAAAAACAGCCCCCAAAACGCTTGCCCTTCACGGGGCGAGTAAAAAAAGCCAGTCTATTAAATCAAACTACATCTACTATTACTGAACTGAAAAGTATTAGTGAGTAGTTGCGTTGTTGTTAATTGGTTCGACATCATTTAGATGTTAAGTATTACAAAACAATTGTTCATTTAAAATATTATTCGTATTAATGTTTTCATGAAAAAGTGTGAGATATCCATTAAGATGATACTTGTTACGAAAAATAGCGTAATAACATCTCGAAATGAGTTATTTTTAATGTAATAGCAACATTGAGTCTGTAGTCAATTTATCTGCAATAAAATTTAATCTACAGTTTCTCCTCTTAATTATATATTACAACAACTTTTAATATAATAAATTGAAGAGGCATCACTTACATTGCGAAGCAAATTTCAAATATAATACAAGTATATTATTGAAATGTAATTAAATAACGCTTAAATGAGCGGTTCACTTACTTTATATGAGCGTTGAACTACTGAACTTTATAAGTATTTGATTGAAAAAAAAATCTCTAGGAATCTTTCTTGCACTTACATAACAAAACTTGTATGCAAACAACTATTTTCCGCTCACATTAATTTAAATATCTAGTCTATTTAAATTAAACTACTTTTACTCAATGTTATTTTTAATTAATTTGTTACTTTCACATTATAATGAAGGTATTTTTTAACAGATTCATTTGAATGGAATCAATAATACGTTAAAACAAAAAGAGCTTAAGCTACATAGATTTTTCGTACACCACATTTTCAACCATATTCCTTATACCTTATTATTAATAATAATATAAGCAAAATATCCAAGAACAATGTACTACATAAGTTTGAAGTAATATTTATGTTACGAGCATATAATTCTTAAAAATGTTCTTGTTATAGAACATTGACTTTTATTTTCTTTTAAATTCTTAATTGATCGAAACACGCGAAGTATCACACAAAAACTTCACTAAGTATACTAAGTAAATTTTCTAATTATACTCTCAATCGTGAATCGTGGAATGATAAGATTTTTTGTCGCTCGTCTCATCGGTTGATTAAACTCGAGTGAAGCAAATACGGTGTTATTTATGACAGATACAGTAAAAGTATAGTATTGCTTTTATTCACGTTGGTTGCAAGTAGGAATAATGTATAGTGTTACACCATACACCCACATTTCACCGGTATGATTTAGGTCCCATGTCATAGGAGACGAGTCTATTGCCATTAACCGGGTACGAATCAAAACTTTGAGCTGCAACTGAGAATTTCATAGAAAAACCCGAATTGGAATCGAACCCAAGACCTCTTGTTTAGCAGTGGAACTTAACATAACCTTATTCTATTTGGACAGGCAATGCTGAAAATTTTATTATTATATCGACTGTCTAGATACAATCAGTTATTTTTAATATTAATAAATCTTATTTACGTATAAAGGTTTTCTCTTGTATCGTATGCGTTCACAAACACACAAAATTGTCAAACCTACATCTGCAGAATATAAAAATACGTGTTATGCGCGGGCATAGAGCCCAAAACCCGTGACTTAGAAGCCTGTCACTCACTGCGCTAATAGTGCTGTAATGTTTAATTTTACTATACAATTGTGAGCATTGTAAGCATCCGTAATATAAAAATGTAAACGCACGCTTTCCCTTCTGCGTAAAATAATTGCGCCCGCGCAAGCCACGCGTGACAACGCTGAAATATTTTATCTACCGCTTGATAGACATTGAGATTGAGCAACCGCAACGATGATTGGGGCATACTACTTCAGCGATTATAGCTAAACCATTGAAATTAAATCCCGCATTCTGTCAATGCTTGAATGGCATTGAGTGATGTATTAAATCCATACTAATATAATTACTTACTCATGTTATAAATGCGAAAGTGTATCTGTCTGTCTGTTTGTTACCTCTTCACGCTTTAACCTCTGAACCGATTTAGATGAAATTTTGTATGGAGTTATTTTGAATCCCGGGAAAGACATAAGATAGATTTTATCCTGGAAACCAACCCTTAAAAAGGGCGAAAAGAGGGGTAGAAGTTTGTATACGGAATCGATAATTTCTTATGAGGGTAGTAAATAAAAAGTAGATTGAAGAAAAAGCAGATTGGATAAAATTTCTAATTCTATGCAAACGAAGTCACGGGTAAACGCTAGTTATTTATAGGTCCGTTTATATTATGTCAATTGTATGTTATCCGTTAGTTAATAATATATCGGACTTGTAGATAAAATCACTGTGATTATAAAACGAGGGTTAAGTTGTCCTGGCGACGTCTGTGTATGTAACCTTGACCATTCTTGAAATAAATCTACTTTTTACGGATTTTATAGCGGTGTATTAATCTAGGTACCTACGTATTTAATCAAAAAACTATACTCGGCCTATAAACATGACAAAATTCTCGTTTGATCGGTTAGGAGATATGATTGCTACCTATGCTTTTTACCAATATTAGTATTACTTTGTGGGGTATTTTAAATACAATTTTAAGTACCTCTTAAATTCCAAATATGTTATCTTGAGCGCGGAAACAGTACCTACCTAAATGCGTCCCCAAGGAAATACCTCATTAAGTTTTAAATTCAAGAGCGTATTTTCTCGCTATTTAAAGCACGTACATAAACACGGTAGGTACATACATAATATTGTGTTAATATTAGATAAGAGACAGGTAGTTGTTTGCCTTGTCCTTTATGACGAGGCACTCGATATTTTATTATAAACTGGCTCTTATCCGTAACTTCGTCCACATGCTATTTCATCATCATCATCTACCCGTATCAACCCACTGCTGGGCATAGGGTCTCCTCACCCTTATACCAAACTAAAAAAATAGTTATTTAACAATTAAAACTCTCATAGCACTCAGCTCAGCAGATCACGTATGCTGTGACAGTCCCATTACAATTGGTCTTTATTATATAAAAACATGAACACACACATAATAAAATATATGTTTATATGAAGCTATTAAAATAATGTTAGTAAATACTGAATAAACAATTTAATTATAACAGGAGTCTTCTGCAAAGGAATGTATGCATTTGTCAGCTTGAGATTTAATTGAGTGTGTTGTGATTTGAAATAGGCAATCTGCTTGCAAATCGGGACTGTTGAGAACTAATAAATGGATTAAATAAAGTTAATTTTGGAAACTTAGTTAATTTCTCACCTTTAAATCTACAAATATAGGGTCCAAAATTGTTCTAATGTCAAGTATGATTAATTATCGCTATAAAAATGTGAACATATAAGTATTCTACATTCCAAGAAAAATATACAGTTGTCAATGAAAAACGCATAACCTCACATTGCATAAAATTGGATTGAATGACTTTTTCATGAAATAGTCAATCATTACAGAGCATTATGCACTTTGAGGGCTGTTTAATTGATTTAAATAATTATGATTCTGTAACTAAATACCTATTACAGGCGCGAATCATATTTTGTTCAATGTACAGCCTGACAATGACCGGCAAATTGCAAAAAACGTACGAAAATTTGAATTTCACGGGCTAGCGTGGAGCTTCCACCTTAAGGTGAACGAGTTGGTTTTGTTTACTGGCGAGCGAGCGGAATTCTGTCTATTGCAGTTGCATCGCCTACGTGCAGCAATGAGGCTACAATTATTTAATTATTTCAATTAACTAACTGCCTTATTGGTCCAGTGGTTCCGAGCTTAACTGCTGAGTTTGACGTTCAAGACTCGATCGTCAAGTCGAGCAATGTTTTGGAGCATTATCTGTAGCTTGGATTGCGGTTGATTATAATATTGCTTGGAAAATTGTTTCCTTTGTTTTTTTATTTTATTTTTATATAAAATTCCTAAACTGCTTGAGGGATTCTGATGTTTTTGTATTTACAAGGTTATTAGAACCTTGTTTAATACTAATCTACTATATCTATTATACTAACTAATCCAGTATTAAAAAAAGGTTCCAATAATAATAAAAATGCTATATAATTATAATTATTATAGGGTCGGTCGATCCGTTTTTGTAATATGAATTTGAATATATCATGTTATAATAATAATTTTGACGAGATGTATGAATGTGGACGAGGCAAAAGTGGTATACAGGGACCGTAGCGCGTGGCAATCTGTAGCTTCTGCCTACCCCCGTGGGAAAAAGGCGTGAGTGTATGTATGTATGTTTGTAATAATAATTTTAATTTTATTTTGTTACAGGTAAATAACTTGGACTACTTACATAATACATCAAATAAACACGGTATGTATTCCTCGGGTTTTAATTCTTTATTGTACACAAATATAAAATAGCACATAAATATGAACAGTACATTGGTTCTGGTAGATAAGTAAACATAATTAAAAAAAGTTATACATATGTATATGTATGTATTATGCATTATTTTACTATTTATAGCTATTTCAAGCTTATAAATAATGGAAGACTGAGGTTAAAGTTCAAAGAACTTTACAACAAGTCAAACAATCGTATTGTAATTATATTGTTTTATTATTACTTTCAAGTTCATGCGCGTGCGCTGATTTATGCATCACAAGAATGCTTCAGGTTTTACTAGAAAAAAATAATTGATGAGCACATACAAATCAAATATGTACATATATATTTGATTGAGTCAGTGTCCCGTTTTCTTTAACGTTAATGTTATAATTACAAAATTGCCGACACGATCTAATTGATATCAAACGATCTGCCGCACTCGTTGATCTATTTCAGTCAACATATCACAGTGAATTACAATCGGTCGACCGAACAGTAATTCTCATAAGGAAATGGACCGTTTAATAATTTATTACAACATTAATTCATTTTAAAGGTCGAATTTATTTAAATATGCATCATTTGACACACAAAATACGCATGCATAGGATAAAGATAAATTAATGTCAATCTTAATGTAATAATTATTCTACATCTACATGATTCACATAGGTATGCATCTATAGATACGATGCTTTACGATTATTCGCCAGTGTTTAAATAATATCAATATACCGCGATAAAATCGGTAAAGATAACAACAAAATAAAATCTATGTAATCTATAAAAGGCCAAAAACATGAAAGACAGGAGTTTCAATAATTCAATCGGCATCTTAAGTCATTGCCAGAGCTTTCGCCGGCTTCTTATATATTAAAATCTCGTGTCACAGGGTTTGTTGCTGGAACTCCTCCGAAACGGCTAGACGGATTATTAGAAATTTTGTAGGTATATTTGGTAGGTCTGAGAATCGGTCGTAGGCTATTTTTTACACCCCTAGGTGATAAGGATGTCCCTCCCCAGACTTTTCTTTTAAAATTTTTTGACAAATAATTTTTTTGTATTTTTTATGATTTAGCACTTATAACCCTAAATTTTCACTCTTCTACCACCAACCCTTATAATGTAGCAAAACAACGTTTGCTGGGTTAGTTAGTGTCTCATAATTTTTGAGTGCATGACGAATTAAGAATGCACGTAAGTATTTTTTCTTTGCATAATCTAAACACCATAAAACGTATACTATCATATACTGGCCACTTAACCCACTTGGGGCCTTCATTTTGTCCCACACCGCTAATTAGTTTGCCGCACGTAGCAATTTCACGGGCAATGGGGGTTACACCATGCGCATGCCATCAAGTAGACTGGAACTGCTATCAGGCCAGCGCTAAATATACCTAAAACAAAAACCTGTAAAGATTGATTTGCAACGACAAATTAATATAGTAATTATATTACGTGAACATTACGGAATATGAAAATTCGGGAAGTAATACGTAAAATCCGTTAAAATCTTCTCAATATTATTTTAATTACTCATTCCATACCATTTATTGAGGTCTTACAATTATCTGAATACTAGAAAGACAAATAAAGCAAAATTATTTTTTCACTCTCTTGTACGAGTACAACAAAAATTTATGAAGTATCAAAACATAAATTAAAATCTCAGTAATTGTTAGATCAGTTTATTAACACAAGTAATTGCCAAAAGCTGCGCTTGCGCGCCTCTTAAATCAATGGCGAGATACAAGACCAATGACATGCGGAAGAATGAGGAAGTTATTACGTATGGGCCGCCTTAGTAATAGCCTTAGATTCTTAGTTACTATTTGAATGAACAAACTAAGATCGTATGGAATTTTCGGTATTCAAATTTGCATAACACCTTTTTCAATAAGTTATAGTTGGTAAGACAGGTTGCTGGCAAGTTGATTGAAGGGAGTTGTACCTACCTGTACTTGCTTTATAAACTTTGATTGTAATAAAATTATTATATTTGTTAATTGTATACCTTATTTACTTATAATAAAACTGATTTTCATGTGCAGCAAGATAATAATTTCAAGATTTTCTCAAGTAATAAATAAATAAATAAATGTTTGTTATATGAAAATGTTACATAAATTCAATAAAAAAAAAGTGCATAATTCGTATCATATTTTAACGTTATGAATTCTAGAGCAAAAGAGATAAGTTTTTGAGAAAAAGCAATTGTGTGGATGGAGGTCACTAAATGGATTGAAATTTTTGAGAACACCCAGCTCGATGTCGACGGCGTCTTGGCCGCTAAGAACGAAGGCCAAGGTTGCAATACAAAAGAATATAATAAATTATATAACAGAGCGTATCATTTAATTCAACAAGAAAAGTGTCACAGATAACATTTAAATAACATAAATATTTATATATTTTCGTTTATATGGAACTTGAAATGTGATATTTGAATAATAAATTGAGTTTGCATTATTAAGTCTCGTTTGCATAAAGCAGGTATTAAATTATTGAACACAACATTAAAGAAAGTCGATAATTGTCTATTGATAAAAGCTGAGCTTTTGTTCTCAAGAAGAAAAATATTTGACGGAAACGAAATAGCATATTGAATTTCGTAAAAATACTAAAATCTCGATAAAAAAATAAACGTTTTCAGCGGACGAAGCTTTCATCTTATGTTTTAATATAATTAATTACATAGTTTTATTAATAAAGTAACAACTCTTTGGGGACTGCCGATAGAAATGAAAACGAACGGAGGTATATCTATGTATACATATATACACAGTATACATATAGCTCACAGAAGCGTGCGGTGACGATGACGCGAGATTTACACTTTTTGTTCACCCAAAAAGTTCACCGAAAGAAGTTTTTACTTCAACAATTATGGATTTTTGAAAGCGCTTTTTGGTATTCAGTGAATGTACGTAACCTGATGTTGCTGACTTTATACATTAATCTTTTACATTAATTTTTGTATTACACTGAAATATAATAATAGTATAAAAATAATTAATTAAAAGCGACGTGTAATTTTAGGAGCAACCGACGAAGTTTGATTGATGTTGCTGGGTGCTGTTTTTAACCATAACATGTTTTTTAAACTTTTTTATAACATGAAACTAATAAATAAATCATATTATATTATCTTTTTAGATTTAACTTAGTTTTTTGGGTCATAAAAATAGGTTTTGCATTTTTATAATTCATTATCTTTCAATGATAATTTATATTATGTCGTATGTAATGTAATATTCAATAAGGAAATACATTATTAAGATATAATCAATCAAAGTGCTGCATTTGATTAGATAATATAGCTTAATAGCTTAATTATTTTATAACAAATTTCCAGTGACGTAGTGCTGTATTAAATCAAGATTAAATACTACTTAATAAATTGAAACCTTTATCATCTTATATAAGTAGAATAAAAAACAAAGGCTTGTAATAAAAAGGGTCCGTTTCACCAGCCCCGGATAAGTTGTGGTTAATTTTATCTCTGATATTTTTGAACAATTTATATTGTCCCTATTGAGCCATTATGAAACAGGTCTAGGGGACAATTCTGACTTTCGTCGACATTATCTCGAACTCGACGCATGACGGACAAGTGTCGATTATAAACAAATTTTCATATTCTCGGAATATTACAAGAAAATAACCTCCTAATTTTTTCCGAATTCTTTTAGTTAACCAATGGTTCATGTTTTTACAGTTTGACAAGTGTGTGCAAATTATCATAACAACCAAAAAGAAGTGTCAAAGCAAATAAATAAAATTGTTATGCCAAAAAAAAACTGTTATATTAATGGACTTAATCATTTGAACCTCGAGAGATTCCAACTTTCAATGCGAGATTACACTTAAGGCCATATTAAAAAGCACTCTGAATCGACAGTTGATCTAGTACAACCTTGGTGGTGCGGAACTTGGTAGAATCAGAAGTGCTGGTAACTAGTTTAACGGTCGATATATACTTCTTGTTTATCTTTAGTGTTTCAAGTGGGGAACGCAAGTCGGTACAAAAAGAAGAGGTTGGTGTCCTCGTGTAAATACCACTTGTTGTTGGACTTCCCAGTAATGCCATGTGCGGCATTTGAGACAGTTTTTTTGCCGCCACTGATTGTGTGAGATATATACGAACTCTGAGAATCGTTGATGCACTTTTGTTAATCCCAGTCTACAAGTTAGAAGTTCAACTAGGATAAAGACTGTTTTTTGTGGTTTATTTATTTTGAATTTGTTTTATTTTTATATATTTGGTCTTACTCAGAAAAATTGTATAATGATTTGATGATAAATGGCCTATGTCCAGCAGTGGACTGCGATAGGCTGAGCTGATTGATACGCATTTAATAACAATTCAGTAGTTTAAATATAATTTTAATTACAAAAACTTTTTCACAAAGTTAAGAGTGGAAAAAAAGCTTTTTGTAATTTTTTAATTTTTTGTAAACTATAACATATTGTTTTTCCCTTAATTTTTTTATGTTTAAGTATATCTGTGTATAAAATTATATATGTCAGTTGGATAGATAATTATGTGAAGAATTTTGCCTAAGAAATAATTTAAAAAATACGTTGACGTATTAACACAAAAAACTGATCCACATTATATGTATAAATACTTTATTTCCTTATAGACAGCAATATGCATGTAATAATCGAACTTATTTTTTTGCAATGTATGAGGTTAATAATTTTGCGGTTTGTAAAAACAAGTTGGCCTTTGATTGATTTTAATAATAACGTACATAGTAATTAAATAGCTACTGAAAAGGATTGTGACATAAAGGTTAAAACTATTTCATTTATCTAGCCTTAATCTTAAGTAACCTGTAAATATGACTGAGTCCTAATTACTTTTTGGAAATTGAATGTTGTAAATTATTTAGGGTGTTGTTAATTTAGTAGGCATTCTAAAAGATTTTAATGAATTATAGTTTTGGAGATTTATTTGATACTTTGAGCTAAAAGAAAATTCTTATTAAAATAAAAAGGAAAGTCTTAATAATGTCACCACCGGACGAAAGAAAAATTGTTCACTTTCTTCCGCAAAAGCGGGATTAGCACATATAACGGTATATAGACCGCACATTTTTGATTGTTGTGACTCGTAGAAACTCCTTTTGTTTACAAACTTTTATTTTTTAATGAACATAGCAGCTACTCAGTGCCTGTTTGAAAATAAACCTATATTTCTTATGTCAGCTTTCTAGACTTAGTAGTTGTACTTAGTTCGCTTTTGATTGTATAATAAAAATCATAAATTAACAAAAAAAATGCAATTGTCATCATTGTACATTTTTTCGTTACTTCTGCGAAAGCAATTAACTTTCGAGAGAATCTTAAATTTAATGGCCTTGCCAAAAACAGAAGAATGCCGCTCGATAATTATAATGTTGGCTGATGCATTAATTCAATGCACAAACAAAAGCCGAAAGGTGACCTTTTCTTATTACGATCACCACCAATTTTCCAGAAAAAAAAAACATTCGACATTTAAATCCAAATTGGGTGTAGGTAATGCTCCTGCTGTAATTGGACTGTCATGTTGACGTAGGCTGCCCTTTCCTCCAGAGTAGGTGTCTTTAGTATTTAGATATTGTTATTGAAACACGGATATTATTGTGATATGGATTACTTAATATATCAAAGGCATTTCCTTGTGGTATAAGCAGGATGGAAAGATAAAGTCCTTTTTTATTTTCTGGGTTTAATACTGCTGATGGTGTCCTGGTTTTATCGCTAGCGGTGTGACCAGTAGACTATAAAGTCAAATTGAAGTAGGTGACAGTGTAATAGTACACTCTAACAAGCTAATTGATCCACACATGGATCGGTCGATAGTTGCATGTATACCAATGTGTATATGTATATGTTAGACTGTACGGAGACCGCTGTATTTGGGGTTTCATACAGCTTTTGTGAGAAGCTCTGTCAGGTATTCCTATAAACTAAGAGTTAGCGGGACTGCTGAGTATTAGTTCTTGGGATCGATTTTAGGGCAGAGCAAAATTATATTGGGTTTTTCTTTGAAATTCTCAGTAGCAGCTCGGAGCTTGGGTTCATGCCCGGATGATGGCAATAGGCTCAGCTAGTGTTGCCCAAATGCAAGAACAAGACGAGACTTAGCCAGTCTTGGTCTTGGTCTTGCGCCAATACACCTGGTCTTGGTCTTGGTCTTGGTCTTGCGCTCCCAGTCTTGGTCTTGGTCTTGGTCTTGCAGCAAGAGTCTTGCAAGTCTTGCAATTACCTATTAGTCTATTACTATTTATTAAAGTTTACTTTAAATCTTAGAAAAACGTATTAGAATTGGAACATTGTGAGCTTGAATTAACATAGCCATAGTAAAGATCAAGCAGATTAATAAATAACTGAAGATTTGATAAGAAATTCGAAAAATCAACTGACCTATATGTCGTTTTCCATGGAAGTAACTGTTTCTTAATAAACATTTATGATTTATAAGCTTACATTTGCTAAAACATGTAAAAAAACGGCACAGCTAGTAAATACTTACTCTCATCATCTCTCTCAGAGATATTCGGGCTGGTAAGTAATACAAAACTCTTATCGCAGGCTTTTTATTTTATTAGTACGTAAGTACCTACGCTTTTTATATTATTTTATTAGTTTTGTAGAATTTTTTTACACGTTTCAAGTATATTTAAAAGTGGCTACAATATTTATTAAACGGGTGATATTTGAACACTTTTTTGCTATTTTTTCTTGTAAAAACTTAAGAAATATAATGACTAAATGTACAATAATAGTACCTAAGTAATTAGTTTAAAACCATATAAGTAATCAATATTATAATATATACTTACTAGAATGAATTAATATGACATCTACTACCTATCCTTACCATTTTATCCTAATCATAATACTACTTGCGTGATCAGTATAATGTATTCATTTTCATTCTAAGCACTCTGAAACTTATTTATTCTTTGGAACACCTGTAGGTACTCTTAAAAAAATTCGAAATTATTTTGCATGAGTATACCTACGCCCTATGGCGGCAATCAAATAGTGTCACAAATGTTATGATTTCGGCGTGGCGGCAACGATTGTTTTAGATTTCAAAAGAAGCCGCCGGCGCGTGTATCATAACGATGTACTTCCGAAAAGCGGCAAATTTCTTTGAGAAGTAAGTACAAAACCTTTGATGCCGCATTATCAAAGTGCCGATGGTTAAAACATAACTATGCATGCACTCAGTTTGATTTTAATAGATATTTTTTTATTCGCTATGTTTATAGTATTAGTCGTAATGCGCATAGGTCCAGTTTTTCATATTCTTTGATACAGTTTTTTGCGTCTCATAGAATTCCTAAGCGTACCTACCTATACACCGAACTGTTACACCTAACTACTCAGTGAAATAGCGCTAAGTCCTAGCTGCAAGACGCAAGAGTCTTGCAGGCTAAGTCTTGTTCTTGCTCAAGTCTTGCACGGTCAGTCTTGGTCTTGGTCTTGCTAAAAATACGCGGTTTTGTTCTTGGTCTTGGTCTTGCAAAAACGCAAGAACAAGACCAAGACTGCAAGACCAAGACTGAATTTGGGCAACACTAGGCTCAGCCTTTATTATGTACTTAGGACCTAAAAAATATCGTTGAAATGTGGGTGTACAGTAGCACACCTGTGCTTGACCCTTCGGGGACGACAGGCGTGATGGTATGTTATGTATGTATGTTTTAAACAAACAAAGGCTAGTGATATCTGCCAGGTTTCGTGCATGTTCTTTCGTATCAACGATCACATTCATCAAAGTTCATAATGCATAATAGATTTGACGTTGGTATGCAGTTATTTATTGTAGCTAGCCAGACTGGCTACATAAATCAAATTCAGCAATAAAACACTGGAGAACTCACGCTTGTAATTGGTAGTTTCATATAACAAAGGATTACTCTGCGCTAATGTCAAACTTACATAATATTATGTGTATAATTTAATAATTACTATTACTAATTTTTGTGTAGTAATTAAATCAATAATGTAATAAATTTATAGATAGACATGTGAAGTATTTTACCTAATAATTAAAATACGTTGACATTTATTTATTCATTGACACGAGAACTGATACTCATATGATATACATTTTTACTACATATGTATTTGTATATGTAATAATATGTATTGTTATCATCGTCATCAACCCATTATTGTCCATTGCTGGGCACGGGTCTCTTCTCATTTGAGAGAGATTAGGCTATAGTCATCCATGCTAGCCTACTGCGGGTTGGCAGACTTCACATGTCATCCGGAAAGTTTCTGAAGCATGCAAGTTGTTTTTAGGTTGTTGATAAATACGCACATAACTTTCGAAAAGTCAATGATGTGTGCCTTTGGTTTGAACTCGAAACTTTTGACATCTCAGTACACTGCTTAAAGAAACGTAATATGTTTGTAATTATCTGTCACAAACGTGAAAACCTCAAACTGTACTTTTGCTTTTAATTCCTATAAGCGTTAATGCTTAAGCACGGATATTTATTTCATAGTGGGCTCACTAGAATGAGAACTCTATCCTATATTAACGCTTGTAGGAAAAAAGACTGGTTCCTAACAGCCAGAGACAGAGAAAAGTAGATTAAGATGAGTGGGGAGGTCTTTGCCCTGAAGAGAGACACTACAGACTTTTAATAGTAATAATAAAATAAATATTCCTGGACATTATGACACACAGCGCCATCTAGTTCCGAGCTAAGCACTGAGGCTTGTGTTACGGATACTAGCTGGTTAATATACTACATATATACTTTTTTTTTTCGTAAATACATACATATTATACATAGATACATCCATAACTCGGATACAAATGTTTATGCTCATCACACAAAAATTTGTCCCTACCGAGATTCGAACCCGGGACCCTTAGCACAGAAGGCAGTGTTAAATACCGCTGGGCTAAATGGGTCGTCATCGTTCGTTAAAGGTTAATCTGTATTTGAACAGGAAACCACCGTGACAAGTGACTTTTCAAATA
This sequence comes from Craniophora ligustri, assembly GCA_905163465.1. Classification (NCBI taxonomy): domain Eukaryota; kingdom Metazoa; phylum Arthropoda; class Insecta; order Lepidoptera; family Noctuidae; genus Craniophora; species Craniophora ligustri. Next base: position 2,749,132 of record LR990960.1, on the reverse strand, counting down.
ATTGGCATTTGATATCCTTATGCGACATATTTGCGTCAATCACGACCATGTTGTTGTAAACAAGAAAAAAATATTTAAACGTTAAATGAGTGTGGTTTTTTGATATTTTTTTAAAATTCAATTTATGTATCCCTACTCCTCAAGGGTGCGTTATATAACTAAACTAGCTTTTGCCCGCGGGTTCACTCGCGTTAAGAAGTATTATTATTAATTAGGTATAGCTTTATGCATGCAAAAAGTGTCAGCCCGATCGGTTTAAAATTGATAAAGTTTCTTATTAACTTTGCACCCCCGTTTTAGCCCTTAAGGGGTGAATTTTCAAAAATCTTTTCTTAGCCAAATTTCAGCCCGATCCGTCCAATGGTTTGGGCTGTGCGTTGATAGATCACTATATCAGTCAGTCACCTTTGAGTTATATATATTTAGATTAACAATTCTTGTTGTGTACAGGGATTGAATGTGACTTGTAAAATTTGTGCTAAATGCTTTGCCAAATATAGTTTCATATTTTTGGATAAATCGGGTTACTCTACCCTATGACAGAAGGTGAGAAAATCAACATTATTATGAGGAATTTTGAAATAATCTATTGAACGTTTTATAATAAAACAACTTTTTGCGGTATATTGAAATTCTTTTGTTCCGGCGATTCGTGTTTGATGAAGCACCTACGATAGTTTTTAAGTCTCGTTTTGGTACTGTGCAGAGATGACAAATGAGAAGTATTCGTGTCACCGATTTCAATTATTCAGTGATATTTTAAACTTTAATTGAGGCCATCAGCGTCAGTACAATTAATTTCGCGCCCAATGCCGAATGCATCTCAACTTTCTGTACATATTTGGTATTAAATTACATCGTTGAAGACGAAAGCAAAAAACAGATCAGATATGCTCTTTATATTCGCAAAAATAAAGTTAATATTGACTTGTCACAGTTGTCACACACAGTACCAATTTGTACGTCACGTATGCGTCTGTAAAAAGTAAAAACAATAATTGAAATGGAGTCTTGATAGCCACCTTCATAAGATTTATAATTGCTAGTAGTTTTATATCGCGTAACAGATATATTACATTAGTGTATTTTATGCTTTATTTTGACTGCCTAAAGGCGTTAAAGGTTCCTAGATGGACTTGTTTAAGTGACATCCAGTGTCCTTGACTTTATTTAATCGTGACAATGGGCTTAAATTATTTAACACCTTCGATTATTCTAGTTAAGATCCATTGCATGAGATTGTTTGGTATTTATTTCATAGGTGTTACTACCTACGCTTGTCAATCTTTCATGTTTATGTTCTTAGTAATAAGGATGTTTATTGATCAACGGCCAATGTATTGATAGTGAAAGTATATGTTTGTAGCTCTTTGTCGGTTGATATGATGATGATGATGATTCACAACAATATCAAACTGTAGCAGCACAGTGCTGTGACCGGTGGACTGACATGTCAAAGGTCTCGAATTCAAACCCGGGCACGCACCACTGACTTTTCGGAAGTTATGTGCGTATTTATCGCATGCTCAAACGGTGAAGGAAACATCGTTAGGAAACCTGCATGCTTGAGAGACTTTCTCGATGGCGTGTGAATCTACAAACCCGCAGTAGGTTAGCGTGGTGGACCTACCTTCACAAATGAGAGGAAACCCGTGCCCAGCAGTGGGACATAAGGGGTTGATGATGTCAAAGTCAAAGTCAAATCATTTATTTCAATTAGACCAATACAGGTGCTTTTGAATTGTCGAATTTAATTGAATTTAGTAGCACGGTTCCAAAAGATAGGTCTTATGGAGAAGAACCGGCAAGAAACTCCATAGATACTCTTTTAAACAATATAAAAATTACAAAATTGTTTGCTTTCGTTTACAATGGCTTAGGTATGGATATAATAACAATATGTTCACAACGATTTATATACTCTTCTATTCTATTTTCTATTCTATCAATCTTTCCTATTATTTCGACAGTCTGCCCGATTAATTAATAAACAATTACTGCGATAAATCCGTAATTATTATTATTATTTCAAGATAAAAATATATTAAGGGTAAATATAATATAAAGAACTGCTTATTTTCCAAATGTTTGTATTGCCTTTCAAGCTCTACAAATATCTGAATTCGAGGTTTGAGCTTAACACATAAATTATCACGAATGTGTTAATAAGTACTGAGTAAATATTATTCTGTTTTCTTAGCATCTTGTTTGCAAATTATGTGTGAATAGATCTAAGTAAAACCTACAGATTTTTGTAAGAAACTGTCAACGAGCAAATGTTTATGACTTTGAATCACTGATGTGACGAAAAAAAAAAAGTTTTATTTTATACTGGCTTTTGCATGCGTATTAGCGTCGGTACTGAAAGCGTCGGAATTGGTGGCGTCGGTGTTGGTGGCGTCAGTGCTGTTGGCGTCGGTATTGGTGGCGTCAGTATTGATGGCGTCGGTATTGTTGCCGTAATTATTGTTGCCGTTGGTATTATTGGCGTCGTTATTGAAAGCGTCGGTATTCGTGGCGTCGGTATTGGAGGCGTCGGTATTGGCGGCGTCGGTATTGGTGGCGTACGTATAGGCGGCGTCGGTATTGATAGCGTCGGTATTGATGGCGTCGGTATTGATGGCGTCGGAATCGATGGCGTCGGTATTGTTAGCGTCGGTATTGAAGAACTCGGTATTGAGGGCGTCGGTATTGTTGGCGTCATTATTGTTGGCGTTGGTATTATTGGCGTCGGTATTGAAGGAGTCGGTATTTGTGGCGTCGGTATTGGAGGCGTCGGTATTGGTGGCGTCGATATTGGTGGCGTCGGTGTTGGTGGCTTAGGTATTGTAAGCGTCATTATTGTTGGCGTTGGTGTTATTGGCGTCGGTATTGGTGGCATCGATATTGGTGGCGTCGGAATTGGTGGCGTCGGTATTGGAGGCGTCGGTATTGGTGGCGTCGGGATTGTTAGCGACGGTATTAGTGGCGTCGGTGTTGGAAGCGTCGGTATTGATAGCGTTGATACTGGTGGCGTCAGTATCGATGGCGTTGGTATTGATGACGTTAGTACTGGTGGCGTCAGTATCGATGGCGTCGGTTTTGGTGGCGTTGGTATTGGTTGCATCGGTATTATTGTCGTCGGTATTGATGGCGTCGACATTGGTGGCGTCGGTATTGATGGCGTCGGTACTGGTGGCGTCTGACGTACTTTCGTTTTTTTAAATTATTTATATAAAAGTTTACAAATGCCTATTAAAGATCTATTTAGAAAAACATATACTATATCATTGACTCTAATATAATAAAAATACACAAACACTTATTAAAACAAAAATAATAGTTTGTTATTAAACCTGCAATCGTTGCAGTGGCGTGTCATAGCGGTTGAAGGTCGGTTTAGTCCGGTAAGTGTAACAGGACAAAATAATTATTATTTAAATTCATTTCTTACAATGTTATCACAAGCAATGAGTCATTAACTTAGTGCACACTGGTGACAATTCACTTTGCCTTTCACTGGTAATTTTGTGCTTTATATTTACTTCCGTTGACATTTTTTAAATTGGCTAATCTGTCGTAGACTTGGCGTAGACTTTGGTACTGTAGTTATCTGGCAGGGGGTACACTTGACACTAATAAAAAAATGGATTTAAAAAGATATTTTGCAAAGGGATCCTGTAGCGAAAAATTGTTCTTACACTCACGTAATATTTTAATGGTCTATCTAACGACACCCCATACTATGGGTTAAATATTGAAACACGTTTGTGGTTGTGTGGAAAGATCGCTTTTTTAACATTTTATTAGACCCACGTTGGGCGCCAATGTACAATAGCTACTTATTCGTTATTTATTTTTTGCACCCAATATTTATAATTTACACATTGTTTTGAGCTGAGTCTTATTAATTAATGTTACTGATTTTCTTATTAATGCTTTATTTTTTTTTTTTTTTTTTTTTTTTTTTATTTATTTGGGACAAAAAACAGTTACATGTTACATTTTAACAAAAGATATATAAATAATACATTAACAAACATATAACCCACACTATTGTCCACGGATTAAAAATACGTTAAAAAAGGACCGAAAGTGACAGACGAATACACAAGTAATATAAATTGTTCAACACCCAAGATGACCGTTACCTACACTAACAGATAGATAATAGGCAACTCAATCATCCTAGGGGTTCAGTAATGAAACGACTATTTTTTTAAATTTAGGTTGAGATAGCGCGAAAATATCTATGTCAATACAGTGTGAATTAAATGTAACCACCAGGCGGCGCGTAGGTGCCCGTTCCCCAGCGTTTGTCCTGCACTTACACGTGTGAAACAAACGCGGAACGCGCACCTCGCGCCGCATTACTGTCCTAGGTACCACATAGCACAACTTATTTGTAAGATCAGTACAGTCAAACTTATTGTTACATATACCATGAAGCATCATTACCATAAGCAATTTACGTCTAGACTCTAAACTTAACATATTATAATGATTTAATAAATCAGCGTAATTTAATCTGGTGCGATAACACTTGTAGTGCGTACTACGTAAAAATTTCTTTTGAACCATTTCAATAAATTTGTTATATTTATCATAGAAAGGGTTCCAAATTGGGACAGCGTACTCTAATTGAGATCTAACTAAAGTCTTATAGAGGAATATGAAAGTAGAGGGTTTTTTAAAGTCGTTAGAAGATCTCATGACGAAACCATACATCCGATAAGCTGAGTTTACAATATTATCGATATGTGTGTCCAGGTGTAATTTGGAGTCGAGTAACACACCTAGATCACGTGTGGACTCGACTTTATTTAAAGCAATGCCATTTAGAGAGTAGGGAAAATTAACACTGGTTTTATTTTTAGTAAAAGAAATGGTAAGACATTTTTGCAGATTGAGGTGAAGTTTATTAACCAGACAGTAGTTACTAAGTCTGTTGAGGTCCTCTTGAAGTGACAAGCAGTCTTGAGTGCTGCTGCAGGATTTATAAATTTTTATATCATCCGCATACAGTAGGACATGAGAGTTAATAACACAAGATTTGATATCATTAATAAAGAGTATGAAAAGCAGAGGACCCAGTACCGACCCCTGTGGCACGCCTGATGCAACAAAGTTATTGCAATCCGACTCGAAACCATTAATGACGACTTTCTGGGTTCTGTTGTGAATGTAAGAAGCAAACCAACGCATTAAATTTCCTCTAATTCCGTTAAAAGCAATTTTATCCATAAGTATTTTATGGTCCACCTTGTCGAAAGCTTTTCGAAAGTCTGTGTATACAGCGTCTACCTGAACACGGTTATCCATGTGCTCAAATAGGAAGTCTGCAAAGATCATAAGGTTTGTAGTGGTAGACCGGCATTTCATGAAACCATGTTGTTCAGGTATGATAATGCGACGTATAAAGGGAAATATTGAACTATGAACAAGACTTTCGAAAAGCTTGGACAAGGTAGATAGTATTGAAATAGGACGGTAATTTTCAATATTGCTTCTATCGCCACTTTTATAAATGGGGGTAATAAAAGCACGCTTCCATGCATCAGGAAAAGTACCATAACATAAGCATTTGTTGAATAAGATGTGAAGGGGGAGACAAATGTTATCTGCTGTTTTATTTAAGAAACTGGGTGGCAAGCCATCCGGTCCAGATCCCTTGGTGACGTCTAAGGATTCAAGTGATTTGCATATTTTATCCATGCTAAGATAAATATCTGAAAGGGAGTTACATTCGTCACTAAAGAGGTTTGAAGGTTGCCAGGTTTCTGGGGCGAAATTGGAAGATTCATAAACCGAATTGAAAAAAGATGAGAAAAGATTACAAATTGTTTTCGGGCAGTTAGAAGAAGTATCTTTATAATACATTGCAGCTGGAATACCAGTTTTCTTCTTACGGTTAGATATATAAGACCAAAAATACTTAACATTACGTGGTATGCTGTCTTCAACAGAATTTATATATTTGTTAAAACACTTGACGCATTCTAATTTAAAGCACCGACGATGGTTTGAAAAGTCTTCATAGTCCGATAAATTACGATATTTTTTCCATTTAATCCAAGCACGCTCCTTTTTCTTGAAAATGTTGATAAGTGTTTCGTTAAACCAAATAGGAAACCGAGAAGATCTAGCCCGTGTATAAGGTACGTATGATCGAATTAGTCCATATACGAGATCGTAAAAGGTGTCAACCGCTTGTTCCGGGGACAACGGGCTGAGCACATTTTCCCACTTTATTTGTCTAAGTTTGTCGTTAATCATATCATAGTTTGCCTTAAGATAGTTGTATTTCTTGTTATTATGACGTTTCATATGTGTAAACGATGTTTCTAACGACGTAAAGACGGAAAAAGGAGGGTGATGGCTATCTGGGGGTAGAAGTTCCACGCCCGACTGTATTTGACATTCGACATTAGAAATGAATAAGTCAAGAATGCGACCTAGATTATTTTTCGTTACATTATATTGCGAAGCATTGATAGTAGACATAAAATTAGTTAAACATCGACTTATACCGCCAGCAGGCTGCGCAAGTACTCGGCCGTCGCAGTTTAACCAATCAATATCAGGTATATTGAAATCCCCTCCTAGGTAGAATGCTTCAGTGCACGGGTCATTGAGTAAGTTTTGCAACATGTCAAAGTGGGCAATGTACAAGTGTTCATGTGTGCGAGGAGGTATGTATGTAGCACAGATAATGTGGCGTGTGCTAGCGCGCGAGGCAGGTAGCTGGATCACAACGTATTCAATACCCGCGTAAGCAGGTCGCGTCGATAGTCTCATAGGCCGCAGCTCACGGAGCACTGCTATAAGAACTCCCCCACCATCCCGTTTGTTGGTCGCAATACGATCTCTGTCGTCCCTAAACACAATATATCGGTCGTCTATAAACTCGCTGTCGGCGATATTTGGAGTAAGCCATGTTTCGGATAGTATGATTACGTCAAAAGAAAACGACAAAATGTTCATAAACAAAGTGTGTTGTTTAGTGCGAATTCCTCTACAATTTTGACAGTAAATAGATATGCTGTTTGAGTGCATTATTACAGAATGAAGTTTATTTCAAAAGTATTAGTCGAGTGGTGTATTTTTATTATGTAGAAACGAGTGGATTATACCATTATACGATATATTAGATTAGATTTTATTTAGATTAGATTATACGATATTAGGCCATTAAATATAAATTAATATAATAAATAAAACCTAGGTACAATCAAAACATACAATTAGAATAAGTTACGTAGCTCTTACAAGATTTGTTTCGTTACGTAAAATCCTTGTTGCCACAAACAAACTCGCATTGAATTCGGGGATTAACTAACAGAAAAAAATAACCTCAGGTAATTTATTATGTGATGAACCTGTTTATGTGAGGCTGACTTTGGCCGCTAGAGAAGGCTAATGTAGTCACGCTCATATGTCTGGTCTAGATTTTTTTTTAATCATCGGAATAAATGTGTCTGTTTTGATTAAATTACGAAAACGATCATATATCAAAATGGTTCTTTAATTACAATTTTATGTTAAACTATGATGGTCATAATTAAATATAAAATTTAAACTATAGCTCTATTTTTGTTCCGAATCGTAATAAACGGAACTGGTTTATTTTGAACAGAACATGAGTTTCTTTGCGCATTTGTGGTTCTACTAAGAGCACGAAATTATTCTCAAAATATAAAATCTCTTGCTTTATAAGATTTTCTTCCTATATTTTAATACTATTATAAAATATATACATGTCATGTTAAAATCACAATACCGCGATAAAAGCAATACCGTAAAAAGTAGTTTTATTTTAATGTCAAATATTTTATTTCACTTTTAAAGTGTCAAAACTAGGTGCACGGTTCCAAGAGGTAGGTCTTATGTAGAAAAGTCAGCAAGGAACTCCATATTATTTACCTGAACGGTTTCTAAGGGGTTTGGCAACGCACTTGCAAGCCTCTGGTGTTGCAAATGTCCATGGGCGGCGGTCATCACTTAACATCAGGGGAGCCGCCTGCTCGTTTGCCCCCTTATAACCATAAAAAAAAAATATGATCGGTCTCTCTGACTGATATATTACGATTACAATTTGATACGTAAATAAATACTTTTACACTGAAACATGATATCGAAAGTGCGCTTACAAACTTCTATTAGTAACATAAAATAAAAATTAAACAAACTATATTACACGTATATTAAAACATTAACAGTTATATTTTAAATCTGACAAAACATTTTAAGCCTGTCTCAACATTACAAAATGTTTGACATTTTAACAACGAATTGCATCTGTACGCGGTGAGAGTGCATCATAGACATTATTTATGTTTTTTATTATTCTCTAGAAGGTCTGTATTAAAGATCATAGACTAATAGCTCAGGTTAAGTGACTTAATAAAATATGATTGGATTTGTAATATTTTTTGTAACGATATTGACAGCAGACATTACTGATGTCAACATTTCTGAAATCTAAATATATATAACTCAAAGGTGACTGACTGAGTGACTGACATACTGATCTATCAACGCACAGCCCAAACCACTGGACGGATCGGGCTGAAATTTGGCATGCAGGTAGATGTTATAACGTTGGCATCCCCTAAGAAAGGATTTTTGAAAATTCACCCCCTAAAGGGGTAAAGTGCGGGAATCAGCTAGTTATAATATATTTTACGGATTTTATCGCGATATTTTGTTTGATATTATTTTATTCTAACGTTTTCGATTTCTTTACAGCATCCATGGTAACGGATAGACTAGGTTTAATTCCTGTATTCGCGTTAGTGGAAGAAAAAAGTATTTTAACATTTTTGTTTGATGTAGATAAATGCAGTTTGAGAAATTATTTTAATAAAATTGGAAGTTAGACAAATATTAATGACCATCAATAATTCTGAAATTAAAATAAAAGGCGAGATTGTTATAAAATTTATATTACTAAAAAAACACTGCTAAAAAATTAATAAAACCATTGGCATGAGGTTTGGCAAAAGAAAAAACAGATTCTATTTTTTTGTTGACATACTTCTGACATGCACACGATTTAAAATTGTGTGATTTGTAAAACCAAAAGAAACATTCACCCGTAACATTTACACAAATTATGCAAAAACACAAATATTTACACTAGATAAATAAAATTTACATCACATTAACAAACTTCTCATTCACTTACATAGGAACAGGTGCGATCGTGTGACCTGACCTTTATAAAAAAGATAAGGTCGACGCGTACAACGATTATCGTTGAAGATAGACAGGTTTTATGACGTGATGTATTTCGTGAGGAAATAGGTCAAAGTAGAGTGGAACGGTTTTATTAAAAAACAGATTCAAATTGAGAATAAAATCTCTCAGTACAAAAAATTTATTTCATGAGTGGCAGGTTTCGGAATATCTACTATATAAAAATAAGTCGGGTTTTCCTTCCTGACGCTATAACTCCAGAACGCACGAACCGATTTCCACGGTTTTGCATTCGTTGGAAAGGTCTCGGGCTCCGTGAGGTTTATAGCAAAGAAAATTCAGGAAAAAAAATCGTATCTGGTGGCGAAAGGGAGTTCGCCGGGTTTTGCTAGTTTTATTATAGATTTCTAAATAACTAGTAGGTATATAGGTACCGTAGGTGTTTAGGCAAAGGATATAGGTTTCTATAATCCTATCCAACAGGGTCTATTATTGCTTGTTTGTTTTATTATGTGTAAGTTAAATGTAGTTCATGAAGAAATAGGAATGAGTGGTGAGAGAGACCTTAGCGAAACATCAATAATTGAGTAGATATAATATAGAAAAAATAATAAACCGTCAGAATGATTATTATCGGTCAAGTTACATACTTATCGTAAGTAACAATGGATAACTGTTTTTTCAACATAGTATTTAAGCAAAAGAGCTTTTCTATCTAAGATGAAAAAATAATTGCAATGCCACATTCGAATTTTATTTTCAAAAATTTTGGATCTGCATTGGACTGAAGCAATACAGAATAATGTGGTGGTTTGAATCAAAACTTAAAATTTAAATTCAGCAGTATCCAACAAACTCAGTAAGGTATATAATATGCAGTGTAAAATCACAAAATGATCTACAAAGATATAGTATACATCTATTACAAAGTATAACTGAAAATAGTTTATAACGTGTTAAGAATTCGTTGCAAGAAACCATTAAAAAAACTATATTGTGTAAAAAAATTGACTTAAAACACTAACAAAGATGTCGTCTAGGTTATGTCTTTGACTCTTAATGTCACTGCTAACTGCGACAAGGTTATAGCTTCATCAGAATTAGTTAAGAAGAAAAAACCATCACGCCTGTCATCCCTAAAGGGTTAGGCAGAGGTGTACTAAATCTGCACCTACATATCTCCGGTATATTTAAGGACACATGCCATAGGGCGAGCCTATACATATCTACAATGCCATCAACCAGGCAAGAATTCAAATTATGAGCTGATACTGAAAATTGCACCTTGCTCAATCTGGGAATCGAACCCAAGACTTCTTGTTTAGCAGTCGCACTTTACGAACACTAGATGACCGAGGCAGATTTAGTGAAGAAAAAAATAAAATCCGATTATACCCGTGTGAATGTCAGATAAAGATAAATGGCACTTTGCATAAACCCATTAGTAGTTACTAATGCAAAGAATGATCTTTAAAAATGTTCGCTACATCTTAATACTTATATAATTAAAAGTAAAGTTGAAAAAATTAAGTGCATCGAAACGTTTTAAGCCTTAATTGTTTAGGCACGATGTTATGTGGCCTCGGTTGTAGAAAGGAGTCGGTCATCTTTAGAGCACAAAACAAGGACTGATGTGCACTCAAAGTGGTACAAATATTGTTCTTACAGTGATGTGTAGCTTTGTTTTTTCATCACCTATGCGTTCTTCATCTTCTTCATTCTTTAACGATAAAACTGTGTTCGCGATGGCGAAATTTTCGGACAGGACATTATATGATTTATGACCAAGAAGTGTTTCTAAGAATATCTAAATTTGACAGACTGAGAGGATTACGCTACATCTAAAAAAATATTTAATTTATTAATTTAAATTGCAACAGATAGGGATATTAATTAACAGAGAGAATCTTAAATTAAAAATCTCATTTGTAATATGAATTATATGTTATTAAATTATAATTAGATAAATATAGGAGTTACAACAATCTATGTCAGTCAAAAGCAATCTTCACGTCAAGATTTTGACAACATACACTGTAATGATTCCAAGCACATACTTGTAAAAAATAACATTCAATATTTTATTTATTATGTCATAGCACAATTTTTTTAATTTTATACATGTTGTGTAAATGAACGGTGCATGGGTGTATCCACTATAGGATTTACCTGTTTATTGTGAGTTGGTTCACAAGTACGTAGGCTATCGGATATTGGTTTAGTTTGAGAACCGGACCATCATTTAAATACATTAATATCACATTTAGTGTACCTAAACCTATTTCGTATCAAGACATGGGTAAAGGGTATTCTAAATTGCATTATGTATTTTTAAGTGTTGCATTACAAAGTGCTCTGGTCTAATTCCCATGGAAATCGAAAGTTCCGGTTCAGAAAAGTGTTTTTGGCTTTCCATGTGATAATTCTTGTAGTATTTGATCCCTACTAAGCTCGGAAATTATATTCGTGGCCTGTATGTCGATGGGATCGCTACCCATCACATGTGACTTCAAAATCAAAATACATGGAATTAGGAGAACAAACTGAATAATACTACGGTCAGAATTCTTCGGTTTATTCTTTTGGGATGTCAGGCGTAATTGTATGCTATATTATGTATAAGTACACCTGTAAAATATTTTATTTAAATTCCAATCTCGTTAAGAAAAATCCCTGACCAATATTTCTCACAATTACGCCGACTCGTCTGATCACGATGCAAGTGGTATCGTTTGACACGTTAATTTGAGTTCGACGTGTATCCGAGCATGTTGTACGTCAGCTGTCGGGCGAGCTCGGAGGTCGACCGCCGGTGCTCTCTCGCAGAGGTCGCATTACCATTTCAGTAAGATTCAAGTTGAAGAAATGCACCTTCGTTTGTAAGGGTAGCTACACACATTAGTGGGCACAGCCGGGCGGTAAAATTTAGTTCAGCTAATAATGTTTCGAGCCGCACGTATGTAATAGTTGCTAAGGGTTAGCTTTTTCGTTCCACAAGGACTGCCGAATCGAATGATTTGTTGACCCGAATGGACTACGGAATAAGCCGAACAAGTGCAGTAAGTACTTCGGGTTGGCTTTCGAATTGAATTAGGTTCTCTACATTGTCTCAGCACGAGATATCACACGAGAATTTGCATAGCATGACACCGCAGATAATGAATTAACGGTTTTATTCACTTTCACGATAGGGTTGTTTTTTCATCGTGCGGACTTCGGTGATGTAGTTTTATGTATGTTATAACAAAAAATAGAAGTTAATTTATATAATAATAATAATAATAATAATTAATATATATAATTAATATAATATTAATAATATTAATAATAATAATTAATTTTAAGGAAAGCTTAATGCGGTCAGCATGTTAAAATTATGCTTTCAGGCTTAAAATTACATAATTCGGATAACCCGAATATTATTAAGGCCGGAAGCACAAAGGAAGTTATGCAAAATAAATCGTAAGATTTATCTTAAGATCGCAGCTCTAGTGAAAGGAGCAAAGTAACGATGATATAATTGGCTATAAGTAAAACTGATGTTATTTGATTTATTATTGTAGGACATGATGATCAAGCAAGTTATATTAGAAATGAGTTGTAATAATGAAAGATGGTTCAAAGGTGAAATAGGCTTAAGTTAAACAAACTTAAGTTACGTAATTTTTTATATAATAGGTATATATTATATCTAACTTTCTGATATATCAATATTACCTTATCCGTGGGAAATATAATATAAACTCATTTTATAAATATACATATATACTCATTTTGGTTGGGTAAAAACTTATACTCGCCTTTACCCAACTCGTGTACGAATATTTTATTATAAGTAAAAAAAAACACTACGAAATCCGGAAGCGAATGTTGGTCGACCACACGACACATTTAAGTGCACGGTATTCTAGACACAATTATACCTTACTAGCTGACCCAGCAAACGTTGTTTTGCCACATTATAGGGGTTAGTGGACAACCCTTATCACTAAGGGGTATGAAAAATAGTTGAGAGTAATGTTGGCCGATTCTCAGACCTACTCAATATGCTCACAAAATTTCATGAGAATCGGTCAAGCCGTTTCGGAGGAGTACGGGAACGAACATTGTGACACGAGAATTTTATGTATAAGATTTAAAATTCAAAGATATTTATTTAATACTTATCTCAAACGATTTGCTTTATGAGTGTTTATATATATGCATAATATTTTGCGCAATAAGTCTAAATGAGCACGAGAGGCCGATTCCATATAAACAGTGTGAAAGGCTCTTAGATATGGATGTGGCTCTTTCATCATCATCAACCCATTTACTCCCCACTGTAAAGCACTGTTCTCCTCAATTCAGCTGTAGTCCACCACGGTAGTCTAGTGCAGAATGGCAGACTTCACACGCCATAAAAAAAACTGTTTTCCTTCACCATTTGACCATGTGATAAAATATACGTATGTAACTTCGAAAAGTTTTAGGTCCTGGTGATTGAACGCCAATCGGTCAAACAGATGTCCCCAGGGTCGTGTTTTAGACGTTGCGTTGGGATTTCGCAACTGGTGGGTTAAAAAGACCTAGGACCTCCCTCTTAATGTGTTGATGGTTTCCACCGTGGTGCATTTAGTGAGGTAAAAATCCCACACTTCTTGGATTCTTCTCCAGAGGCTAGGTGACGTTGGACGGTTTCCTCAACGAAAACAAAAAAAACATATGCACACACACACATTTACGCGTATACAAACATTATCTTGCTTATGTACTTGTAATAAGAGAGTGGCCGCGTATATTTGAAATATAGTCTCGGTTTAATTACAATGTGCAGTACTCCCTTTTTCTAACCGAAATCGGTCAAGCTTCTCGATTTATAGGGATTAGAGTTTATCAATTTTTAAATCAGGGTTATTGAATTTAAAAAACCAATATTGGGGTGCTTTAGTGATGGAATTGGTGGAAGGTGGATTTAGTGAGCAACCGGACTCTCCCCCGAAGCCGGCAGCATTTTTATTTATCAATAAGTCGTGCTATTAGTTATATGAAAACATAGAATAGATAACACACATGTAATGATATAAAACTGATCTAGTTTAAGCCACAAATCCCGAGATAAAATCGATTAATATTCCAGAAATTGATCAATCACATTTAGATCGTGCATGCTCGGGTTATATCGTGACTCGTTCGTAAATGTTGACTTATTAACTCATAAGCAGAAAGTGAACGTGGAAATAGTTGAATGGGTCAGTATATGCATGATGTATGACTTGCATGGGACTTGTATGAGTCTCAAGCGCCGTAACCTCATTGGTGATCGATTTCGTGTTAAAGATAATGATAATTTAATTGATGTTTCGATCAAAAATACATTTCATTTTCTTATTGCGATATATTAAATTCGATATTCATAATGATAATTTCATTTAACTAATAAACTTGTAGTTAAATAATTTTACATAACATAAATACAATCACGTCTGTCCTCCTTGAAAAATTAGGCAGAGGTGTACCAATGTAGTACATCCACATTTTTGGAATAAGGGCAGAGCCTATTGCCGTCAATCGGACACGAATCCAAACTCCGAGCTGCTGCTGGAATTTCATAGAAAATCCCAATAACACATTGCTCGACCTGGGAATCGAACCCAAGACCTGTTGCTCAGCAGTCGCATTTAAGACCATTGTGACCAAACAGGACACATTAAATTACATAATTATGTTATTTTTAACTTGAGTGTAAGTTTTGTATGTTTTTGTAAGTTTTTATATTTGTTGTTGAAGTAGCCTTTTATAACTTTTTATACAAACAATAATCAAATCTATGAATAAGTATAGAGCTTTCTAGAATAACACAAATAGGAGTTGCAGTGTCCGTCCGTTTGCATAACCTCAGTCTACGATGTGAATGGTAAAAAGAATTAAGCAGCGGTGAACTTGTTTTATTCAATTCAATATAATTATAGTCCAAAGTTCTGAAACTGGTAATTGTGAGTCAAATGTAATTTTGTTCTTTGTTATAGGTTTAAACAAAAAGTTTCGAATAAGGTAGTCTGGTACCCGATGCTCAATTGTCTCAATAAAGCACAGTGATTATATATATGATAAACGTGGATCCTAATATACTATAATACTATAATACTAATACTATTATTGAACAAACATGGCGGGATACGACGTCAATTAAAAAAATCGAATAAGTTTTTTTTTAATTACGGCGCTGTGGTAGTGAAACTCTATGAAACTCGCGTGCATGACAATGTTCCTTTTTTGAAATTCATAATGATGCCATGAGAATGTGTCTGTTCGATGAGTAAAAAAGGAGTTACATTATGAAATTTAGTACAACATTATAACACCAGTTTGGATGATATTATGGTTACTATGACACTGGCTGTTTTAATGTTGGCAATAAGCTAACTGTTTCGAGAACTTTTATAGTGGATTTATAGCATGGGTGTAGATAAAATAGTAAAATTCTAGAAGTTTACGATTTTTGACCTTAAAAGCTATTGGGCTACTTATCTGTAAAAAATTACATAACATTTTTAGTCTGCGCAGACGGTCAGATTTATTCTAGGGTTTTTCAATGACCATACAATAGAAGCATTCTTCTATTCACATTATATTGTAACATATTGTATAAACCTACTGTAGTTTTATAAAACGTTCAATACTTACCTATGTCTCGTTTATTAAAACAAATTCTCTTTTTTCAAGGTACTTAACACGTCCACTATGGCAATCATCGATTTACGCTTAGCGACTATTTGCAGCTGACTACAGGTGACGTATGTACATGTACAATCAATATTCATTCTTATTACTACGTTCATGAGGTCGAAAAATTGAGAACTTCAACCGTGCATAATCTGTAAGTAACATTATTATATGTATTAATATGTTTTTTAGCCTATGTTTTTTGAGGTCACAAATATATATAAGTAGTGTTTACTCATATGTGACAAATATAAAATTTATGAAAATTAGAAAGATAAGACAACCCGGATTCGCCTGACCAATAACTGGACACCTTATTAAGACATGATCTCCTAATAATCATCAAAACAAGCGCTTTATGACTCACCAGTTAATGCTTCCAGACCAAAATTAAATTATAATGTAAATACAACTTTGTTCTAAAGTACAGTCGGACTCACAAAGATTTACACATAATTCGTTTTTTTTAGTTAGGTACGCGAATACTAGACATTGAAATAAAATTAGTTTTTACGGATTTTATCGCGGTATATTGATATTTTTTAATGTAGAAAAGCTGGTTAATAAATTATAACATCAACACACCTAAAATTCTGTCTGCCCGTGATAATGAATGCTCTAATGATCCTCTAATGATCCTTAAAAATTAGTTTATTTCAATTTCTGCACAATAAATTCTATATTATAATTATTATGTACTTTCATACTTATAATATATTAAATATATGTATAATGTGTTTGAGCTTGACTGTACAAGTGTGAATAGATATGGGATTTAACTGTGGGAGTTGCTTACTTCTAATTCTGATAGGGCGAAGGTCGTCTTTCAATAAATTAATTTTACGGGTCACCTTGGTATAATATTATATTTATACATAAATAAAATCTCCACACTAATATTAATAGCCTATTAGAAGATACTTTTAAAGTACAGATATAGGATGTAAAACTGATAGAATTGACTGACTGATCTGGTAAAGTTTGGATGCCGTTCGATCGATAGCTGCTTTGTTGGATACTGTAATACCTGAAGGCTTTTGTTTAGTTATTGGAATTTGTTGGACATATTGAATTCCTATATTCTAAGTGCATGCTGTGACCTTCTTTAATTGGAGGAGCACACCTTTTTCATAAACAATGTACTTGTATAACATATCATGTATAGTGTGTATCCCGTGTTGAAGGTCCATAATAATAAATAAATAAAATAAATAAAATATAGTCACTACATACGTACAGCTATATAGCTATATAGTTTAAGATGAATCAATATAAATTGTATAATTTTGTAGTAAAACTCAACAACGCCGGATGAAAACCCCAATAGGTACGGTTTACGAATCCGGGACTTCGTGTTCAGCAGTCGGGCTTAGGAAGACTAGACTAATGTGGCCGTCACTTTGTGTGTGACAAAAAGATTGCGAGTCAATATTAGATAATAATGTTAAGAACTCAATCGTGACGGCAGAAATTAACCATATTATATCTTTTGTGTGTGTATGTATTCGTTCCGGAAAGCACAACTCACGTTTCGCCCCAAAACAGTGCGATAAGATTATCTTGCTTGACGCAACCTGTAAACGTGTCGTGTAGAAGATGGTTTTATTTATGTTTAAAGTCGTTAGGAGTAAACGCGTGTTTGTCACGATCTCATTGTGTCTATACATATCAGAAAAAATCCGAAGTTGGCCATAACGCATTGATGTTTTTGGAAACAAATTATTTTTAGTACTATTGGCAAAAGATTATACTTGGTACTTGCAAAACTAATGGATTAGGTATAAGTAATATAATAATATAATATATAATAAATGTGGTTTAAACATACAATAACTTGATGAAGTAATAAGATATTGCAAAAATAATAGACGATCTAATTTTAAACGAACGAAAATGTCTTAACTATTTAAGTAACTACAACTTATTTAGGATTCTGTGTATGCATTTATTTAAGAATTCGTTTAAGTTGCAAAGATATTGCTACTATTATTTTGTACAAAGAAACTTATACAAAGTTTTTAGTTTTAAAATAAAATGCTTTCATATTCAGTTTTGTTAAAGAAATCATTAAGACGAAGTCTGCATTTTGAAAAAAAAATGCAACCCACAGTAAGCTATAATCATAATGATTGCTCAAAAAAGCACAAAGTAACTGCCATTAGCTTTCTAGACGATGCAGCATTCTGGGTTAATACCCCGCCGCTAACGAACAAAAGGGGGAGAATTACTGACTGATTTCAGTCACTAATCACAACAATAAAAAAAACAACGTGGGTGTTGTCTCAAATAGTACTGATGTTACACTTGTAATGTTGCTGTTTATCCTACGCATAACATTAGCCCAGTTTTGGGAACAAAAGGATATGTGATGCAAAGATTTTGGCAGATACTTTGTTTTGAATATTGAGATGATTGCAGAGTTGAGTGGTGTTTGGTATACCAAAAAGGTAATTTCATCATCACGAACTCGTTTACTGTCACGAAACTCGGGCACGGTTCTCCTCTTATTTGAGAGGGATTAGGCTATAAGTCTATCTCATTCTAGTACCTACTAGTTGAATGTCACTTGCCATCGAGATAGCTCAGTTTTCCTCATCATTTTGGTCTTGGTATGTGGTAGTATGATTACAGGGTGATTTGACTGTCTTTTCTTTGGTATGAAAAATACAAGGCCAAGCCGGTCTAGAACCAATCTTGATATCCAAAGTGTCTATCCTAGCTTGAGCAGTATTATTGCTTTTTTCCATCAAATTCTTAAAAGCAGCCAAGCTGTAGTACAATGACAGTTGATGGCTAGTACACGCATAACAGTGATCTATGCGTGTACCCTTCAAAAGTCTAAGCGTGATGATATGTTGTGTAATGATAAAACGCATATGCTTTACGCTTAGCAATAAATTTAATGCTATTACGCTTCCAGATTGCATCTCCATAATAATATACCAACTTTATTAAGACCAATCAACGCTCAATCGAATATCGCAAGCCGCCAATTCTTCCATTAAGCATATTTTGCAAGAACATATTATAGCAACAATAAGTCAACACACACATGCATGTATAAATAGATCTTATATATATGTTCTTCACATTGTTATACAGACAAAAAGATTTCAAGTCGACCTACATCGTCTAAAATATAGATGTAGACTTACGAAAGTATGGATAATCAGAATTATGTATGGATTGGTTTTAAACATGCGTGTCGTGTTGACATAACTTTGTCATAGTTAGTGGATATGGCCTTGGCGATTTCATGGTGTTATTAATGGTTGAGTATAGAGCTGTGGTAGCCTAGCGGTGTGACCAGTGGACTGAGATGTCAGAGGTCTCGAATTCAAACCCAAGGCATGCACCACTGACTTTTCGGAAGTTATGTGCGTATTTATCACATGCTCAAACGGTGAAGGAAAACATCGTGAGGAAACCTGCATGCTTGAGAGACTTTTTCGATGGTATGTAACGTCTGCCAACCCGCAGTAGGCTAGCGTGGTGGACTATAGCCTAATCCCTCTCAAATGAGAGGAGACCCGTGCCCAGCAGTGGGACAGTAATGGGTTGATGATGATGATGATGATTAATGGTGGATTTGACTTTACATGTTATGGTGTGGTGATTATGATGTTTTTACGGTGATTTAGGTGATGTAGGACATAGCCGGTCCGCATGATTGACAAGATGAATGAATGTGGACGAGACAAAAAGGGTATGGAGGGATTGTAGCGCGAGGCATTCTGTACTTTTTGCGTACCCCCATGGGAAAAAGACGTGAGTGTATGTATATATAGTACATAAAGCATCGCATACAACGCTTCTCGCTTTCTGCGGAGATATTGAGAAAAAATATTATCTAATAAAAAAAAACCGGCCAAGTGCGAGTCGGACTCGCGCCCTAAGGGTCCCGTCCAAAATTAGGCAAAAAATGGCTTTTTTTGTATGGGAGCGAAGGGAGTTTATTTTTTGTATTTGTGGTTATAGCGGCAACAGAAATACATAATTTGTAAACATTTCAACTATCTAGCTATCGCGGTTCTTGAGATACAGCCTGTTGACAGACAGACAGGCGGACGGACAGACAGGGAAGTCTTTGTAATAGGGACCCGTTTTTATCCTTTGGGTACGGAACCCTAAAAAGAGATAATGGCTGGTTTATTGGTCAAGTGGTTATTTACGATAGCCTCAAGTTCAGACTTGTGGCACAGATATTTATTTATTTATTTAATAAAACATTACTGATTTTTCGAAAATGATAAGCGCTAAGCGTGAACATCTTGAGGAAACCTCCATAGTCTTGCTATGGAGATGTCATCAATCGTGTGAGAAGTATTCACTGTAATACATCCACTTTTTACAAATTTTGTCTTCGTACGGATATTCCATCTAATATTCGCGGACGTTTTAGCAATAATTAGGTATTAAAACACTTATTTACTTAGCGGCCTTTGGTACCTAATCTTGACATTTAAAAATGCATATTTTGTAGCTGTTAATTTGATTCGTTTCCATACGGAAATCGATCCCCAACACTGAAAGCTAAGCACACTACTGACACCTGTGTGTTGTCATGACGTCAGATGTTTTTTTTATAAATATCTTTTATAAGTATCTTCATCCTAGATGTGAATGGGAGCTCGTCGAGATAACCCTGTTATGAAGACTACATAAAGTACATGACTCGATCGCTATCTTAGAAGATGGGTATCTAGTAGATGTGAGACGATTGAAAATGAACACTAAGAACATCTAATCTGAGTGTTTTTTTCAATAGCAAATGTCACGTCTTAGAGATTTTCTGGTATAGTCGGACATTATTATACAGCGCCATCTAGTGCCGAGTAGAACAACGAGGGTTGTGTTACGGATACTAGATGGTTGAAGATGTGTAAATACAAATTATCATACATCAAATGGCGCTGGATCGGTCCAGCAGTTGCGTCATTAAGTTGAGATGAAGATGATAATGATACATCAAAATTTTATAGACTCCAGTAAAAATTTTCATGCTCATTACGCAAACATTTGCCTCTACCGGGAACCGAACCCGATTCGAACACTTTTTTTTTTTTTTTTTTATGGAAATAAGGGGGCAAACGGGCAGTAGGCTCACCTGATGGTAAGTGATTACCGCCGCCCATGGACATCTGCAACACCAGGGGACGTGCAAATGCGTTGCCGGCCTTTCAATAAAGAATATACTCTCCTCTTGAAGGTTCCCACGTCGTAACGGTTCGGAAAGACCGCCGGCGACAGCTGGTTCCACAGAGCGGTGGTGCGAGGCAGAAAATGCCTTAAAAACCGCACTGTTGTGGAACGCTGGACATCGAGATAAAATGGATGGAACTTTGCGTTCTGGCGCGATGTCCGATGGTGAAATTCAGCGGCCGGGATCAAACCAAACAATTCCTCGGAACACTCCCCGTGATAGATGCGGTAGAAGATGCAGAGTGATCCAACGTCTCTACGCAGAACTTACCCCGGAAGGTAGCTTAAATACCGCTACGCTTATCATCTTAGATTGGAGACCATGTTATGAATAAAGTTAACATTATAATTATATTGTTTCTTTATAATATACAGCTTTCAAAGTAATTTGTGTACATTTCACTAAATTTGGTCCCACGCTAGACATTATTTGGTAATAGTGTGGTTTGAAATTCAAAATAGAAACTGTCTTTTGCCAGTTAATGTACTCTTATTAGTATTTTACTATTTTGGGATAGTCAAGTTTCAGTATAAACCATTGAATATATATATATTTTGAGTAATGACTGCTTTCTGACTTCCAAACTGCTAATGATTGAGAAAACCTGGCTTCGTCGGTTACTTTCACGGCAGTGACTAATTTTAAAGGCGTAGGTCAACTGAAGGAATTCTTGTGAGAACCGGAAATACGTAAGATAATTTAACATACATACTATCGCGCTAAATCCCTTGAGGGTTTAGGCAGAGGTGCAGTTGATTTACACACAACATATTTTAGTATATTTTTAGGTTCAAGAAGTGAGCTTATTGCCATGTAACAATCTATGCCCAGTCGGGGCATAGATTCTTACAGTAGCCAAATAGGGGCAGCCTGAAGTGAAGAGGATGAACTCTGGGAATCGAACCCTGGACTTCATTCTCAGTAGTCATGCTAGTGACCACTTGACTAATGAGCATAACTTGACATGGTTTCAATGCATCCAAGAACAAACAAGGTTGCAGAACATAAAAATCGCAATTAAATCTGAATATTATTTCTAATTATATCATTTAAGTAAGATAAATCCCTTTGTTTCAAATAAACATATAAAAATAAAACTCTTTAACTTAGCAAGTTAAAATCTGGTTCAACGTGAACCTGTTTCGGTGACGCATAGTTAAGACATACTTATAACACAAGTGTCCATTATCCGTCAGCGTTGTATCACGCGGCCGCTTTGCCCGGAAAGTCTGACACTGGCAAGGCTTTTGTCACTTTCGGCAAACTCAACCTTGAACGCTTTTACGAGCTTTGGTCCAAGTGATGAGCGAAAGCGATGTAGGTAAAAATAATGTATAGTTTTTTGTCGAAGCTGATGTGTCTACACATTCATCCAACAAAACTAATCTGAAGTAATATTGTATAGAGAAAAGATATGTTTTTTTTTTATGATTGTTTGTTTTGTAATGGATATTAACTGAAAAACTATTAAACTTGTTAAAAATTCTTTCGGCTATTGCAACATTATAAGTGAGTTACGTATGCTGAATTTTAATTGTTAAAAAATAATTGAGATTCCTACAAACATTGCAATATTGTCACAGTTTGTATATTCAAAATTTTCACTCAAAACACCGGTATAATAGAAAAAGGTGTGTAAGATATTATAGATATCTGCTAATCGTTTAAATGAAATGCTAATATTAAAGACATTTTTTATTATTATATCTACCTGTTCAAAGCCGGGATAGTTCACTGGTTCATTAATGGTCATTTATATGTTTTTTATACCACAAAGGTGAAAAATAAGCATACGGCTCGCCTGATGCGAAGCGTTTACGGCCATTGGACGTTTGCAACACTAAAAGTATCATTCGCGCGTTGCCGACCCAGATTGTAGGAGCTTGTTAGTAAATTATTTAAAACTTGGTAAATATGAAGCTATACCTACGTATTGCATTTGACTTCACCATCAAATTTGTATAGTTAATGCAATTATAAAATATGTTCAAAGTTTCTATTTAGTATAGCAAGGTAATTTAATTGAATGAATATAATGATGCAGTGGTTTATGGGGCATTTAATAGTTAAAATATAAATTACAAGGTGAGCAAACTTATAAAACAGTATTGGGGACAATTTTGTTACAGGGCACTCAATCAATAATGTACTTTAAGTTTATTATGATATAAAGCTTACTATAGCTTATAGTATCCTTATTAGAGTTATAAAGTTTTATCTAAGTATGAATATTATATTTTATGTGTGATTATATATTTTAATAGTTCTGTTAATGCTTGATTTATTATTGAATACTTAATTAAAATTGTATTTGTGTAGTTAAAGGTGTAGCAATTGAGAGTTTATATTAAACATTTATTTGTTTCATTGTTGTTTTGTGTATCATTTCATCACAAGTTTATACAGATTTTAGTGTTCTAGTTACTACCTTATTAATATTAACTCCCTTGTTTATGTATGTATGTTTAGAAAATAATATCGCCCATAATAATATTCTTCTCTGGGTTTACTGAACGGACTCTATGTAGATGGTTATCGGTTGATTTTTGGACGGAACAAATTTCCTGGGTTAGATTTATGTGCGTGAAAATTTGTGTTTATAACTGAAACTGCAATAGGAATGGAGAAAATACTTGTAGGGAGAAATGTTTTTAATTCGTTGCCGTAGAAAAGATATTAATCAATCTGAATTATTTTAAGCGAGTTAAGGCTTCAGTATGCTTATTTTCTTAATAACTCACTTGTAAACCTAACGTTCAACACATTCTCATGTCATTTTCTTAATTCATTATAGCTATTGTTCTTTCGTCTTTTGACCCAGTTTACACAATCAATAAACCGCTTTCCGCTCGTCACTTGTGCTTGTAATGTTATTACATTATACTGAAGAAAGCCAACTGGTTTAGCATGAAAGCGATCTCAAACTGGTCGACTTTCGCTTAAATGCTGACGAATAAATGCCTTTAAATATTTTGGATGCTAATTTATACATCATTCCAAGGATTTGAGTTGATTGATGTTTTTTTTAAGCATTAGGCTCATTAATATAGGCATATTAATAATATATGGCGGTTAAAAACGTAAAAAAGAGTTTATTTTAACGATATTCGCGTAAGTGTAAGAAATCACTTTTAAGCTCATTATAATAGGTATTTAATAAAGTTTGAAATATATATTATATGTATATATGTATACGTCTTCAAGCATTCACTATTAATTTTCTGTGGTTTCTAATGCATTACTGATAGGTTTTTAATTAATTTATAATAACGATACTTATACCGGTATGACTTTTTCAATCAGTTTTTAGTCAAGTAAATATTATTACTGCATGGTAGCTGTAAGTTCGATTCCCACGCAGAACAAGTATTTTTTGTGATTTGCCTTTATGTTCTAGTTTTGGGCATTTGTTATAATCTGCGCCCACGTTAATCTTATATGTTTTTTAATGTATTCGTACTATGTATGTTCACTGATATATTTATTGGTGGTGAAAGGAAATTAATTATATTTGTTTTGCGTAGTAATATAACTTCAAGGTCTTATTAATTGCTTTGTTATTAGTCCATCGCCTACGAAGATACAGACTGGATCACCTCAAAATAAAATAGGAAATGTACTTAGAGTAAAATGTACTTTGAATTATTGTTAATTTTAGAAAAAATCCAAAACAAAGTATATAATATGTACGTAACTTTTCTTAAATACGTGCTAGTCATGTCTACAAAGGACCTCTGAACAACAAACAACACACGTGTTTAGATTGAGTTATTATGCATACTATATCGACCCTATTATGTTCTTTAATACATCACTTAGTACCTAGAAACTCATCAAAACATGTATACACACACTTTAAATTCTAATAAAAACATATACGAAAATGAACTTCATAAAGAAATAATTTTAACGTACGTTTTTTAGTTTACTTTTATTTTCTCTGTTTGAAGTTTTTTTTCAGTATTCGTCATCATACATATTAACCTAATTCAGGTTGGCAGACTTCCTGACAATACGCCATCCAGAAAATCTCTTAGGAATGCAGGATTACTCACGATGTTTTCCTTGATTTTTAAGTGATTTTTAAGATTCGAAGTGACTTAATTAAAATTGAGCTCATCTCATCTATAGGCTACCTAAATTAGCCTAGAAGTAACTTTGATATATAAAGCAATTAAGAGATTGTGAAACGCAACAAAACAGAAAAGGTCACGGACTATTCGTCAGTGTCAATACCTAATGGAGTTTGAGCTGATTAACTTAAATCCTGTTTTGTTATTACCTACGACAGGTGAATATCAATGGTTTCATATGTATTTAAATATACTTACCTAACACCTGTACATAACAAAATAAGATTTACTTGGGTTTAAGTAGACTAAGTATGAACCTGTCTAACATTTGTAAAATATAAGCTGCTTTTTGTCTTCTGGGATGAGCAAAGTTCTTAAATAAGCTTAGGTTTTGCGAACAGGTTGAAACCATTTAAAGCTAAGTTTTGATGACCAGGTGTGTTTAGGAAATTAAGATGCAGACAAAAGACGCAAGCAAAAGCAAGTGGAAAATAAATATATTTTCACTATTGTGGCTTTGTGACAGGTTCCGTCCATTGTTTTAATATAATGTCCTCTATAATAAAGCCACTTTCTACTTGTATAATATCCGCTCATAATTATTATATAATTTACTCCTTGTAGCAATTTTTGGAATTCTGTAACGAGGTACTTTATATTTTTTGCCTAATATGTTCATATCTCATTATTTTATTTTATTGAAAAAAAAACAAGCTTGTATACCTGGATAAATATTATCTTATCCTAGTAATCAAGTGATGAGAATGTGTGCGATGTTTTTGGGGTTCCGTACCCAAACGGTAAAAACGGAACCTATTAGTAAGACGTCGCTGTCTGTGCGTCCGTCTATCCGTCTGTCCGTCCGTCTGTCTGTCACCAGGCTGTATCTCAAGAACCGCGATAGCTAGGCAGTTGAAATTTTCACAAATTATGTATTTCCGTTGCTGCTATGACAACAAATACTAAAAACAGAATAAAATACATATTTAAGGGGGCTTCGATACAAAAACTAAATTTTTTGCCTAATTTTGTACGGAACACTTCAAGCGCTAGCCCGACTCGCACTCGGCCGGCTTTTTCTTACTTCGGTCAACAGTAGCTCCGTAACCAACGTGGATATATTACTAAACTACTGATCACATTAATAAATAGTGCCCACACGCTCTAAGTCTACCATGTCAGAGCTCGTGAGCTTTGGTGTTTAAGGGGATGGAGGGGTCAGTGTGCTCTGCCGGTGTATTTAATTGTCAGGTATTATCGATATCAGATTGACCCGGGAATCATATCTTATCTCATCTCATCATCCTTTTGTTAATTCAAAATAATTCTAAACTACGCTAAGTATTATTTCATATCCTGAGTAAATAATTAATTGAGTGACTCAATTATTGACTGATTAATTTACACAAAACTTAAACCCTTGGGTCTAAAATCTTGCAGTGTTGGCTGTTGATACCTTTTATATTATAAACATCCACTATGGAAGAATTTATGGAAGTCTCAGCCTAAAGGGACGGGATTTGACGACCCGTTTAGCTTGGCGGTAGTTAACACTGCCTGCTGTGCTATGGGTCCCGGGTTCGAATCCCGGTAGGGACAAATGTTTGTGTGAGAAGCATCAACTTTTGTTTCCGAGTCATGGATGTATCTATGTATAATATGTATGTATTTCCAAAAAAAAAGTATAAAATGTAGTATATCAACCATCTAGTATCCGTAACACAAGCCTCGTTGCTTACCACGGAGCTAGATGGCGCTGTGTAATAAACGTCCGGAAAAAAAAAGGGGGGGTTAATAATGGATCATTGGTTATATGAAAGTCCGTTATTTGCACAGTAAAAATTTAGTGCAAAAGAGGTTTTAAATTTAAAAGGGTTGTTAATTTTTATTGAAAAAGGCAGATAATTAAGTGTTAGAGCTTTCGAGTACAAATAAATGTATACGTTTTTGGTAGTTTATGGAAAATCAACCCCAAAAAATTGTTAAAACTCCTTTAAATATACTTAATATAAACAAAGCGATATTATTTTAATACATCGAAGCCTATAACACGGCAATATGTTTCCACTTAACCTTGATATTATGTTGAAGACAAAAGTTTTTTAACAGTCCGATATAGCTGTTGATATTTAATGCGTAAAGTGAATCTAGGATGTATAATACATTCAATTTCGGTTTAAATAGTAACAAATTATGAAACAATAAATATTCCAGGATAATAAATAAATATTCCAGGAGAATCTAGGATGTATAATACATTCAATTTCGATTTAAATAGTAACAAATTATGAAACAATAAATATTCCAGGATAATAAATAAATATTCCAGGACATTATGACACACAACGCCAGCTAGTTGCAGCTAACGAGGCTTGTGTTACGGATATTAGTTGGTTGATATAGTACATATATACTCCTTTTTTTGTAAATACATACATATTATACATAGATACATCCATGACTCGGATACAAATGTTTATGCTCATCACACAAACATTTGTCCCTACCGGGATTCGAACCCTTAGAACAGAAGGCAGTGTTAACTACCGCTGGATTAATTGGGTCGTCAAATCATCATCATCAAGCAATCATCATCATCATCACATCAATCGTTAGACGTCCACTGCTGGACATAGGTCTCTCTCAAGGATCGCCATGACGACCGTTCATGCGCCGCCCGTATCCAGTGGATTCCAGCGACCTTTACCAGGTTGTCAACAATGAAACAATGATTGCATTGATTTGCAATGATTGCATTGATTGATTATGGCGCAAGCAGGTACTACATCTGAGTTTTTGCTTACGTTTTCATTATCGGATTACTACGAAGAGACACCGACTTCAAAAGCCTGAAACGAATTTCATCATGTAGCGGATTAATGTACATACGAGTATGTTACTCCCTAGATAGTGATGATGTTAATACTGATAATTATCAGTTCAATTAAGTTCAATGTAATTTAATTGCGACAGACATAGATTGATTGATTAGTCAATCATTTAGCGTATATATGTTATACCAGTCATAAGTCACGAATTAGAACGTACATGAACCAATTATTTGCCATTGAACATCATAATATAAGGGTAAGTTGTGAAATATTACACATAAATTTATTTTTCTTCATTAAAATAGAACATAGAAAACAAATTATGTATCCAGACATATTAACACAGCGCCATCTAGTTCAGATATAAGCAACGAGGCTTGTGTTACGGATACTAGATGGTTCATACACTACATAGGTATATTTTTCTATTTATTTTCAATACCTACGAATGTATGGGGAGCCAACAAGTGAGTGATACAGAATGTCTTCATGAAGGTTGCACATGGCTATATTTTAATAATAAGTTACTCTGTTTGAAGACCACCGTTCAGATAGAAACATTTATGAGTCGGCAATTTGTGCCGATTCATAGGTGTTTCTATCTGATCCATGTTCAATTTATAAACATTTGCCTCAACCGGGTGCTCTTATCATAGAGGGCAGCCTTAAAACCGCTGCGCTAATAAGGGACATATGTATATTGATAATTACATTGGCTATCATGACCATGTAGTGTCCGATTAATATAAAATACTAAAAAATCTTCTAATTTATTTGAGCGATGTAGTTTTTTAAAGGTTAATAACATGTTAGTAGTTAAAAGTTTTAATTAATTTATTGACATGTTATAAAAGATCAAACTTATTCACAAGTTAAATTTAAAATATTTGATTAATAGCTAATGTTCGAATCAAGGTAATATTAACAGATATAATAATTACAACCACGGATTTTCAATTTTAAGTATAGCGTTTAGAAACACATATTTTCACATACACAAACGCCCAGACCCGAAACAACTACTTGCAGAAAGTACAAATATTTGCTCCGTGCGGGGATCAAACCCGCAACCCATGACGCACAAGCCGATCGCACAGCCACTGCGCCACCGAGTTGTCAATTGAAATTTTGACTGACATTAGTTTAGAGATGGATTTATCCGGTCAAGCATAATGTGATTGGTCTTTTCAATGAAATTCTTAGTACCAGCTCGAAGTAAGAGTTTCGTGTTTGATAGCAATAGGCACGATCCTATTACCGTTCACCAGTATTTTTGTTGGCTCTATAGCAAAAAGGTGTTCTATGTGTGTATTTCTGACCTTTTCGGTCGATTTTTTTTGTTAAAATTCTCTTAAATCTAAACAAGAGTGAGTTATTGTTATAAATTTCATTTGTACATTTACCTTAGTACATGCAAACATAGATCTAATTCTTCGCTATCAAACCGCAAAGCCTTGTTTGATCTAATTGGATCGTGTAGTTTCTCAGAACGTATATCTGCGACCGGTCAAGTCCGTGTTATTATATAAAGCCTCGTAACATGGTAATACGCGCTCTAGTTTCAGTTTTAGTGCAAATTATAGTTAGATTTGAAAACTATAATATCTGAATTTATTTTTCAATATACTTTATGACAGTTACGAACAATATAATAGAGAAAAAATTCATTCCAAGATGCCCGTGCGTGCCGCCTTTTCCTCAAAGCTGATTTTTCATTTCAGATTTTAGATGTCCAGTTTATAACAATAAAATAAATATAACAATTAAAATATTCAATACATATTGTCATGTTGAAGATTCTAAATATTTAAGAAGATATTCTTATTTGGACCAGTTTAAATTTTCTTAATTATTTTTTTGATTTCTTGATTGATTCTGAAGTGATTAATCGACAACTCGGTGGCGCAGTGGCTGAGCGATCGGCTTGTGCGGCACGGGTTGCGGGTTCGATCCCCGCACGGAGCAAATATTTGTACGTTCTACAGGTAGTTGCTCCGGGTCTGGGCGTTTGTATATGTGAAAATATGTGTTTGTAAACGCACCCACGACACAGGAGAAAATCCTAGTGTGGGGCAACGTTTGTAAAAAAAAAACTTAGTTTACAGAAGTATGTTATTCTAGATATAATGTCATAATTGAAATATAAAAGCCAAACGATAAAAAGGACTCGACAAATCGTTAATATCTGCTCCATATTATGTCGTAATACTTGCTTAACGCACTTGCTAACATGCGCGTGCGACTGGAACTTGTCCATATAGCTTCGAGCTTACAATCTCTTAGAGCTTATGACTCATTGGTTTATACGTTCAAATATTGGGTAAATACGAGTATAGGCAGTTCTGGAAACCTAGTTTACAAAGGAGGAAGTTAGTAAAGGATACTAAAGGATCTAAGGACGTAAACGAATGCCTGACTTAAATGCAATCTTTGTATCATAATCATAGTATACAATTTCGGGTATCACGTCAATTTGCAATCCATTTCATACAAAATTCTATCGCAATGACATACCACGGCTTTATATCAGAAAGGTTATGTAGAAGAGCTGTTTATTAGCAGAAGAGAAGTTGGTTGATATTGGAAACCACATATCGACTCACAGTTCACGCGTATTTTTTTAGGTTGTAACCAAAAGGCAATGTCATTATAGCTTGGTAATACCAAGGTAGAAAAACCCACAATGATATGGGAAGATTTATAAGATCTAATAATGTGTAGCGACATCTATCTCGCCACATAAGAACTACGGACTCAGCGCGACAAAGCTAATATTGTTCGAAGAAATATGCACGCGATATAGCATATATACAACCACCCAACATCATCCATTGGGCAGTAGCCCGCCAGGCCCAACACCTCGCTTGGTCGGAGGATCCTCCTTTTCCAATGGAGGGACTACCACCTCCATAAAATTTTGGCCCAAGAGCCAATCTTTGTCAATAAGACAGCAAAATCCATTTTACTTAACCTCCACTAAAACGAAAGTACAAAGCCGAGCCTGCAAGCCACTTCGCTCCTGGCTTTCATCGCAAACCTACAAGCCTTGACACCAGTGGCTGAACAACTTACATTCGGCACAATAGGCATGCTATATATTGTGCCTTATTTCACAATACTGAGGTTAATGCTCCTGTAAGAGAGACCTCGCTAAATTGGAATTTTATTTTAAACTATACCTACCGATTTGTTGCTAACTGATTTTTTAGGGTTCTGTATGAAAAAACGGAGTCCTTTTAAGAGTGTGTCGTTGTCTGTATGTTCGACTGTCCACCTGTCACAGTCAATTCTCTTCGACTAGTTTTCAAACTGCAATGTTAAGTCTGTTCTTAAATTATTGTGTAGCAAGAGCATACGAATGCTAGACCTGCCATCCAAAACATCATTTTCCGGACCTTTTACTAAATATATTGTGGTCGATTTCCAGTGTACACAAACGTAGCTAAATTAGCCAAGATAAGTGGATACAAATCTAGATCAAAGTCTGTTTGACATTAATTCAGCGTCTCCTATTTGTAATTAGACACTATTTTGTTTCAAAATTAGGTATATATATATGTATATATATACCTATTTACCTTATAATTTATGCACTCTAACAGCCAAACTTAGTATGGGTTCCATTTATCGGGCCCTCTCCACGTGACTTCAATACGCACTGGCCTGTTTTTAATTAATCTGTAATAAAGGCTTTTATTTCATTAACATAATTATTTCATTATCTTTAGAGCTAGAATTTGAGTGTCAAACCTTATTGGTCTTTATAATTGCATGATTTTTTGAGGTAACGAATGTAATAATGGCTGAAGAAACGACAGAAATCAAACGGTTGCTATTAGATTTCTGGACGAAACAAATACTTTGCTTGTTTAAGGAGTTGTAGTTTGTTATGTATTTGAACGCTTATGATACAGGAGCTTATAACACTAGGTATTCTAGTGAGAAACAAAATTTATTAATTAAATAATGATATAGTTGACAATAAATAAAAAAGTCAAGTAATATCTGCTATCGATAACTATGATTAAATGCTGTTTAATCACTAGTTTGTGAGAACAAAGGCGGCGCGTGCGCACGCGTTGTGCGGGGGGTGTGAAAGGCAAACAAGGTGACCATGTGAAGTTTAATTGTGCGTTATGAATCAACTTTAATAATTTATTAATACACTTGATAACGATATTTTTCTAGAAGACATGGTGTAGGATTATTTGTCAAATAATAATGTCAATCTGCTCTATCCCTTGCATTTATAATATAACACAACAGTATAATAAGTACTAAGTACCCTCTTTTTTATTAGCGTGCAAAGAGGAAGATTTTTTCCCACACGTAGGTACACAGAGACGGAGAACTGTCAACTGTCAAATGTCAACTGTAATGACACATTGAACGCACTTAGCACGAAGCTCATCCTACATCGCGATAGTGAAGTTTACAAGGGCATAGCGCCAGGCGTAACTCCTCGCCTGGTCGAAGGATCCTTTTTCCAATGGAGGGAATAACACCTCTTTCACTCCATAAGTCATTAAAAATGTTCGAATATTGGTACAAATCTTGAGCTTACGCTAACAACTAGAACTGCATGAAATGAATTGTGGCTACTTTGATTAAAAATAAAATAAAATGCACTATAGTCGTTCAGTTCCATCTGAACGCACACACGCCTTTGAAACCCGAGAACGTAAAAAATATAATAGTCATTCAAATAGCGACTAAACTATGTAACACGATAGGTTATTTATCAGGAAATGATATTATTTTATTTGAATTATGTAAAGCATTTAATTGAACTGGTATACATTTATTTAGATATAAGTGTTTTCAGCTGTGGTAGTAGCCTAGTGGTGTGATCAGTGGATTGAGATGTTAAAGGTCTTGAGTTGGAACCCAAGGCACGCACCACTGTCCTTCCGGAAGTTATGTGCGTATTTATCACATGCTCAAACGGTGAAGGAAAACTGCATGTTAAAGAGATTTTCTTATCGGCATGTGAAGTCTGCAAACTCGCAGTGGCTCGCGAGATGGACTTTAGCATAATTCCTCTCAAATGGGAGGAGACCTGTGTCCAGTAGTGGGACAATAATATGTTGATGATAAAGTGTTTAGTATAACAGGAATTAGCTACCGACTACGTCAATAAATTATCGCAGTTTATAATACTGTATTTCAATTATTCCCGTAACAATTAGACCCAAAAAGTATGAACAGATTCTGAACTGCCTAGTAAATTTTTGCGGGAATTGAATTTTCTACCCATATTATGAAGCTGATAGTTCAGCCACTATGCCAATATAGGTTTATTATATGAAGGTATGTAGGCACTACTATGTATTAAGTTTCCGATTAACACCATCCATAGTCGTTCCGTGACAATGGATACTGTGAAGGATCCGAAACGTTGAGATTAGAATAATATAAATATATCGCGATAGCAGTCTGTGGAAAGCAGTTTTATTTTAGTATCTAACATTCTTGTAAGTGTAAAAAATCAGTATTAAAGTCAACAGTCAAAAATGGTCTGAGTTTCAATTTCTTTGTGTGGTTTCAACGGTCAAATCAAACGGTCCCCGCCCTTATTAGAGTTATTGTTTTATTATAATCAGATCTCAATAGATCTAGTTACACACAGATATTGACCTTGTTACAGTTAAGCGGTGTTTACATTCGATAATTGTTAAATTAATTAATTTAAGTTTATTTAGTTTGTACTTACGTAGGTATGTAATGATAAACCATTCTTATTTAATGTTACATTTATTTAATTCCATAATAGAACGAAATGAAATTCCAAAATAGAAAGATACATTGGATACTATTACACAGCGCCATCTACTTTCGAGCTGAGGAACGAGGCTTGTGTTTCGGGTACTGAGGAATTTTAGTGACTATTATTGCTATATCAAGGGTATTTGATCGACCTAGGAATCGAACCTTAGAGTAACGAAGTCTCTGCAAGCTGAGTCGGAGGTTACGTATGACCGGGTGTCGCGTTGCCTTATTAATCGAACCCAAACTATAGTACTCAACAGCAACGTTTACGATCTAAATAACAGTCAAAAGGTGGAAAGTGTTTTTTTTTTAATAGCCAGAGCTATGTAAACGAGTCTTAACCATAAAGTATTGTCGTATAGTGGATATTGTTGTATCTATTGGTGTAACAAAGATTTCGTTCGTGACCACTGCCCACCGAGCTCGAAGGTCGTCGATAGAAATATTTGTGAAAATACCCATATTGAGACACAGTGCTACGGAACAAAACACCACATTCAGAAAAAGTTTATAATAATATTAATGGATTTAGGTAGATAGATTCAATAATATTACGGTAATTTTATTTGTTTTATTTTTGGTGCTGCTTTTGTTGTTATTTTTTACTGTTGTGTTTTGTGATGTTGGCTATACGTTGGTCTACGGGGTCTAAATAAATATTTTTTCTTTCTTTCTTTTCTAATTTTAAATTGAAAATCCAATGTGACCTCAGCTTTGACAAATTCTTTGGGAGGATTTAACCATCCAACCACCTTTTGTTACCTGCTTCATTGACCTAGTCCCTTATTGGTTTACATAGTAGGGATGTTGTTGGGGAGAAAATGCTTTTTTATTTATGTTGATAAACTCATACAAAATAATATAATTGTGTGTGTTTTAGTTGCATTGAAACCCGTAGCGGAACGGAATTTATCGTCAAGATGTCATAATCAGAGCAATAAGGTCGATTTTGTTTGACAAGATTGGAGGTATAAGCTTATAACATAAATTAGTTTGGAGACTAATAAAACACGTAACAATATTAATTAGTTGTTTGCAATGAAAAACCACACAAGGTCACATACTTGATATAAATATAATATATTTATTATTAGTCCGTGCCATGATTGACACAAAATTGACTGTTTTGCTCAATAAAAAACACGTGTATGAATAGTTTATAGTACCAAGATTATTGTGTTTCCTCAAAATTTTTGTTGCGGTTAAGTTTCAATAAAAACTCAATAATAGAAATCAATTTAAATAGCATTCGTTTGGTAAGATGGTTCGGTAGAAAGTTATCTTTAGGTACATAAAACCTTTTTTTCTTTACCTACGTTATGGAGAAAAAGATATGCAAACTCATTTGTTATAAAAGTGACCTTAGCTAATCTATTGATCATCTATCTCTTTGATCTACAAACATGACGCGTTATTTTTTTGTGTACCTATCCTCGATACAGGAAATCATAATGTCGGGCAAAGTTTATTGTAATAGTGACTTTATTTAACAATCTTTTTATTTCATTTTATAAGTCATTGAAAAATTCAACGTATCGTATAAGGCAATTCTAATATTAAAATCAGAGCGAAATCTGTTTCTCCCTAAATATAGTTTACCTACAATATAGTTCTATTATTACGTCAATAAAATGTCACCTGTTAGGTGTTACTAGTATTTCGAACCGCCACCACGACTTTCAATATGGTTCAGTGGATAATAATCTTTAAATATAATTACGAAATAATTATTTTGATTTAGACGGTTAATAGAGGCGCAACAAGGAAATTTAGCGGCAGACGACTTTCAACCTTTATAATGTAAGCATAAAGTTAGAAGTACCGGCGAGTAAGTTCAGGAACTTTTTGAACATTTTACCAGCCAGTAGTCAGTAAGATAGTTGATCACATTTTATAAGTAGTAGTGAAGTACAATTGTTTTAATCAATTTAAAGTATTATTTTTAATATTTTTTGTATTTATTTAATTTAATTACAAGTGGCAGATTCATTTAGATTTATTTTCAAAAGGAAACATTTTCTCAAGCGCCTTTGAATATTCTCTTCATACATACCTACTGAGAACAAGTAGGTAGTCTGGATATACACATTTACATAGTTTATACAGATGCAGATTACAAATCTAATATAGAGGGCATTGACACTTGCACTACAAGAGAACCATTATTAAATTAAGTCACGTATAATTACCCGGCGTTACAAAATGAAATAACATCGGCATAATAATTAATGGCAACATTAACCTTACTGGGCTGGTACTAAGTGAACTAAGGCGACATGTTAGTCCACACGTGTGTTCGCATGGTCCTAATAGGGCCACGCGGATAGAGCCGAGTACCACCTCTCACTTTAAACACAGGTTGTTTAAATTTTCACAGTATATTTTCAGACCGATATAGATTTGGACATGACACATAGCATGGAAAGTTGTTTGTTTGGAACTAGGGCTAAATCTTTTTTATTATTTTGTTATATTGACTGATTTCAACAATTAAGAAGATAAATAAATGAAATATAGATATAATTGATTATTGTACTATACTTAATTACCTATTGTATACTTACATTTTTTACCCGCGTCTTCATCTACGTTGTTCTGTAGCTCTGTGGAAACAATGTCCTTATTTATGCTTGAATATCTCTCTATAGCGAGATCCAACGTTCACCTAATTAGGCGTGACAGATAATTAGATTTAAGGTCTGTTATACATAGTCCCCAAAAATGCTTACCCTTGCTCACCTTCATAAAGTATCACGATACACAAAATAAACACACCATGTATATAGTATCTAACAGTGGCACAGGGCACTGATAATATACGCTAATCTGTTATCGTGTTTATCTGATCGGGTTAGGCGTACCTATTTTGCATTATGACATTAAAAGCTATAGCAAAATGAGCCACTGATTTTTTTTATTAAGTAAAACGTGTATTGGTTGGGACAACGCAAACAAGCAGGGCAAGATTTTTTTTAAGAAGTAAAGAAGCTTTCTTCAATAGACTATTTCAGACATTGCCTAGACTGTTAAACTCACAGAGTGTATACCAAAATGTCTAGACATTTACTTAATTAATAGACCTCAGATTCTCCTATAGATTTTTAATTATTATTATTATTTGACTTTATTTATTTTATATTTTTGACATTATGTTAATGTTATGTTTTGACATAATTATTTTATATTTGACATTATGTTGATTTTTATGCATTGGGATTATTTATAATATACATATCTATGTGAATGTGAGCACTTTGTAGGTAGATAAACATACGCTTACAAACTAATGTCTGGCGGCTTTGGGTTTTTGAAATGGCCTACGCAAATGTCCCGCTGATCTTGCATAGACGTGCGTCGGGTCGTTAAGCTCCCACAATAATGGTTTGAGCTAAACGATGGCTGACGTATGCGTGCTGTCAGTATGGACAGGTCAACTCAAAGCTGCACTGGTGCTTTCTTCAAAAGGCCATCTCAGACTTTAACCTACATAGTCAGGCTCACATATTCTAACCAAAATGTTTGGACTTTAAAAGAGACCATGATTCTCTGAGTTTGTTTCGGCATTTCTTCTCAGAGGTCGTCAGTTAGGAAATGCCGATGTCAACTAGATACTAAAAAAAAAATGTACATGACTTGTAAAAGTGTCTTTAAAAAGATCTATTTACAGAAATAAACAATCATTCATTCATTCATTCATTCTGAATTTAATTTCGGTGTTTCTTCCCCAAGATATTTGTTGGCTGAAGATCTAAGAGCTCACTGCTGGGCTTATTTTATATGCTATAAGTCCGCCACGCAAGTCTATTGCAGATTGACTTAACACGTAATCGAGAAAATCTCTCAGTCATGCTGCACACAGAGTAGCGTAACGTCCTATTATTAACTCTCAGTTCCACATTTAATCTGTATCCTATGAAGTCTTTGCTCTTTAAGAGAAAACGTGTCTGCATATAAATAATGACAGCTATCCATTTTCTCTCAAATTGCGCTGTAAAACTGGCTGCTCATACAATTCGCAACACTTGCAACATTACACTGCACTGAGATCAGCCTAGTCACTGTATAAAGCAATTGTGTGCGGTATAAGGTGATGCGTACTTTAAGATATTTACACAAGGATACTTTCTTAAATCTTCTGAGTTAAATAAAAAAAAATATCCAGACATTATTAAAACGACACCCTCGATGTTTGTCTCAAGTCGAAGTATACCCCGTGCCATTTTGTGCAAATAAACTATTACTACTATTACAGAGCTCCATCCAATTCTAAGTAACGAGACTTGTAGTACAGATACTACTTTGTTGATATTAATATGCTCATCATCAACCCATTAATGTCCTATTTCTGGGCACGGGTCTCCGGTCATTTGAAACGGATTATGTTATTATTCACCCTAGCGTGGTGAATAATAACCTACCCACTGCGTGTTGATTTATACTACATAGATATTTTATTGTAAATTCATATGTATACATATAAAAATATCTCATCATCAACCCATTAACGTCCCACTGCTGGGCACGGGTCTCCTCTCATTTGAGAGGGATTAGGCTATAGTCCACCACGCTAGCCTACTGCGGGTTGGCAGACTTCACATGCCATCAAGACAAATCTCTCAAGCATGCAGGTTTCCTCACGATGTTTTCCTTCACCGTTTGAGCTTGTGATAAATACGCACATAACTTCCGAAAAGTCAGTGGTGCGTGCCTTGGGTTCGAACTCGAGACCTTTGACGTCTCAGTCCACTGGTCACACCGCTAGGCTACCACAGCTCTTTAAAAATAATATTTATAAAAATATCTATGACTCAAGTAACAATGTTCATGCATGCTAGTCACACAAACGTTTGCCCATACCAGGTTTAGAACCTAAATACCGTTGCCAAAGGATCTGTAGGTAACCTTAATTACTGACGCTTAGCGCCTCGATAGTATAATAATCAAGTCGTCGAATGCAAACTCACGCCTAGACGTGGATATTACCCACCCTAGGTCAAAATAAATATATTTGTTCTGCCAGAAATTGAGCCTGCACCCCTATATGGAGCAACAAACTTATAATTTCGTTTGCCCTAAGTGCTTGAACTACCAACGATCTGATAAATTTCTATATGTCTATATTTCTATATGTCTATGTTTATAAAACTAAATTTGGTCTATAAGTTTATTCCATAAATCGTGGAAAGCCGCGGGCAAACGCTAGTCATAAATAAAGGTCACACACTTTAACTTAAGTCGAGTTTAAGTGTGTACACTTATTATAATTGAAGTTTACCAATATTCCATATACCAATGTAGGTGAATGTTCTGATTACTTTTCCGTTCGGTATTCGTTTGAATTACTCTACGTATTTTATAAGTCTTGGTCATTTACTGTCCCATTGCTAGGCACTATAGTCTACCACGCTATCCTAGTGCGGTTTGGTAAACTTCACATGGCATCGGGAATATCTCTCAGGCATGCAGGTTACCTCACAATGTTTTCCTTTACACTTTGAGCATGTGATAAATACGCACGGTACTCCGAAAAGTGCATATAACCCACCTATAACTGCATAGTCCACTTAACTATCAGAGTCTCCATATAACTCTAGCCCACTACAATTAGCTGAAGTGACATAATACAGTGTTAGTGACATCAGTCTTTGGTAAAGTTTTTTCTTTATCAATATTTGTCATGCATCCTTACGAATACACAGTGTAATGAAATCGTGTGTGAAATTGCCGAGCACGTGTGTTCTGGCACCGACATTGTTATAAAAGAATAATTAATAGCCGTGTGACACAAGCTCGATTGAAGGTTAGGCAGTGGTTGTAGGCTTTTACGACATAAAGCACTAGATTGTCCGAGTTGAGAGCTAGGCTATAGACGACAATAAGACGATGGATTTGCTTGTTTTATTTGTTGTTTTCCTGCTTTAACTGATGTCCCTGTAATCGAAGAGTATTTTACTGAATAGGTATTATTATTAAAAAACTTGTTTCTAGCCTTTAATTTGAAACTAAAGGATAGGGATATTAAGAAATATTAAGTGATATTTGAAGAATTTTCAACCGACTTTTCGTTTGCATGTCAATTTTTATGACAATCTCTATCATGACCCTAGCTCATTACTGGCTGATAGGATAATACAAGTTACTGTTAAAGTAGTTATGTCACATAAATTAACTAAATTATTCGTTCCAATGACCGACCACCAACTGTCCAGTATTGTTCAAACGCATCATACTTTCTTTGTGTTCTTTCATAGATTAAAGATTTCATAATGTATTGTTGCAGATAGTACTTTCCTTTCAGTAGCACTCATTACGCGTTACGTGTGTAATTTATAGCTATGCTTTCACTTGTTATCTTTATTTGTACTGACATATCTATCTGTGGGAAATCTTTGATCTGATTTATATTTTTTTGTAAATGTATCTAGTTTCGTACTATGTTGTGTATACATTAGTTTATATATTTTATATCTTATATTTATTTTACAGGTGGATGGTGCGACGAGGAGTCGAAGGTTGCAGGCAACATCAGCTCCAGATGGCAGTAATGTTGCCGGATCTGGTCCATCGGACACCGTTCAACCTACATTCAGGCCTAGGAGTAGTAGGAGAAGAGAAGAAATTCCTCAAAAAGATGTCGTCCGAACCAGGACGAGAAATAGGCCAGACGTGGTACCGACATCAGAACAACCACAAACTCCTACTGCAAACAACGAACGATTCGATTCGAGAAGAACTCGAACGCGCAGTCAGCCAGCTAACACTGATTCTAACAAGGATACTCCGATAAGAGAGTCTGTTGCCCGGCCTAGGTCTAGAGGTAGTAGACGCCCTACTTCAACTGCCCCACCTACTCAAGCACCTGTAGACTTGACGTCGCCAACGATTGATGAAAGTAGACTCATAGTAATCAATTCTAATCTAGATGATTTAACGAGGATTCCCAAAGAGGATACAAAAACAACAACACAGTTTAGACGCCCAAGCTCTGTAGCTCAAACTACTGAAAGTGTTGCACCGAAAAAATCACGTGGACGTGTAAATACTCGTGCTAATGCTAGGTCATTAGATCTCTCCGTATCAGGAACAACCAACACTTTATCGATAGCCGAGAAAGCGCCGACGACTGCTAGGACCGCTGCCGATCTAAAGAACTCAAGGAAATTGAGGTACAAAACTCGGCCTTCGGAAACCGACACTAATTTAACAGGTGAAGGACTCGTTACTGCTAACGAGGTCATAAAGTCTAGTCAGAACAAAGAAAGTGTTACTAGTCAAACAGAAACCGCCGCTCCAACTATCGTTGAAACTATTGTCCAGCATAGCACAGAACCGAACAAACCGAAGACAACTACTTTGAAAGTCACGAAGGTGGTAAGACGTCCATTAGGAAGAGGAAAAGCGAACTTTAGACCAAATGCGCCTTTGCCCAAAAAGCTTGTCTCAGATGAAATAGCTGAAGATGATAACTATCCAGCAAGCTTCAAGGCTTTGATTCAAGCTAAAAATGTGTCGGTGAGTATAATTTAATTTAGGGAGATATAAGTTTTAGTGAGTATAATCTGAATCACTGCAAAAATCTGACTCAAACTTAATTTAAAACATTATCGATAAAATTCAATAACTATATTTTTATATTATTTTAATCTAATTCATAATTTCAACAAAACTTACTAACTATTTCACCTCGTTTCGATATATTATACAGCAAACATGGATACAATATACATACGTGTATGAATTTCATAATCATTTGCAGACACAGGTGAGTTCTCCAACCAGCGAGAGTTTGTCACTGAAAGCATCACAAAAAGTTTACAAAACTTACCCTGCATCTTCACAGTCAACACAAACTGGTCCTGGCACAAACAAATATACAAGGGTAAATCACCATTTAGGATACTAAGAACATAAGGGAACATAAAACAATATTTTATTTGGTCATACATTTAATTTCATTTTAACACTGCAACAGAATATTAACTTTAAATAAACTTCATACTCATTACAATTAAATTTTATGTTATATTCCGAATTCGATGATTTCATAATTTACAATTTACACAAAATCACGTATTTGTTGTGTATTTAGTTTTTTTTCAATTGTGCTAGATTAATAGTGAGATAATAATAATAATTTTAAAATTTACAGTTGCGCAAGAAACAAGTACCAACAGAGTCAAAAAACGATGCTGACGAGGATAAAACATCTGAAACAACCGTAGCGCCAGAGGTCTCAAAGCCGAAGAGTTCAGAATACAAACCGAGAGGGAGTTACACTCCTAGGACAAGAAAATCCACCTTTGCACCGTCTTCAACAGCCAGTACGTCTGCAAGCCAAAGTACTGAAAAACCAATATTTAAATATAACAGAAAATTTAAAGCATCTACAACTGAGTTACCTAAAACTGCTAATGTAAAAAGCAAATCAATTGAACCTAGTAACGCGTTAAAAAAGCCTTTTGTTCGCCCTCCTGTATATTCTAGAAAAAGTAAAGCGATCACCGTCAGTAGCACTGAATCTTCACCACTAGAAACCACTAGAAGTGAAAACTCTGCAAGCGTACCTCAAAAAACTGTACTGCCACGAACTTCGTACTACTCAAGATTGAGAAATAAGCAAAAGAATGAAGTAATATCTACAACAGAATCACTTGAAGTGAACCCTGAAATTGTGACAAAGAAAATAGAAGAAACAGTCGACATGCCTGTTATATTTGCATTATTAAATAATTCAGAAGACGGAGGAGCTGTTGCAATAGACACACAACCGAAAAATGTTGATAACAATATGTTTTTGATATCTGTCACAAGTAAAGAGTCTCTAGAAAACAATACAAGTAACGAAGTTACAAATACGGCTATCGAATCTGAAGATAAGCCCATCGTCAACGTCCCATCAATTTCACCACGATTAGACGCTGATAAATACATATATCATGCGAACTACAAAGATCAGAATTCAACTAATATAGATATTGAAAAAAATAAACTGTCTTCTACCGTCTTCCCTCCAGTTAGGAACTTACAAACAAGAAAATACGGACGTAGTCGTGTCAAATCTAAGGACGGTAACATAGATGTAACCACTCCTAAACCCCGAGAAAGAAGTATAAGGAAATTCAGCGAATCCTTTTCGAAGACGACAGAGGCCTCAACCAATGGGGTAAGTGCTAAATACTTTCTTTCCTTTTCCTAATCAGTTCACTGAAAATGTTTTCTAAGTATTTTTCATTATTATTACGAAACTTTACAGATAACGCCTGAACCAGATAAATCTAAGAGTAGGTTCAGTTCTAAATACAGAGCTTCGTATCTTGATAAGCCATTTTACAAACCCACAGTACCTACCATTACACCATCAACTGTAAGTAACATGACACAAAATTATCAATTTACCAAGCTCCATTATTTTTCAAAATTACAACCCCTATAGCAAATTATTTAAACAGCATAATTAGATAATAGTTAAACAAAGCCCCTTTATAAAATTGGCGTTAAGATATCAACCATCATTATTCATAATTATTATTCATCGTTTTACTCAATATTTATTATAATCACTAAATAACAATATTTTTTATTAGAAGAGTTATTTGTGAATGTATTTGTAATAGGAATTTAATTAAAGTAAATATAAATAAAAAATATTACTCAACACTCACTTCTAGTCAAAATATAACCACCAATAACTCTACCTAAATCAATTCATTATATAATAAAATTTATTATCACTTCATAAGATAAAAAGTATCATTTTAACCATAATAATGATAAATTTCTTATTGCTAAAGGCTTGGCTGAAATTCTACGTCACTGACCACCTGTTGACAAAGCCCGTAGAAGAGCCTAATTGGTTCGAAGGAGACACATACACTACCGAGTCGATGTCAAGACTGAAAGACACAACGCCATATTTTCACGAATCATCCATTGAACTGGTTAATGGAATCAAATAGTTAACAAACATCATTGTCACGATCATTGCTCATTTCATTCACCCTGTTGTACCTAAATGGATATGATTTAGTTTTAAAGAGATTGTAGATATTAAGGCATTTATATTTTTGATAATACCAGTAGTACTTTATCTCTTTAGTAGTAGATTTTTGTTGAGTCTCTTTAAAACAAAATTTTACTTACATCGATAAGTTTCTGCGTTAAGATGTTATATATAGCACAATTTATTAAGCATTTAACTTGACGCAAGAACTTAACTAACTAATGTACGTACATGTAGAATAGTATTCACTAACATACTATTAATATAAGATATTAAATATTGTATACATTTTACATCTTGTTTTAATACATAACGATATCTATGACTAATTTTCATTTTACACTAACTCCTAAACATCTAACTATTATCTTAATACCAAAATACATAAAGAGGCTTTGGTCTTTGCACGAGTTTCTACTCGGGATCTCCAATCCACTCTAGACATTTTATTTTCAAATATTTCACACAAAATCATCTATTTTTCTGTTTATATGGGTGAGATTACTTCTTATTTCAGGTAGAGGGAGAAGAAATACAATTAGGGCCAGACCTGAACGCTATTTCCTTTACTCAAACACGAAGGACTTTGTCCTCGGCAGATTTGAGGCTATCTGAGAGTCTGGTAAAGCCGTCACATGTGATGAACGTTGAGGCATCACATCACTCGCCGTCAGTTACAGTATCAATATTTGATGCTTTAGCTGAAATACTCACGTCCACACCCAGACCACGAATCTCCTCGACGACCGAAGTAACGAAAAAAACAACCTTTAATACTGACATTAAACAAGTACTCGCAGGCGTGAGTAGCAACATTAATGTAAATAGTGTCCCAGGCTTAGCTAGTCAGGACACATTTATATCGACCAACGCCGATGTAAGCACCACTACTAAATCTGTACAGCCCACTGTTCAAGCCACACAAAATGTGATTAACAGTAATTTGGTCGGGGAAACTGTTACACAGTCACTAAACACCGAAGATGGAAATATAACTCCTGTGAATACACCAATACCTCCCATCCCTACTTCCACTACTCCCGTATCCGCTAGGAAACCGTTTGCCATAAGAGTATTATACTCAGATACAGAACAGCCAACAGACAAACCCACGACTGCAACT
This sequence comes from Craniophora ligustri, assembly GCA_905163465.1. Lineage (NCBI taxonomy): Eukaryota > Metazoa > Arthropoda > Insecta > Lepidoptera > Noctuidae > Craniophora > Craniophora ligustri. The sequence continues at coordinate 2,704,251 of LR990960.1, read as the reverse complement.
ACACCAACTCAGGGATCGACTGACAGCCCTAAAATGGTATATAACACTGTGTCAGATCTTTTGTTGTCGAATAACAATTTAGTATCTTCTGAACTAACTAGCATGTTGTCAAATAACATTATAAATATTATAGAGAATATGGATGAAAATAGTAGATCAAGGTTGAAGAGTTTAGATATGGCGAAAGTTTTGAGGACTTTGATTCCTAGAGCATTAGATGGACTTTCGACTGTACTTGACAATGCTGAATCCATTCCAAACACAACGCCTTACAGTTTGGAGGACATTAAGGATACCGAAAATATTAATATCGATAGCATAGAATCCAATAATGCCCCCCAAAGTGTAGGCAACGGCAGTAATGTAAATATCACTGTAGATAATAGAAATGTACCCGTTAACGTCTCACAGAACCCTGCTAATGTAAATAGTCCTGTTACACTGGGTGTTATAGAGAGCACAACGTCTGTATCTAATAGCCAGGTGACGACAGCTGCTACGACTTTGACCATGGGTGTAAGCTCTCAACAGCGCAGTTTTGCAGCTTCACCTAACACGACACCAACTATAGCAACGGTCACACCATCTGTCTCCGTAGATACAGACTCAGTAAATGTAGATAATATGGGTAACAAATCTAGTGTCCCTACTAACAATATTATTCCTTTACCTTTTCTCACAAATTTCCAAAGTGGAGATTTTACTGCCAGTGATTCTGACAACCCTATCAACACTTCCACTACACCAATTTTAAAATCCTTATCATTGGTATCCTCGCCAGTATCACCAACGCGTGATATTGACGATATACAGGATCCTAGTCAGGTATCGCGATTACAATTGTTGGTACTATCGAAACAAGCTAGAGTATTAAAAATGATTGAAGACATTATACGACAGCACAATGACGAACTAGCAACGGTACCACCTCTGACTGATTTTGTTAGCCCATCTAGTAATATTAACTTGTCAGAACGTTTGACTAACATTATGAATACTATGATTGCCTCGACTGAAACTGTGACGACTCGTGACATTGAACCTACTACTCCCTTGACCACCCAATCATTTGTTATCAATCCTCTTTCAACCAGTGTGTTTGAAACTACTACTAGCGGAAATCCTGGTGGCTTTACAAGAACACCAAAGTTGTTGGATACAGTTACAACAGGTGGTGAACCATCTACTACTGAAACCATCACTACTTCTTCTCCTTTGGGTTCAACTGAAATAACCAGTAGTACAACGGGTTCGTCTCCTGTAACAACAACTGCTGCTACTGTCAATAATATTACAAGTACCACTACTACACCAATGGATGGGCAACAGTTTGAAGTATTAAGTCAACTTCAAGATGCTATTACAACCTCAACAGTTGGTAATATAGATACAATGGAAACTACAACAGAAGCAGCTAACACCGAGACAACGACACAATTGAATGTCGAAACTACTACAATAGACATAGACACCACTACAACTACCGATGCGTCAGACAACAACACTACACAAACTACAGTTAGTACACTGAACATCGGAACACCGTCAATTCCGAAAAAAGATTACGTTATATTCGGAATATTGCCTAATAATACAGTGGTACGTAAAGATCCTAACGAGGATATTTTGGAAACATTAACAGAGGCGAGCCCATATATCGTTTACGGTGTATTGCCCAATAACACAGTAATACGTAAATTCCCGAACGGGACTAGAGTGCCACGAGTCATGCAAAAAATTGACATACTACCAATCAGTCCATGGAGTCTAAGAAACCCATACAGCCCCATCCATAATAATCCGGCCATTGTCAGACCGCAGCCTAACCCCATCCGAGATTCCACTAATACTGTGACATCCACAGACACATCAAATAACGGAATGGAAATTTTAACCAACGACACTGTAAATAACCAACAATCGATGGTATTGACTTTATGTTATTTAGCTTAAACGCTCCGCTTGGTGCTTTGTCTCTCACTAGCAGATGCGATGTCTCTGGAGCGGTCACCGCATGCGGAACGGTGTTCGGGTCTCTTCGTAAGCTCTGCATGCGTACAGCACTATAACCGCTTACAATAACATCGCAAGGCGGTAACATTTTATTTCGTAATTGCAGATTACTCCAACGGCACTTAATATTAAAAGCAGTAACGGTATAACTACCACAATTATGCCAGAAAAAAGCACTGCCTCGCATGTATTGAGTTTACGCACAACTACAATGCTACCTTCTATTGATGAGATTCTGCTTAATAGTATATCTTCGGCCGCTAAACAGGAGATGGTCATATCAGAAATGACAAGCTCTACTCGCGAACCAAGAATATTAACACTGGATATTGATCCGGAGGTATAATTATATTATTTATATAGACGTTTCCTTATCTATATATTACTCTTTTATAACAACTACGGTCACTAATACTCACATTAATTTATTGATCACACATTTTCATATGCAAATGTAACACTTGGACTTGGTATAATAACGTAGTGAGTTGTTTTTATTTTATTTTCTAAAGGTAAGTGGTGAAGGATTACCCTAGTTATTCTGCAATGAAGTAGCATCTGTAAATGTACAACTCTCACAAAATCTGTTAACAAAATTTTAACATGGATATAAACAATTACAGACACAACAAATACGTACGGAAAAGCCGGGAGATGGTAATGGAGGTGCTGTGTTTAGATTCATACCTATTGACGACGTAACGGTTCTACCAAGCCAAAACTCAAACGTATTGAAACTGGCTTCAACGAAAACTCCAACATCAACAAATTCAGTTCAACCTGAGACACAGACAATGTCAACATCAACAGTGACTGAAATGAGCACTCAGACACCGCAACTACAAACGCAGGAAACAACTATTAATGACGCAACAACAACAACTCAAGGCACTACGAGTGTTATACCTGAAACAACAGTGGTATCGTCTGCATTTACTAATGCTCCGGTAACTATGTCTACTACTACGAGTCAGGCAACAACCGTGCCACCTACGACAACTACTACGGCTGCACCTACGACTACTACTACGGAGCCTACAACAACAACAACGACTACTACACCAGCGCCAACAACAACTACTACTGAATCTACAACAACAACAACAACTACGACAACAACAACTCCGGCGCCAACAACAACAACGATGACCACAACAACTCAGGTACCCACAACGATAACACAAGCGCCTATAACATCGCAAGCAACAACAATAGTACAATCCACAACTCTCAGCATCGAAGAAGAACTAAGGAGATACCGAGAGGATGTCCAATTACTTCAAACACTATTGAAAGCTACTGGTCGTGACCCTAAGACTTTAAATTTAAGTACAAATTCGTTGCAATTGGGAGATTTAAATACAACTTTGAGACCAACAACCACAACTACACCAATGACAACCACTCAAACAAATGACCCAGTGAAACTTTTGCAGGCGTTATTTACAAATCAAAACAATCCAAAAACAGTATCCACACCAAACCTTGGTAATAGTTTGAATGTAAATACTGGGCAAGCAACTACAACCACACGGTCTTTAGAAGATGATATCAAGCAGTTTGAGGAGGATACAAAGTTGTTACAAGCGTTATTACAAGCAACAGGACAAAATCCTGCATCCCTAAACATACCCTCATTAGATAGTCTAACAACCATTAGAATCCCTGCTTCAACACAAACCACTACTCTACCAACAACAACAGCTAGACCTACAACGACAACGCCACCTACAACAACTCGGCCACCTACAACAACTAGGCCACCGACAACAACTACGCCACCGACAACCACTAGGCCGCCAACAACAACACTAAACCCATCAACAACACAATCAATAGAAGATGATCTTAAACAATTCCAAGAAGACACAAAACTTTTACAGGCTCTGTTACAGGCGACTGGTCAAAATCCAAGTAATTTAAATATTCCACTAGTATCCGGTGTCACTTCCAACGTGAGGATAGCCTCTAACCCTCAGACGACGTCGCTAGGGTCAAACCCAACAACCCCATTGAATGTTAGACCCGTTTATACAACGACTAATGGGCCAGTGTTTAAAACCTTTGCTCCTAGAACTCTTACTACTACGTTACAGCCTGTGACTGATGTTGGGATTTCCACCACTTTCACGCCTTTTAATCGAGGGAGACAACCAACAACAACGATCAGGAGCGCTCCAACAACACCATCCACCCTTACTGGTCGACGTGTTCCTTCTTCTGGATTCACATCGACTACAGAAATGCCGAGTTCTTCCACTTTCTCCGTTGAAGAGGATTTGGCGTTCTTGAATAATTTGGTAAGATTTTTACTTTTAAAAATCAAGAACAAAAATTTACTGATAGTAACTTATTGATTTCTCCGTGCTTATTATATCATAGGATATATTAGTAATGGAATGATACACAACATAATATAGATTTCCGAATTGCTGTCAGTTTAGTAAATATTTAAGAAATCTAAACAGTTTCTACTGCGTTAACATCGCGTGAGTGATATCTCTGGTGTTACAAACGTCTATGGGTTACGGTAACCGCTAATCATCAGGCGGACCGTAAACTTGTATACCACTTGTAACAAATGGTAATATCTTAGAATAGTATGTAAACTAAGTTGTATTACATACAAGTCTATCACTCTTAATAAGATGATAATGCAATGAATAAAGCTGCGGTGGAAAAACAAACGTATCAAATTATGCCATCATCTTTCAATTATTTTGTACTAGCTTTTGCCCGACTTCGTTTGCATAATATTAGTAATTTTATTTAATCCCCCTTTTTCCCCCTTTTTAGGGATGATTTCCGGGATGAAAACTATCTTATTTCCTTCCCTGGGACTCAAACTATCTCTATACCAAAATCAGTAACAGACAGACAGACACCCTTTGCATTTATATTATTAGTATATTATGATATTGATGTTTCGAAATTCTTAAACTTGGGCCCTTTTCATTTGTAAAAAGTGCCTGGTCGTTAAAAATAGCAATAACACGTAACGTACCTAAATGCAGTCTTGTTAGGAGCATATAACTATACAATGAGGTTATATAATATGAGTTTGTCATAAAGTTGAAAATCTACCAAAGAAATTTGACAGATTGTGGGAGCTTGATGTGCAGGCCACCGTACATAATTATTGCAGTTTTTTTAGTTCGACAGTAGACCTATGTGAATGGTAGATATAGATATTGATATACTTTAAAGCTTGGCCTTATTTACCTTTCCAGAAAACTGTGCTGAAAACAAACCCTAATAACGAAGACCCGGAAGCTGCCCTAGCTAATCGTATCATAGCTCTAGCTGTTGAAAGGAGCCTTAATGATATACAAACCGGTGACACAGTTCGCACAGGAAAAAATATAGCCGTCAGTGGAAACAACTTGATACCCTCAACCAATAGACCATTTACTACAACTACTACACCAACAACGACCACAACAACTACTACAACAACAACAACACCACGGCCAACAACCACAACACCCCGATTAACAACAACACAGAGACCAACGACCACTGTTAGCGGAAAATCCATCGAGGATGATATCAGACAGTTCCAAGAAGACACGAAACTTCTTCAAGCACTACTAAAAGCCACGGGACAAGATCCATCCAAACTTAATTTACCCACACTTCCTAACCTTAATGTGAGTCCCAAAATACCAAATGATGTCAGCGATGATCTGAAACTGCTCTCAAATCTACTAGCTTCTCCATCGCCGCTGAATGAGCCTTTTGATCCACTAACGCCGAAGCCTTCAGTTAACATTAACGTTAAGGGAACTATACCTACAACAGCTTTGCCTTTTGGCGCAAAAGTAGCTGTTAAGGATAATCTCAAAAATGAGAAGGACGATGAGAAGTTGTTACAAACTTTGATCAAATTACAGGGCGCACAGGAGACCACGACGCAGAGAAATAAACTTACCATAACAGGTGAAATTTCTTTAACATTATTTATACAATCATTGATTATCTTATATATAAAAATCTCGTGTCACGGTGTTTGTCGCCGAACTCCTTCGAAACGGCTGAACGGATTATTATGAAATTTTGTATGTATATTTGTTACGTCTGAGAATCAGTCGTGGGCTATTTTTTATACCCCTAGGTGATAAGGATGTCCACCAATATTTTTTGTATTTTTTTATGATTTGGCATTAAAAAATACTTATATTTCTACATTTTCACCCTTCTACCACCAAATCCTAAAATATGGCAAAACGACGGTTGCTGGATCAGCTAGTATTATTATAATAATTATGTGTACAAATCATTATTGTGGTAAAATTACACTTTACCGTTGAAAGAATCATTACATAAAATAAAACAGATGAAACTTAATCGTATCACGAATTGGTTTTGTTTCGATTATTAAAATATAATGTAAAATATTTTGTATTAATGTTCTCATTTAAAATATTCCAGGACAATCATCTGACGAAGCTCTAAAGAAACTAATTCAGCAGACGAAGCCAATTGGCGGCATGGTGTCCGAAGCAACGCAAGCGCCTATGTCTTTGAGCACCGAGTACGGGAAGAGTAACGACGCGTTGCTAGCAGCTTTGCTGAAGGAGCAAGGTTTCGGTCCCACCACGGCAAGTTCTTTGGATGAGCAACTCCGACTCGCTGTTAGTCTAACTTTTCTTACTTCTTCTAATACCTTGGCAGAAAACGATGTTTCTTCCAAACCCATTTTACATTTTAAAACTTAACTTAATCTTCACTGATGCATTCAACCCGTAACTTCACTTCGCTTACTGCACCATTATATCGATATCTTTCATCTATTTCTTTACATTTCATTGCCTTTATTTCAGTATATATCTATAATTAATTAGGAACTCTAGCATTAACTGTAATCTCCTAGGCTTTACTCAACCAAGTGGTAGTAACACCGAAGACGAGGCGGACGACGACGCCACCGCCACCGCCGCCAGCACCGCGAAGGCCAATCTTGGACGGATTGGCCTGGCTTTGGCAGCAATGGAGAGAAACTGCCCCTGGGTCAGGAGGAGCCCCCAGGCCTAACCGAGGGCCGGCTCCTGCGCCGTCAGCCAGGCCCGCGATGTCAGTAGCGTCTTCAACGACGAGCAACAGAGCCAACTGGTTTGGCTCCGGCCCGTTCGTTGGCAACGCGGACGATAGACCAACAAATAGAGTGGGTTTCTCATCGTTATTACTTAGACTATGTGATTGGGGATGAGGTGTTGGGTGCAGACTTTAGATTAAATATGCAGATTTATTCAACGAAAATATTTCTAATACTTCGGAATCGTATTACTTGTTCCTATTTAATCTAAGGCTGGCGTTGTATAGATTTGTGTATAGTAATGGAGTACTGGTGGGATGTACATAGTGAGACATGAATTAAGATAATAATTTTAATTTTTCTTCGATATCTTCTATTGTAATTTTTGTGTTTTTTTCTTATAATAGTTAAATTATTTATTAAACATTGGCTTCATTGGCTTGTACATAAAATACTGTTGCGTTATCCAGCGCGTTTTTTTGTAGAATAAATGTTTTAGTATAAATATTTGTGTTTGTATTAATTTTAGTGTAATTAATATACTTTCACTCATTTGGACACCAGTTGTATATAACAAATTCGTAGTTAAATTGTCTAGACTTTATATTTTTCTAATGATTACAATTTTAAAGCTACTTTGGATAAAGTCTAGTTCAATTTTCACCTTATCCCTTGGTGTGATCGTCACTTTAACATACCATTTCCTATAAACTATATCCAAGGGATTTGCTAACATTTACAGATATGGAACCAACATCACCTCCAACTCCAAATACCTATGTAGTAATAGTGTTAATAAACCCAATATTGACGACATAACCTTGACAATATGTATATAACATTTGTAAAAAAGTGTAACATAATTATTTTAAAAAGTGTTTGTGAAGTGTAACATTTTTCGTTTGGTGAGTAAAACAAAGATTGGGTTTGAATTTAACAAAATTTTAATGATTCTAAATATCAATAATTTTGCTGTATGCTTGCCTATTAAAAGTACTGATGATTTTAATATCTAACTGATGAACATTTTTGTACACTATACCTTATAAAATTGATGATAATATTGCGTAAGACTTGTAACAAATTTATTTATGTTTGCATGATTTGACTAACTTCACCTACACAGTTTCCTTCTCCTTTGTCTTGTAAATACTTGTAGATATCTGTTTATACTATTGTTTTATATACCTACATATATTTTATTATATCTGCACGTATGTGTTTTTCGTTTAATTGTCTTATTTTATCCGCCATATTCTCACTCTCACTATCAAACAGCACAATTCGGTTAAAGTTTCACGTCAAGTAATATTTAGAGGAGATTTTGTGTTTTCTTATTAGCCTCAGAAATTATTAAGATTTACTGGTTTTTAATTTCTAAGGCCAAGTTTTTTTAAATATATTTCATTGCATATAAGTATATATTTCGTTGCTTTAGTAGCAACAAGTTAAATTAAATTCCAGAGACAATATCGGTCGAAATTGTTTTTCTTGGAAGCATTTTTTTTTGCATGTAATGAAAATGAAAATCTCCATATAATATTACCTGACACCAGCACAGCTCACTGCCTCTGCGTTACCATAATGATGCTTATCTTACCATCTTCATGAACCGTTCTAATACCTAACAGCGTTGAATTACACGTAGATACCTCTGGAGCCACCGAGGGCTGTGACAGCCGAGCAGGGCCCTGGGCGAGGCCAGCTAGTGTCAGCAGCCATCAACGTCACGAGAGCATTCTCGCAGTTCCTAGGAGCTGCGATACAGGTAAATATTATTTTTATTTACAAGGCAACAATTTGCTTGTCGCTCAGTTTTCAGGTCGAACCTGGACGAGATTGGCGCAGGACCGAAGCACATGGCACGTATTGAGATAGGCCTATCCCCAATAGTGGGATCAGAAAGGCTGTGAATGAATGATGATGATGATAATGAATTTTGTTTGTTACTTAACAGTTATGTTGGAACTAAATTGTCATACATTTGTGTAAGTCCAATGTCGTAATTAGATAATACTGTATATAATAATGTCGTATTTAAATCTTTATTATAAATTTAGAGCCCATATTCCAAAACATTGGTCTTTACCTAGATAATAAGTGTGTCTTTAATGCTGATTGAGGGATTTTAATGTGCTGTGTTTTTTTGATAATTTTGAGCGTTTTTTCAGATGTTATATTTATTCGTATAAATATAGTAAGTTCTCTATCTACTAATTTCGAGACCGACTTTGTACTTAATTTTTCCTATATTTTTTTGCAATCATAATCATAATCTTGTCATTTTAACTCAACGTTTATATCAAAACAATAATCTTACTAGTATCATCACTTATAATAATAAATATTAACAAATAATTATTAACAAAACAAAAATTAATAAAAAAAATGAATGACAAATTGATAAAAATCAGTAAAAATATCATATTCAATTTATAAGCCAAATTAATATATTAAACCAGATGATATTTGATAAATTTATTTAAAAATTACAATTATACCTTAAATGTTTACTTTCTATAAATTTAAAGAAAATTTGATACACCTAATAAAAAATTGTTGTACAATCAAAATTCAATTGCGAAGTCCCATTATAGTATTCTATAAGTTAAGAACATGCAGTACCTATTTAATGAATTTTATATTACTTTTTCCTACGTTCAGCTGTGAACAAATATAGGCTGAGGATGATGATGACAATGATATTATTTTTTTAATTTCAGGGTGCTGCCCAGACCGTGCAGAGCGTGATCCGGGCCGGTCAGCGAGCCGCAACCGATGTCTACGTGAACGGCTCCGGCGGCGGCGGCTCCGGATAACCGAAACGCACGATGCGTATGACTCCGATGCGTTGGACTCGAAACTTTTACGAAAGTGTCATAGTACGCACTATGTGTTGCAAGTGCTCAAATGTATATAGTCGGTTATTAAGTGTTAGTTGTTTCATAGGATTGATTTGAAAATTATGTTTTTAAGTTCAATTATAATCCTCCTATTGTTAGGGATGCAAACATAACTGAGTAACTTATTATCATATTATGTACTAATTCATCGTACGGGAAAAAATAAAAACAATTAAAATGTATTGAGTTTATCAATTTGAATAATATTGAAAGTATATTTTAATTATTTCGATTTCAAAATATTATATATACGCCTTAAATATTTATGATATTAGTTACTCAGAATTATGTTTCTAAAGAGCTTAATCCCTAAGTTCCTAAAAAGAGGTATTGAACATTTTCAATCAATTTCTATGGATGAAATACATAAGGAGTGTTTGTAAAACACCTGAATGTATTTCTAACTAAATTGAGCAAAGACATCTATTAGGTTTGCAACCTAAACGTCTGAATCTAGACTTAGGCAAACAATGTGATGTTAGCACTACCTTAGTTTTATTATTTAATATTTTAATAATCAACCGTGCTGAATACATTATATTACACGGGAATTAACGCGAATTTACCTTTTAAATGTCAATACAAGCAGACTGCTTGTGACCACGATCAGTGCAACCCGATCGAAACGTCAAGCATTTAAAAGGCAAATTCGCGTTAATTCCCGTGTAATATAATGTATTTTAATGCAACGCGAAAGTTTAAAAGTTGTAACTGTGCTAAACTTTTCTTTTTTCGACAATTGATTTCAAGGAAACCATAAGTGACTTGTGTGAAAAATATATAATACCTATAAGGTTTCTATTTGATTAGCTACGCTTCTCAGTTGAGGTGAGGTGATAATGAAGAATAATATTTATTTCTACGACTTATTACGCTTCGCAATTTTTAGGGTTTAATTTGGGTAGCTTTGATATGTTAACTATCTTCTTAAAATAAAATGAATAGGTTTTTTTATTAGATCAGTTTTGTAAGTTGCTTATTGGCAAGCTAAAAATATTAAAATAATTGACTTATCAAAATTTTTAATATTTTTTATAATTCGGACATAAATACTAAAAAAATAAAATCCAAAAAGTGTAATGTGAAACCATTTGTCGTATTCAATATGGCAGAATATTTTCATAAAATATATTTGTTATCCCGACGAATTTAGTGTTAAGTTTCTCTGTAATCTTAAGCCTAACATGTGCCATTAGCACGTGCTTGACGTATTCGCTTCTATCTTCAGCTATTATTTATTTATTTAAGTCAGTCGATGTTCAACATTCGTCAAAGAATGTCAGGTACAAAGATTTGAGTTTTACAGTCAGGTGTTATTAGTAAGTTTCATGTTTTGTTTATACGTCTTCATTTTGGTCTAATTCTTTTGGAAAAATAAAGCATTGATTGATCGAAATTATTGTGACTGCAAAATGTTTCGAAATTTTATTTCGATTTCGTTATTCGGTTTGTAAAAAGCTATCGATGAAATTAACGAAAATAAAACGAAAATTAATAAAATAGATGCTGAGTATTTCTTTTCTTGCTGTAAATATGTATTTTGGTTGTAACTAAAATAATAATTTAAAAAAATAGTCCCAGAAATGGAACTAAAATTCTAATTACTAAAACTTAACTTACTAACAAACCTGACTGGTTAGGAACTGGGGATTTTTAACTATGCGATAACCAAGCCGTTTAGCTTTTCACTGCCTTTAGTTATAAATGTAATTAATATTATTAAGGATCGGGTATTTTAGAATATTACAATTTAAATCTAAAGTAAAAATGTAAATAAAGCTAAACAAATATCTTAGGAATGTGGTGAATGCAATAAAGAGCTCTGTAATTGTATTGCGGTCTCGTTTTATTTCAGGTAAAATGATAAAGACAGGCAACATTTGTTGAGCGTTTATGGACTGATGAAGTTTAAAAAACCATTTATTTTTATTACTAACAATTATTTTTTTATTCAATTAACTGATACTCAACATAAAATCTTCGTATTTCATATTTTATTATTAAATTACTATTGTAATATACTAATAAACTTATTTTTTAAATAATTGCGCTTGCTTTGAAGCAAATTTCACAAAGTAAAAGCCTCTTAGAGCATACAGGCTTCATAATTTAAATGTAATACTGTATATTTATAAATAACTTCGGAAGGATAATAGGAAAATAAATTATTTGTAAATGAATGAAATTGTTTTATTTTAGAAAATACCTTTGTTCCTTTTCATTGAGATTTTTTTGGGATAAATCTATCACTCATAGGTTTATTAATATTAAAGTGCCCAGATTATTATCAAAAGGTCCGTTTTAAAATAAGATCCCCTGTTGAATTTTGTAATCCTCAATTTATAATGAAAATACATTTTTATTTCATACCTTCGAATAACTTAGCCACACCAACAATTGGCCAATTCTGCTAATTATATTTATAATATAATCTAATTAGACCTAAAGAATCGCAATTAAACCGTAAAAGTAAAATATAAACTCATAAAACTAAAAATGTACACGATTTTAATATTTATATCTATCGATAGTTCATGTTTGACACCTGTTTTATTTAATTATTTTTTCAAATTCAAAATAATATTCTGTAAATTTTAATTACTTAGATTGTATAAAAGGTTTCTGATTTTTCTAAAGGGCAAAAAGCTTTATTAAGCATGACAATTACTTATAAGTTACTTATAGACAATACTATGATCCTCGCTCTGGGTTCTGGTTCGTTCCGCAGTTCTCTATTGCCATTCAACGAGGCAATGCTGCTAGTGTAATGGGGACTTTCATCGGGTGAGGCACAGAGTTAAAAAAAAGGCAAATTGCACATACTCGTACAAAAAAAAAACAATGTTGTGACTTTGTGAGTTTGAATATAGGTTAGAGTTTTTCGCACAAACATTTTAACAGCTTTGGTCGTACTAAGACTACTATTTTTTTATTAATTCAGTGAGTTGCGAGCTCATTGATGAATCCAAAAGATAGTACCTATTTCAATTACTGCAAAGTTTCAACCAGAGATAACAATATTACCTATATCGACTTTCCATCGATATAACAAGGTGAGATAATGTACGTCATGTCGACATGGCCCATGACTATTTGTACGCGGCTTATATTATGCAAAATATCTATAGCTTGAAATACGTAGCCAATCAAATCAATAGTAGGTAAATATCAGTTCGCTTAAACAACCGAAACCCGTTTAAATTATCTCGATTAAAACTTAATGTTGGTCGACCTTGAGTTGAGTGACAGTCGACAATATATAGCTTTTTGTGGACACCTGGCGTTCGGACGGTTATTATTGGCCTATAAGCTTGATTATTTTAGATTAGAGCTTAGAGTGCTAGCTCAGAGTGTTTTCATAACCTAGCATAGGTTAGCGTAATAGAAATAGAACATTCGCACCCCATTTTCGCATAATTTATAGGTACTATGATCATGAATAAGTTAATATCTGTTTAAGGTGAAAAAATCTGTAAAGAAGTAGTTTTATCTCAATATCTAGTAAACGATTAAGTGTAAGGAATAAATACATATTTTTTTCTAAATAATACTTATTTCTAAAATTAATTCTATTCATTTTAATAGAATTTATTGAAGACATACTTTTTATAACGTGGAGCATTTGACGCAGTAGTAAGAGAAAAGAGCCATAGAAAATTTAAGTTGAGACGAAAGAATATTATTACCAACATCGAAATTATTAATATTCTAATCTATTTTAAAACCTGGGTCACTATAATACTTTATAATAAGACGCGCTATAATATATTCATAAATAATTACTTTCCTAGTAAGCATGACAAAAAAAGGAACATAATTTTAGCTGTTTGGGTCAAGGTAAACCATAAAAAAACCCCATGGTTATTCGAAACAACACAGTTATCAGAATCGAGTCAGGAAAAAGTATCGAATGTGCATTGGTCAATAGTAACAACCTGTTTCATCTCACAAACGGATATGGTTTTTACGAAGCGCCGCGCGTCGTGTTATTTTCCTTACGGCGTCGCCGCGTCGGGTTTAAGATAAAATATAACTAATACCTAGTTTTGTGTTCAGTAAAAGCAGCATATTATTATATGTAATCTATATATTATTAATACGTGATATTTCCCACACTCATAGTTAATATAGAGAAGGAGTGAAGAATGCTAATATTTTTCAACAATGATGCATAAAAAATCTTATAATTTAAATTAATTACAGTCGAATTTCGACCAAGTGGGTGATCACTAGTATAGGTAGATTTATGATGATGCTCAAACGGTGAAGGAAATCATCGTGAGGTAGCCTGCATGCCTGAGAGATTCTCTTGATGACATGTGCAGTCTGCCAACCCGCACTTCGCTGGCATAGTGGTCTAGAGCCTCTCTCAGATGAGAGGAGACCCATGCCCAGCATTGGGACATTAATTGGGTTGAGCATAATATGAATGAACGTTGAATATGGTCTCCTCAACTGGTTTATCAGATGTAACTGACATTTGAAAGCTTGACAGTTCAGAGCGAGAGAGCTAACAAAAGCGCAATGTTTAATTAAACATTGCATAATGTCTATCATATTTAATTAAGAAATATTATTATTAATATGTCAAACTCCGAACGTCGTCGAAACACCGATGTCAATAATTCTGTCAATGTCAACAGTGCTATACAGAAGTGTTAGTTTAAAAAGACCAACAATATTCTTACTACGTTTCTAGTGGAATAGTGTAACGTGTAATGTCATTTGTCCAGTAACTGCCGGATGACTGGAGTAGCCCAGCGGTAGTTAACGTTGCCTTCTGTGCTACGAATCCCGGTAGGCACAAATATTTGTCCATCACACAAACATTGGTCCCTACCGGGATTCGAACCCGGGACCCGACGATGCATGGACATTTGTATCCGTTGCATGGATTTTTCTATGTATAATATGTATATATTTACAAAAAAAGTATATATGTAGTATATCAACCAACTAGTATCGGTAAAACAAGCCTCGTTGCTTAGCTCGGAACTAGATGGCGCTCTGTCATAAATGTCCAGAAATGTTTATTTATTTATTATTTATTATACTATCCTATATACAAGCGCTTATCATATCATATATACGATATCATACGATAATAAACCTTATTCTGCCGTTTCTACTCACAATATCACTTGGAAATGGCAAAGGGAGATCCATTGGACTGTATTATAATATTATCGTGAAATGAAAGATATTCAACCTTATAAATGAAAAGACTTCGAATTCTTTGAACTAAAGTCACTACCTATTACTGTTTCCACAGCTATGATAACTTTATACACACACTTCGGTTAAAGACACAAAGTTTTAACCTGTTTCTCCGTTTTAAAATTTATTTATATAGATCTGTCAAACTAGTTAAATTAATTAACTATCAACTCGAAACTAATAACTGTGATAATTGCCTTCGATAAAAATCAAATAGCTACGAGTTTTTATCTAAAATGGACATATTATAAACGATTTAGATTGGCTTAGAATTTTTAAGTATGTACTACACAGTATCAGAATTGAACACAGTATAGGAATTGAAGCTGTAGCTGCCATAGGATCATGAGTTTGATTCCTAGATAGAGCTAAGTGTTTGGAGTTTGGATTTGTGTCCTCCCTGATTCTATCCAGCATTCATACATTTTATACACCATCACAAACCATGATAAAATCTGTAAATATAATGTAAATATCTAGTATTTGCGTAAGTATAAGGAATCAGTACATTATCATCATCATATCAACCGTTAGACGTCCACTGCTGGACATAGGTCTCCCCCAAGAATCACCACGACGACCGGTCCTGCGCCACCAGTGGATAAATTGTCAAAATAAAACCAAATAAACCACGTATGTACTTTTTTAAAGAGGGTTAATTTATAGTCCCGGATACGTCTAAGGTTAAAATAAATTTAGTAACATCAAGACTTAATTTGAGAGCGGAAGCCATATGTTCTAAGTCACCCGAGGGTACATATGTATACAGAATATTACCCCCAATGATGTGGCTTGGTATTCGATTACCGATCCACTCGATATTTTCCTGATATGACTTTCATATATTTTTGACAACCCATGTTACAGGTCCCAGGTTTCAATCCCGGTAGGGACAAATGTTTGTGTGATAAGCATCAACATTTGTATCCGAGTCATGGAGGTGTATCTATGTATAATATGTATGTATTTACAAAAAAAAAGTATGTATTTAGTATATCAACCATTTAGTATCCGTAAAACAAGCTTCGTTGTTTAGCACGGACCTAGATGGCGCTGTGTCAGAATGTCCAGAGATATTTGTATCATTTATTTATTTATATAAATAAATAAATGATACAAATATCTTATCGCTGAGTATATCTATCGACTTCTCTTCTTCGAGAGCAGTCGATTTCCACTCTATATTAAAGAGCTTTTCATTGATATAACATATCTACAATGACCAGAAAACTAAAATTCACATAAAGTAACAATCGTTTTTTTTTGTGACCAGGGCACACCGCTATGCTACCGCATGAATGAATGAGATGTCAGAGGTCTCGAGTTCAAGCACAAGGTACGCACCACTGTCTTTCTAAGAGTTATGTGCGTATTTATCACATGCTCAAACGGTGAATGGCTGCATGCTTGAGAGATTTTCTCGACAGCATGTGAAGTCTGCCAACCCGCAGTAGGCTAGCGTGGTGGACTATACCCTAAACCCTCTAAAAAATGAGAGGAGACCCGTGGGACAATTATGGGTTGATGATAAAGATGCGCGATATAAAGTCTATTGCTAGAGAATCGGGCCCCTAGTCTAGACGCGTTATTAATATACCCCATTATCACAACCGAGGTGACATTAGTGGGAATGGAGGCAAAATGCAACATAGTAAAGTAATTGATAATGTTATGAGAGCAAGGGCCACCTAATGCCGCAGGGGCTCATACTTGTTTGTCCAGAGATTATGACACAGCGCCATCTAGCTTTGAGCTAAGCAACGAGGCTTGTGTTACGGATACTAAATGGTTGATAAACTGTATAGATATTATTATGTATGAATACATAGAAATATCCATGTCTCAGTCAAATATACATGTTCGTCACACAATTTTTTCCCCTACCGGGATTCGAACCAAAGAATCGGCCTAGGTGGCCTATCGTACCGTTTCACTAATCGGGTCGTCAAACTAAGTAATACTAAAATACTGCGATAAAATCCGCAAAAAGTGCCGGGAATTTCATCGAAAACCCATTAACACTTTGCTCGAACTGGGAATCGAACCCAAAACCTCTTACTCGGCAGTCGTACTGTACGACCACTAGACAAACGAGGCAGTAAATTAAAATATACTTTTATAATTTCCTTAGTAACATGAACAGAGCGAAAACATGCAACATAATTAAAAATAATTAATAACATGTTTTACCCATGTCACGTCTGTTCGTACATATTAAAAAAAACTTAACCTATGTAAAAGTTGCCAAACATGTTCTGACCGATGACCGTTCTGGCTTTTGAGATATTTTATTTACTTCACTTTTGAGCAGAGCCGGTATCATAGGCACTTTGTTTAAAAATCTATGAATACTAAAGCACTAATTATGTAATATTTACTATCAAGATGGAACTGTTAGCTTCAAATAAAAGGTTTCGGCAACAAACGAAATTTGGCGAGCTGATTTAAAAAAAAACTATTTTAGTGATAATTTAGACGAAGCAATATACTTGCTTCGTCTTAAGACGAGACAAGATTTCTTTCTGTTTGTTTTTTTTTTTAAAACGTTGCCCCACACTAGTATTTTCTCCTGTACCGTGCGTTTACAAACACAAATTTTCACATGCACAAACGCCCAGACCCGGACCAACTACCTGTAGAATGTACAAATATTTGCTCCGCGCGGAGATCGAACCCGCAACCCGTGACGCACCAGCCGGTTACTCAGCCTCTGCGCCAATCAGGTCGTCTTTTGTTCGCTTAAGTGTAGGTAAGCGACTTTTTTTCCAAGATTTTTTGTCTTATTTTAGTTACTGTCCAATTATCTGACTTATTTTAAAGTAACTAAGACTGATTTTAAAATCGTATCAAATAAGGATTAGAATCATCCTAAGCCAAAGTAAAATAGGAAAGTAATCGTAGATGAATTGAAAGCATTTAGCAATATACATGTATCATTATATGTTTCGAAAGAAATTATTTAAATGATTCTGTGTCCCTTGTAAGACAACATTGTGTAGTTTAAAAGAGCTTAGAGCATAAACCAATAGTATAATTATGTACGTCTAGGAAAATAAATGTTTTATGATATTCAGCGATAGCATATATACAGGGTGAATTTGAAAACTTGCGACAAAATTAAATATATTATTCTACGTGGAACCAAGAAAATTTTGAGCGTGATAATATGAGAAATGAATAAGTACTTTTTGATCCTGCAAAAAAACGTAAAAGTGGCGAAAGTATCAAGATTATAATTCCGCGTATAGCCTTTATCTTTAATGCGTGTGCGATGAACCTATGAATGAATCGTGAGGTCACGAGAGAAGAAGTTTCCGTTTTCAAGAAGTTTCCGAGCGACTGTCAATTCAAAACAAATCAAATTTCATTTGTTTACATTATGCGCGGACAGGCCGGCAAGGACAAAGCAATGCGTAAGATGAGTCGAACGGTTTGGCAACATCGCGCGTCATTGCCTATTTTCTCAATGAAATAGTTAAAAATATTAAATACAATGCGTTGCCATACTTCACGTAGTATGTTCCTGTGGAATAGGTAAATAATAGTCTACTCGGCGCGGTTGAATTGATACTTGAAATTTATAATAATTTTATTAAAGTTTATAATTACTATTATTTAATTTTTAAAAGCTGATAATTCATGTTTTTCTTGTAAGATAACATAGTCTACACCATTTAAAACTAAAAATAAATTTATGACCTTGACAATTTAGATTCGTGAAATTACATTTTAAAATGAATGGGTAATCGTTCCTGAACCTCCCATTTTGATTTGTCGCATTCTTTCAAAGTCACCCTGTATATTTCCAATATGGTTTTATGACATTGGTACCCGCAAATGTATACACAATGCCGGAGATAGGTACTAAAAGTGTAAAGTCAATTTCCTTTATTTTCTAAACAGTTAGAATGTTTATTTTAGTTGTAGTTGTGCTATGACAACCATTTCGTTGGTTTAGCCAATTCAATACGGATATTGTTACAATGTATATTAACTGTACTCGATTCGTTTATTACTACACTTATACACAGCTTATAATAAGGTACTTCAGGAGCAAGTCGGGTTTATATATTAGGGCTGCCTGCTAAAACTTATTAATTTGTGCATACTATACAAAATGGTTACCTAAGGGGAGATAATATATTTAGTCGAAGTCAAAGTCACAATATAATTTATTCAAAGTAGGCCGACGAGTGACGACCTAAAAAAGGTAGCGGGGATAGACTGGATGAGGAAGGCGGAGGACAGAGTGTTATGGCGCAGTTTGGGAGAGGCCAATGTCCAGCAGTGGACTGCGGTAGGCTGAGGTGAGGTGAGGCCAAACTTAACTAGCTCTTTTTAAACGTCGACAATAAAGACAGCCCCCAAAAACGCCCGCCATTCACCGCTTTCTAGTGTTTTTGCTGGGAAGAAGAAGCGGCGCAACAAACTCCCCAGCAACACATTTTTGTTTGCAAAGTGTCAGGTAGAGGCAGAAGCAGTCCTCCAGTAAGCCATTTAATACTATGCACTATTTATTTATTTTGAACTGGGACACTAATGCCTCAGTTTTTCATTATTGAAGGTAACTCAACAACTAAACTCTACTTTAATGGTGCCAAGCGAGTCTAAAAAGGCTATGTTTGATTCTTTGGTCGAATTAAGATTTGGAAGATATTTGGATGAAGGTTTCAATAGCATAAATAGTACCAAGTATAAATGGCTTACTAGAGGACTGTCTCTGCCACTGCCTGACACTGTGACTGCAGGCGTAATGGTACTAAGATCATGGTAAGAGGAGCTAAGTGAAGTGACAACTATAGGGTGTTTATAGTTTCTTGATAGAGATCAAAATGATAAAAATAAATATTCCGACGAATTGAGAACCTCCTCCTTTTTGAAGTCGGTCATACATGTCATATAGTTAAAAAAAAATGTTCCTCAGCGGTCTTTGGCTAGAACCTGTGTACGACATCATTGACAACCCTATTAAGGATTAAAAGTTAAACTACTTATTTTTAATAATGCTCATGAGTTTGGGGATTCCCCGTCTTATTTATATACCTACGTTAACCACTACAGGACTAAACTACACACATTACAAAACTTGTATAAGATTCTGGAGAATAGAATTAAATTTATCATTCGATACATATCACAAAAACTGTAAAAACACAGTAATTCCGATTATTTTGATCACCAGTATTTATATACTGTATTTAGTTTGTATTCAGGTATTTTTTAGAGCTCTATAAATTGGGACTGCCATCCGTTCGTGTTTAAGGGCGTCCGGGGGCCGTCCGGCAGGGGTTTTCAAAAGTGAACTCTTTTGCTGTCAGGGAAAAATATAACGATGTTTTTATTTTTGTTGCAAAAATTATTTTTTCAGAAGTGTCCGGGGAAAAAACATCGAAAAAACAAAGTCCGGGTTTTTGCTGCGTTTATCCGGCTTCAGCAATTTCGGTGATGGCAGCCCTATCTATAACTGTAAACTGAAAACTAAAACTTTAACCGAATCTAAGATAAATACATCATATACATTAGATAATCCGATTGTTGATCCAAATGACAGTGACGACAATAGATTATTTGGTGAAGTGAGATGTACTGCTACCAAAATCGGTTTATTATTATTTACATCTTATATATAAAAATCTTATGTTACAGTATTTGTTGCTGCACTCCTCCGAGACGGATTATTATGAAGATTTGTATGTATATTTGGTAGGTCTGAGAATTGGTCTTAGGCTATTGTTACACCCCTAGGTGACAAGGATGTCTGTCACCAGACTTTTAATTTTGACAAAACGATTTTTATTTGTATTTTTTTATGATTTAACATTAAAGAATACTTACAACCCTAAATGTTCACTGTTCTACCACCAACCCCTGTATATCGCAAAACAACGTTTGCTGGGTCAGCTAGTATCTATGTATCTATCTATACCTATATACTTATGTATCTGAAATAGCACGTCCGTTCCATCCCTGGTATATATGTAAATATCCCTATATATGTATGTAATATACATTGTATACATCCTAAATAATAACATAGAATTTTCTAACACGAAATATTAGACGTTTTAATTACTATTTAGTTTCTACCACCCGGAGGGGGTGGTAAATGAAAATCTCTTCCATGGAAAAGAGTGCGAGTGTATTTATGTACGATTATAAAAAAAAAATTGCTGTATTGCTTAACTAGCTTTAAGGTACAGAAACTGAATTAATTACGTAATCAACGTTTTGAAACATTGCTTGCGTACGCGCAGCCAAGCGCCCAAACTTGACGGAACATCTGAGCCGTAACTAATTCGGTTCCGAGAAGTTGCCGTTGCGTCGAGTCGACCCCTTACGTCAAAACTGTGATCGATCGAGATAACATCGACGTATGACGAAATTATAAACTACTATGAGTAGTCACTTCATTGTTCTTGAAATTATTGTTAATATATATTCCTGGACATTATGACACACAGCGCCATCTAGTTCCGTGCTAAGCAACGAAGCTTGTATTACGGATACTAGCTGGTTGATATACTACATATATACTTATTTTTTGTAAATATATACATATTATAGATAGATGACTCGGACATGACTCGGAATCTCGGATACAAATGTTCATACTCATCACAAAAACATTTGTCCCTACCGGGATTCGAACCCGGGACCCATAGCACAGAAGGCAGTGTTAACTACCGCTGGACTAAAATTGGGTCGTCAATTTTTTTTTATTTTTTTATTTTTTTTTGTTTTTTATACACATTATGTAATAAGAAAAACAAATAAATACATGGTCTTTTTCTGTTTCAGATAGGTATACTTCTGTAGGCCACTTGGCTGCAGAAGGTATCCGTTTAGTAGAACTTGATGGCTTATCGTTTAGAGGGAAAAGTCTTATATACCTACAGGTGACGCTTTATATCAAATTATTAAATTACGAAATAATTCATAGCACACCTCGTTAACCTATTGTCACATATGTTGTACCAAAAAAGTCTTCAAGTTACTACATTATTTAAGTTAGGTTAATTTTCGAATAAAAAAGCACAAATAAATATGAAATAGTTTAAAAAAATAAACTAGGAAGCTCAACCAAAAAGTAAAAAATAAAGTTTAATTGTGAAAAAGCTTTCTTTTTCTTTTCTTTTCTTGAACTGTCGTTCAAGTTTATTTCATGTTTAAGGACATCACCGTCCGCTGCGGAGGTCGATCTAATGATAAAATTATCGATATTACATCAAAGATAATTATATACAACATAACATAATATTATTATGTATAATACGTATTATTATCTCATTAGAATAGAATGGGTCTTACATTATAGAATTACTTCTGTTTGTACCGTCAATCGTATGATTGTTAGAATCGATGTCAAATGCAAATCTATATAAGGCAAATAAATTTATAAAAAGTGACAACATATATTAAATATGTAAGAACCTATTTAAATTACTAAACAAGTTAAGAATGGGTAAGCAGGTAAATCGCAGTAGGTAAGGATATTTGAGTGGCGACCACGTACTGGAAGACGCAGCGTGGGTAGGCCCCCGGCAAGGTGGACCGACGACCTGGTTAAGGTCGCTGGAATCCGCTGGATGCGGGTCGCGCAGGACCGGTCGTCGTGGCGATCCTTGGGGGAGACCTATGTCCAGCAGTGGACGTCTAACGGTTGATATGATGATGATGATGATGATGATGATGAAGGATATTTCGTAAGTTACGGGTAAAAATAAAATGATTTGCCTCTAGTTCTCGTCCTCTATTTCCATAGTTATAGCTATATATACAGCTTTTAATTTAAATTAAATTATTTTACGGTCGAACTAGACCCCGCCCGAGCCTTTCAGGAGTGGGCCTAGGACCCCAATGACTCCCCTGAATCCTCCTCCATGGTAAAATGATGAAGTGAAAAATGAAAATGATAATTTTTTTATATGTAAATAACAAGTATGATTTTTGAAAATCAGATGCGTGTTTTTAGAAATTGAACAAAAGATTACATTGATGAAATATCATAAATAATGGTAACATACCATTATTTATGTATGTATTGTTTGTAACTAACCGAATATTTTAAAGAACAACTAGATTGCTAGATCAAGTGCATATTAGAAGTATAATCACATCGATCGAGTTCCATCAGTACCATATCAAAATCAATTCACAAACATCCGTTATTTGATCCTTGAGACGAAAAAACAGTACGTAAGTACTTCATAGGAAAAGCCCACATTGAATTATTTATCAATTCATTGTACATGACGATAATTTAAATATCAATCGCATTTTTCCAATATAATCGTATAGCAATACGGATCTTAATTTAATTGGTTAAATACTGCTATTAAATATATATTTATTATTATTACTGTAAATGTTTGTGTGTCACTGGAGTTATGTAAGTTTGTATCACTATTATCGTGCTCGTAAGCGCGGATGCAACGTATCGTAACCTCATATCCAGTATTCGACTGAAACTAGTTTGTAAAACCGAAACCGAATTCAAATGATTGGTATTTGAGTTTCGATCGAAACTGAAACTTACTTCGGACTGAGGCTATTGTTTGTATATTTTTTTAGCTTCTGTTCATTTACAAGTTCAAATATGGATTTGTGTTAATATATGAGTTAATTTCTTAAATAAATACTTTGTATAACTGCTCCTAAAAACTACTTTTTAGGACGGATTAACCAATACCCTGTCCCTACCGGGATCGAAGCCCGGGATCAACATTTGTATCCGAGTCATGGATGTATGTATGTATATGTATGTATTTACAAAAAAAAGTATATATTATGTAGTATATCAACCAACTCGTATCCGTAACATAAGCTTCGTTGCTTAGCTCGGAACGAGATGGCGCTGTGTCATAATGTCCAGAAATATTCATATTTATGTTATTTAAACAAAAAATAAACATTTTAAACGACCCTTTGTAAAAGTTCCTGAGGTACAAGTAAAGCATAAAATAAAATAACACTCGAAGTTTAGTCTATAACTTAAATCTAAGCAAGTCATGTGAATATAAACGTGAGTAGAATTTAGATATATGTATTTTATTCGTTTATTAATAGGCTTGGAAGTATTCACGGCATTGTGTGGAGTTTAAAATTAGCAATACTTGAGTCACTGAGACCGTTTAAATATCTATTTCACAATGTAAAATGATTTAAGGGATGAAAAGACCTAGATGTAGTTTTATGCGACTGATAAGAGAAAAATAATCGTATCAAGAGGTCAAAAAGATAACATAGAAGAATAAAATATATTTCTATTTTCTGAAATCACCGCAAACATGATTTGAATTATCATGCGCGCCCAATCTCGCATTTCTGTCTTATGCATTCACGCCATCTACGCCGTAGCAATTAAAGTTATTTATTTATTTTAAAATTTAATTGCTTCCATCAAAGTCAGCCGTATCACTATGGAAACAGCTAGCTAAAACCGGTTAAATTAACAAAAACTAACAAAAGTTGTAAAATATCTTATCTTTCGCGTTGACCTCTGACAATTACACGTTTGAATAATTATTAATCACATATTACGAGAGGAAAACTCAATGTTTTTATAAATGTGAGCAAAAAACACATCACAGCTTTTTTGCTTAGTTAACCAGACCACAGATGTATATAACAACTACTACATGGGCAGCATTTCATCGGAAAATGCGAAAAAAATCGCCGTTCGACCACAACGTTTCGAAGTAGAACAAAGTAGGTCGGTTAACTTCGCCATTGGTCGGGCAGCTTCGTGCGTCCTCGGAGATCGGCGGCCGCGCATACAGCATCGAGACACCGCCCAGGTCGCAGTCGCGCTCGTGCTTTGTAAAACGTTTTTCCTAATAATTACGTCACGGGATGCAAGCTTTCTTTATAAAAGCACAATACGCCGATATGGACTGATATTTTCCCCGACTAAATAACGGTTGCCTGGAAAACTTTTACTACGTATTATATTTTTTGTGGCCGTGTTGAACTGTTTATACGAAAAACATGTTGTGGGAGACTGGTTTTATTGAGGAGTCAGATACAGTGAGTAATATTTTTAATTATTAAATCTATTAATTTTATATTAAGGCATTTAATGTATTATTGATGTTTTAAATTATGAAACTGTGCTCGTTGCGCACAAACAAGCAGACACGTACCTACTGTGTGTTTGTGTATGTGTGCGTTAACTTTCTAGTTTTCGCTCGACGCTCGAATGTATTTACATAAAACGTGAACAGTTTTTCATAATATAATCCACATGGAAGCATTTAAGGCGTATTTTAGCGTGTCAATATTCATCGTGCACGTCCCAGCTGTGACGGGATTAGGAATAGCTTTATTTAATGCAAATAAAATGTTGATTTTGACGTTATGCTGTGTGCGGACTAAAATTACGCTTCTGGGAAGTTTTGTAGCGTTTAGTAACGCTGCGGTGTTTTAGGTGTCATTGTTAGTTTGGTTCTAAAATGTTTATGTGTTGTAAGTTACAACTAAGTACATAATACACACAATGAGCTAAACAAATGTTAATTGGAATGTTACACTGTTGTTTTGTTTGACGCAATACCATTTAAACTACTTAAATGATGTTGAACAATTTTTTTTTGTTATGATTGATGTTTCCAAACATGTTTTATAACAAAAATGTTTTTTAAAACATTAATATTTGGCGAAGAAATCTATATTGATTCTTTATCTACATATATAAATGTTTGAAAAATAGCATTACATTACATTAACTATTTGATTTAATTGACCGCAGTACGCGAGACTGTGTGCAGTTTTTTACCTGCCTCGCATCACGTCATCAACTTCAAAGTTGACACCATGTATACACCATGCCAAGTAACTACCTACCTACGTACACAAAATCTTACGTCAATATTTTGTTATTTAAAACATTTTCCTCTATAACCATAGGCTCACGATCAATTTGTATGTTTATAAAATAATGTCATTTTCGAATATGTTCGCGATTTTAAACTTAAAATTGTAAATTCACAACCAGAGAGAAACATGTTGGTAAACATTGTTTGGCATCGTCATTATTCAAATGTTGTTATTTTTTGTAACTCTGTGAGTTCACAACAATAATAATCGTAAAAAATTACAACTTTTGCATCCGAATAGCGTCCAAACTGTTTGATCAGTCCAAATAAGCCAATATCGACAATTAGTGACATTAATCTTTCAATACTGTTCCGAATTGTTATCTACTAAACAAAAACAAACAGGTGACAAAATGAGGAGAACCAAGTATTGAACTGTTTTGTTTTAAATAAGGGCTACCATGCACACTAGAAACTATTTTAGGGTTGGCCCCATTAATTAAATATAATTCATTTCTTGTAGATGGATGTCGTTAATAGTACACAGCCAGTAACTCTTATATTATTAACAACATCCATCCACGGGTGCACGCGGACGCCTGACTAGATTTTTAGCATGGCACGGGCGGTTTTATGGCAATGGCGGTCTTATCATATCATATCGTTGATATAGCCTACAATTTCCCATTAATAATGTTAGACATTATCAGATTGAAAAGAGGCTTTATGGCCACTTGAATAAAAAATCAAATTCATATGGTTTAGTTATTAGCGCTAGGCAGAGTAAATAGTTTTTATAAACAAAATCGTATATAAATTGGATTTGGCAGACTAGTCGAAAGCCATATTCTATATATTTGAGTTCCTGAAATTGCCACAAGATGTCTTTATGTAGTAACAAATAGTTTAATTTTAGTTTAGCGTTAACTGTTTACTAAACTCCTGGGCAAGTAAGTGCGTAGGATTACCTGTCAGCTATAATATATTGTGTTCAGTATCATTGGTACAGTACCCGAGCAATGCACTTCTGTGCCATTCATCTTGGGTTCGATCCACGCATGGGTCACATATTTGTGTGACGTAAAGGAAATTGTTTAGGGTACCTATTACTCCCGCCGGGGTTGTGGTGCATGCTTTTGCGATTCCCATGGCCCCGGCAATAGGGTTAGTGGCGTTGACGGGTGCGATTTTTTAGTCGGTAAACGCTCAAGCGGAGTCCGACACACCCCGTCGCCTCCCTAGGCGATGGGACGGTCCGTAAAGGATTATTCCGCACTTAAAAAAAAGGGGTACCTATTACTAGGCGTTTTTCTAGGAGACTTTTCGTGATTGGAAGCACATACACGACACTGAAGAAAAGACGATTGCGGGGAAACACTTAATTTAAAGAATCGAGTAAAGGTACGAACGACAGCGCCACACAAAATACATTAAAGTATACAGATATATAAAAGTATAAAGCCATAGTGTAGATACATTATAAATAGATACAAATCATTGAAAGATACTCTAAAAAAATGGCGAGTTAATTAGGTACATATAAAATATATATGACCAGTTTATTCATGACTTGTGAGGAAACATTTGCTCTCACACACATACACGATATTGAGATACTCTTACACACTGTGACGCACACATATACACCTTAGGGCTAAGCTGGTTTCTTAATCTTTATCACAATTTGTTTTTTTACATAATATACTCTCCGATAAAATTAATTTGAAAGTAATGACTCTACATTAATTTTAGATCGATGAAAGAAATTATTATCAACAAAAAAGCAGTTTCGTTAGGATAAACAACTCTTAGAGATAAATATTATCAACAGAAAGAGTAATAAAGATCGAACGACATAATCTTTATCTATGAGTAAAAGAGATAGATGATTTAGATATGTTTGTTGGCTAGTTATGAAGTTATCGACAATCATGACTGATTTATTTGTATTTCAGTATCTAAGGGCAGTGTAATATTAAATTTAGAAATTGTTATAAAATTAGGTATCTA
The DNA here is from genome assembly GCA_905163465.1 of Craniophora ligustri. NCBI lineage: Eukaryota > Metazoa > Arthropoda > Insecta > Lepidoptera > Noctuidae > Craniophora > Craniophora ligustri. The sequence continues at coordinate 2,676,259 of LR990960.1, read as the reverse complement.
CTTGCGGCTATATTCTTGTTCAAAACCGAACAAATTAATAACTATCAATTTATATTAATTGATTCAGGTCACTGGGAAACCCTAATGGCACACTAACCACACTATAGCGATGAAATCAAATTTGGAAAAAATTGTTTTAAACAATCTTATTACGTTTGATACTTGACACATTTTTTTATAGACCCCAATTAAATAAGTATGATTTTCCAATAAATAAATAATATAAATGTAAGCCTCGTTTATTTGACTACAAAGTCAAACAGGCAGCAATATATTTAATCACTACTTAAAATTGAGTAGCTTTTGTGTATTTTGACCTATTTTGTATTATGTTAAGTTTAGGCAAAAGTCACATATGAACTTTAGCTGAATTTTAACAAAACGATACCAATGGTTATTTCAATATTTGTTTATAAAATAAGAATATCCCTATTTTTTTTCAAAACTTGTTGATGTTGATGTGTATTAATAAATTCATGTTTAAAATAAATCGGATTGCATTACCGTAGCTGGTTAAGTTACGCATCAACAGAGCGAAGTCTTATAATTAACAAGACGCTTTCTCGACAAAATAATCGCGCCAACGCGCAGTTTGCGCGGTCCCTAATTGAGTGACTAATAAGGCCATCGTTTGTGTAATAAAACTGGTAGGCGCAATTACACCATAAACTGTAAAATATGACTATAATATAAATAAATATGATTATCCGCTAATATTGGTTTCTTATTATAATACTGATTTCTTATAGGTACATAACGCAAATACTAAACACGCATGAAGAATGCGAAAAAGTTAAGAATTAAGTTCATGTTTATATTTTTTACCGACTTCATTAATTTATTTATTTCTCTTAGAGGGCTTTTAACTATGTAGGTATATTTCTATACAAACACATGATGTATTTATTGAAACAAAATTACTTTTTAACGATTTTATCGCGCTACAATTCTCTATATTATTTAATACAGAAATGTTAGAGCCTTATAACATCAATGGTCTCGAGCAGACTGATGTGTTTGTGGTCTCTATATTATAATTACTAATAGCTACCTATATAGTAATAGTAGCCTGTAAGATATGAGACTGATGTCGACCTTGATGTTGCTTTTGTAAAATGTAAAAATGCCCACAGGTTGCCGAGCAGTTTGAGCTTGTCATGCTCACTAAAATGTCCTGCCGATGGCGGCGTTGTGTGTCGGGTCGTTTTATTCCCTACAACATGGTTGAGTAGAGCGACGCTGATACACACGTCATACTCGTGAACGGGTGCTGTCGGTGGTGACTGGTCGACTCATACATGCGGTGGCATTCTGATTTCGTTTTATTTTGTCTTGGGTGAATAGTTCATACATTTCACTTCAAACTGCATTAGTCTCATATTGATGTAGCAAATTAAAATTGTAAAGGAATTGACTTCCTATATTGTAATTTTTATTTATTTAAAAGAGTATCTATGGAGTTTCTTGCCGGTTCTTCTCCATAGACCTACTTTTTGGAACCGTGCAACTAGTTTGACAATTCAAAAGCACCTGTAATACTGGTCTACTTGAAATAAATTATTTTGAATTTTGAATTTTGAATTTTTACCAAGTTCGAAATTTTTATTAAATATGTCCAAAAAGTTTAGTTAAGTTTCCGTAGAGCAACATTATTGTATTAAAAAATTAAGTACAGTTTAATATACAATCTTCTACTATTTTTGAAGTCGGTTTAATGAAATTAAATGTGACGTTGTGTGTCAAGTTTACCTTCCCGTCACGACATAGCGTGTAAGAAAACGTGATTTCCTAGTTAAATGTCTGCGTGTCTTCTACTTATTTTTTAATTCATTAACCATTACAGTTACATCTGAATCTGCAACAGTTATTTGTCATAAACCAATGAACCAATTGGTTTCACATCTTCATTGTAGCGTTTAATTGAAAATTGGTTAATATCCTATTTATCTATTATTACATTATGTTTTTAATTTGGTGCGATGGAGATGAGACTGAAAGTCTATTTTACTAAAATAACGAAACAAAACGATAAGGCAGTCAAGTTCCACGATAAAAATACATATAAATATTATTTCAATCAGATATCGCAATGTAATAAAACTGTTTGATTTACCATTTAATAACTAATTACACTTGTATAAAGTTCAGTTTCCTCCTTATTATTTGTAAACAAACCCGCCCTATAGTTCTCAACACAAGCTTACACGTGCCTCATGCTACTTGCTACAAAGTATAAGTAGGGTCTATAAATAAAATACAATACATTAAGTGACCTTAAAAAACGGTAAAGTCCAAACTCCGTGGTCGAACAACGCACGATCAATCCCAGATTATATCATAGGCGAAGTCGGAAGTTATTGATTGTATCTACATAATGTGTCATATAACCTACGTCTATTGCGTTCTGTGTTTTTAATTGTGACAGAAATATGGCTTTGTTATTGAAACCTTCAAAAAGTGTTTCAGTGTATGAGCACAGAGTATTTAAACACTTTTTTTTGGAAAATGGATGTAGGTACCTAAGTACCAACAGGTTTTTTAAACTAACGCGAGTACTAGATATTGAATTAAAATTACTTTTTGACTGATTTTAGTTCAGATTGTAACTTAAAATCGTAGTTATTTGGCCAGCAATTTATAATATGTTATAAGCTAATCTAAGACGCTAGAAAAAATAAGCTTCTATTAACCGAAGCTGCATAGATCGGTACACAATAAAGTACATACACACACTTTTCCTTTTCTGTGTAGTTAAAGTTCTCGAGTCCGAACATAAGGCATGCTCCACTGACTTTTCCGAAGTTATGTGCGTATTTATCACATGCTCAAACGGTGAAGGAAAACATCGTGAGGAAACCTGCATACCTGAGAGATTCTCTCATTGGCTTGGGCAGTCTGCCAACCCGTACTAGGCTAGCGTGGTGGACTATAGCCTAATCTGTCTCAGATGAGAGAAGACCCGTGCCCAGCAATGGGACAATAATTAGGTTGATGTTGAAAACATCAAAAGTCAATTGACCTCAGTATGAATCGATCTGAGGGATAAACAAAACGATACTTTGTGTAATTAAGATATTCTAATATCTTATCTATGTCTATTACATGACTTTGTGCCCACTAATTGTTAAGATAAAAAGATAAGCGTTGCGGTAATTAACATTGCCCTCTATAGTAAGGACCCCGGGTTCACGTCCCGGTATGAAATATATTGGTGGTGAGACGAGCATACGTATTTAAAAAAAAGGCATGCAGTGTCAACCTTCTAGTATTCGTAACAAAAGCCTCGTTGAATAGTTTGGAACTAGATGGCGCTGTGTTATAATGTGCGCACACACTTTTTTTTTTAATTAATAAAAACTATTCGAATAAACTTTATTCGCAAATATTAAAAATTAAATATAAAAATAAATAATATTATCATCATCTACTGCTACAACTCATTTATTGGCCCACTGCTGGGCACGGGCCTCCTCTCCGTGGTTATATAATATATAATAATTTATTTATTTAAAGTAACTTGACTCACTTAGTAACAATAATTAATTAAACCTATGTGCAATCACGATCACTGCCACTCTCTTAACACTGAGGTGGACAGCTTGCAGCAGCGACTCACGTACAGACAATCGAGCCTGCTGGCCACACAGCTCAGGATAAGGTTGGGGCTGGCCCGGACGCGGCGCACCAGGGAAGCGCATCGTTTTCTCATAGTTGTATAAAAACAATCAACTCGAGCTTCCGCAAACATCCCTGATGCACTACAAAAACGTGGCAACCCCATCAATATCCTGAACGCATTATTATATTGTATTGTTATAGTTAACCACGGTGAAGTTATGTAGTAATATTGCTTAAGTGTAATAAATACATTTTTCATTGACATGGTTAAGTTTAAAAGGGATTAGTAAAACATTTTGAGTAAATTAACATAATAAGTAAAATGTAAAGCGCATTTACGAAGCTCGTTCTGTCGGTTAATAACATGTTTTGCATGTTAAAGCTTTGATCTTTAAGAACTCGGAAGCAATCCCTGTGAAGGCCGATCGTGTGGCGATTATCGTAGAAGAAAATTACCGTTCACACTTCAAGGCAAATTGTACTCTAACACTACTGCTATACTGTACAATTCACGACGAAGACCACGTTTATTTTTTACATATTTTATTAAAATTGTACCAGTTCTCAACTCAGGTGCAAGTCTGGTTTCTGTTGGTACCTTCATGTCAGTTAATTTTGAGCTTTATGTTATTGTATTAAATATCAAAGTCAATCTGAACTATAGTATTGAAAGTATAATGAGTATACTAGGTATTTATAAAGTACTTTTTGACCTTAAACAGGTATTTACAAACAAAGAAAAAAATTAAAATTCATTATGCGAAGTTAACGATTGTTTGAACGCCATAATTTTAATTGAATTAATTTTGTTAACCATAATCATTATAAGTTACAAAAGCACTAATAATAAATATGTTCGTCATGATAAGGTTTCTATACAAAAAAAATACTTAAAAATAAATGTGATATTTGTTCTAATTTTAATTTTATCCACTTAGTACTTTTTCTAGACAAACGTTAAAAAAAAATTTTATACTTGTTAAATAAAACTTAACTTCCTAATTTAAATGTTGTACTTTTAGGAATGTTACATAAAAAGTAAGGCTAAGAATATTCAAAACGAACGTAGATGTGTTGAGTATACTGCCTTCGGCATTTTATGTCATTATAAAAACATTTTTTTAAATTATTTACTTATCTTGTGATATTATTTATATTTAATATAAAAACACGGTAAGTAAATTTAAAAAGGTCTTGACCATATTTAAATTGCACGAATATAATTAGTTGCAATGTTTGGCCGATTAACTACGGTTCAAAACACGCTTTGTTACTCACAAACACGACATTAACTAAACCAGATTTATTTACTTAATATCTCAAAAAAACGTTTAGAAGGAAAACCTGACCAAATAATGTAAACTAATAAAGTTGAACATTTTATTTTGCAAAAAAATCTGGCACATAAAATGCTATCGTGTTTTTTTTTTGTATTTAGCAAAGTTTACTTAGTTTGATGTTGGCTCTCCAACAATATTTTAGTTCAGTATTCTTTTTATAATCCTTTTTGTACATAGTATCTAAGTTGATTTTTCAGCTAAATTTTCGTAGCTTATTTTCCACCCAGTTGCTTTTATAAATCTATTGTTACCCTAATTTAAAAAAAAAACACACCTTAATAATATTGCAACAAAAAAATACGTCAAGAAAATGGGACACTTGACGTTAGAACAACTTACTCACACATTGGAAAACTCATATATAAACGTATGCTTTCGAATTTCCCGCTCGCACATTGGCAATTAACCCTTGAATGACAGTGACAATTTAGATGCCTCGCAAATCGTCACATAGAATGGGCATACCGGTCCACATACCTACTCAAGCTCCATACTTTCTTGACAGAATTATGTAGGAAAGGCTTGTGCTTTAAAGGAAATGTTTTGTTACATTGTCGTTTGATTTGTGAGCGTTTTCTTCAAGAACAACGCCTGAATAGGTTTGAAGTATTTCCTTTGCAAGTTTGAATGAACAAAGTGTTCTCAAAGGGGGTACCGTAATTGAATTACATAAATTACTATCAGTGGTGGATTGTTCGTTTCCTTGCTGACTTAAACCGTTTCTATTAAAAAATGTGCATGTGAAATATTCTGCTGGGTAATAACGCTATTTTATATAAATTACCTGTCTCAATTATCTATTTAATAGCGCTTTTATATCTGCAATAGTAGTAGTAAAAATAAATACCTTTATTATTATATTTACCTCACTGTACGCTTATTTAACACATAATATGACTAATAACTTTAAGTGCATAACCTATGAATAGGCTATTCGACATGCATGTTTTTGAAATGACATAAACAAAGTATTTCGTAATTTTTGTCTGTTTCTTTGTCTCTGCGAGCACAGAGACATTTTGAGAATACCGTTATTGTATAGGCCCTCTGTATTTGCTGTTCGATTTTCACTTTTGTCTATTTGGGTCGAGGACGCGCCTGCGTGACGTCATGTTTTGGCAGTGACGCTTGATTTGAATGTCGATTTTTTGCAATTCAAATAAAAGAAAATTGTGTCGCGACGTTTCAAGGGTTAAATTGATAGTATTTTTGCGAAGATTGACCAGACACAATTTTTTCTTAATATTTTTATGGCTATCGATGAAAAATCTATATGTCTGTAATAGGCATTAAGGTACTACGAAATTTGTGTTCCGTAACAGTACCTATAATTGCAAGAAAACTTATAACAAAACAGCCAGAATTAAAAGACATATTCGAAAGAAACATTTTCACCGAGTATAATAAAATAACGTCGGGATTAATATTATACTATATTTTATTATCTAATTACATTTGTATGTGGCACCAAAAGTCTAAAGAAAAATCATAGTCGAAGAAACACATTAAAATGTCGTCGTACTTAACAGTATATTGGAATTCTAGCCACACTCGTAAATTTTCGAATTAATAGTAAAGTTTGAGTTAATTATACATCATGGAAATACAAAAGAAAATAAAACAATGTTTTCATTTCCCTCCTTATGTCAATTAGAACGATAATTTCATTCGGTAAAATGTTGCCTTTGTTTATAAAATAAATAAATATAATAACAACATATTACACAATTACACTTACCGCACCATCACACATTAAACTAGCCGTTTTTGTCAGATAAAAAATCAATAAATAAGGTTTTTTTAGACAAACGATCCTATAGCGTAAAGTGTAAAAAAATGGGAATTTTATTTCTGTCATCAATGGTAACATTTGCTGACGATTAAGAAGTGTGTACAAAAAATTCATTGTTTATTTAATTTGCTGTTAAGATACTGAATGAGTATCTAGGGCAAGTAAGTTGCATTATCTCAATGACTTTTGCGAGTGAATTTCAAGTGTTGGGTTTTCCAATATGGAGTAAATCTGTCACCATCGCACAATGTTAGTTCTCTTTGCTGATTTAAGTAGTTATTACTATTTCATACCACCCACAATATTACCAACATGACTCACATTAAACTCCGGTAAGAACCCCCGTTTTTGCAGTAATTAATTTAATAATTAATTGTACTACCTATAGATGTGAAAATCTTGATGTGTGATACGTAAAAGTAGTTAGTTATGCGTAGGATTAGTTAAGATATGTTTATGAAATCTAATTACTTGTGTACGATTTATTTAAACTTATTATTCTGATTAATACTTATTATGTAGGTAATTAGTTATTTTTGAGTTTATTTAGTGACGTTATTGTGCGTATCATAGGAAGTACTGCGCAAGGATCTATCTCTTATTCTATCTACATATTGTTTTTTTTATTATTATTAGTACTGAAGTAGGTATTATAAGATTTCTTTTAGAGATAAATTAATGAGGTAGAAACGGAGGAAGGTTGTGACTTATCTGTCAACTTAAGGAAGCGAATTGTATAAAATTATATTTAGTTTTATTGTCTTTTTCGTTTTTAATAGTAAAGTGGTTACAAGCCACCAAAAGCATGGTGCTTTCACCGAAAGTACTGTGCTTTCGGTGGGTTCAGTTCCCAAGTGATGCTTAATTAATATTACTGGTTTTTTTTAATGAAACTATTAAATGTTGTAGTTTTTACTTTCAGTCTAATTGGCATTGCGATGTAGATTTATGCACTGTCACCGATAGTAACGAACTTCCTTACAGACTTAAAAAATCTCGCAATATATCTATGACAAAGAGGGAAACAGCATTAAAAAAAGCCTAAGTTCAATATTTAAATAGCTATTCATTTCCAAATGCGATCATAGAATACTTAAAAGTCTATTAACTTTTATTTGTGGAGCGAGTCGACGCAATTTTCCAAGAATGGCTCTCGTTTCAACAGATCTTTGAATCAAAGCACGGCTACTGATTCATCGTGTCGCGAAAGTTAAGCAGGAAAATGGTAGAAACGGCGGTTGCAAATATACATTTTGGTGAACCCACTGTTGAGAAATGATTATGACTCAAGCTGAGGCTTTTATAATAGACTTTGCTTTTTTTTGTAACTAAGTTGCGTATAGATTTAACAACTAGCGAGATCAATTATAATGCTTTTTATTTTCTTTATTTAAAAAAAATTAAAAAAATAAGTAATATTTTTTTACAGTTAACCGAAGAAATAGATAAAGGTCAAATATTTTCTTATATTTATGCAAATAAATTAATGAAATGAAAATATTTTTTAAGGATTTTTTCGCGATATATTGACTTTGATATAATTATATTGTTTGCGTTAAGTAATTATTGACAATCCGATTTTAGATGATCTGACACAGAATGAGATTTAATAGACAAATACATCATGATATAGAGCCCTATTGACAGTGGTCACAAGTAAAGCTCCTGAGAGCAAGGTCCATAATTTAGTTCGCAGATCCAGCAGTTTTTTATAGTGATTTTATATGAATAGCACATGCGTAAATTGGAGTTGTATCTGGTAAATGGCAATAAAGTCGCCCCCTCCTAAATAGAGTTAATAATATATAAATAATTGTTGTGCGTGAGGTCCTGGATTCAATTCTTAGGTTGGGCAACATAATATTATCATTTTTTTCTAAGTTCTCAGAATATAATTAGATTATTCTCAGAAATAAGCCTTTAGGGATACGGGCGTGAAGGTGTATTATGTTGAACGTGGTCGGTAAATTAGCACCTTTCTACATTAGGCGTGATATAGCACAAGGCACGCCATGTTTTGGTTTTATTAACATGTCTCTTTATTCGGGACGTTTACGTGATAATTATTATTGATGAACGGAAACTTACCGAGCGCTTGCGCATTCAACACGTTCAGTTTAAACTATATAACATAACATACCATCACTTGTATCTTCAACGGTGTAGGCAGAGGTGAACTAATCTTCACCTACCTATGTTGCTGTCCTATATGTTTTTCTGTGAGATTAATATTTAAAAAAATCATTTTCTCGTCCTTAGAAATTATGACGTCACGCTCAGTAGTTGCGTTTACGACCATTAGAATAGCAGCCAATATATTGTTAGTTAAATGAATAATAGCGGGCATGTAATTGACATATTGTCGGTCTAAGCTGTTTGTAAAGGCTACTTCAACTATTAACTGCACTGCGATTCCATTGTTCTAAGATGGCCTAAGAACAAAGTTATAAACAATTAAATCTTAACACAATAAAGATATACAGATTATAAATTGAGTCTATGCGAATTTGTTACATCTATATTCTAAATACAGCTAGAGTTGGCGCAGCGGATAAAATTAAATCATAATTATTTAAAATTGATGTCACAATATCCTTAAAAAGAGGTAGGTATCAATACGATTTTAGAGTAACAAGATTCTACTAAAGTTGCTGAGTGCATCTGTCAGTGATGGAGTATCATCGAATTGCCAAAAATTCAGCAAGCTTTAGAAGCGCGATAATAGACTTCACACATCAACCGTTAGACGTCCACTGCTGGACATAGGTCTCGCCCAAGGATCGTCACGACGACCGTTCATGCCACCAACATTTTTGAAATCAATCTTGGGTCCTTGTCACTCTAATATCCAGTTTGATTTATCTTTTGTCATGCTCCGCGCTTTGAAGATCTCACACCTATCGAAAATGGGATGAAAACAGGGGGCGAACGGGTGAGATTCAAGTTTCCCTCATGTAAAGGTATTAAACTATCCAACCTGACCCCATTAAACAGCCGTTTTAGAATTCTAAAAGCAACACTTGCATATTCTACACAAAACAAAGGGAATCGTGTATAAATCAAATTTATCGTTCGAATAATCGAGTGGGCGGCGGGTATCGATTTTATGTACCGAATGCGCGTGCGCAACCCAATCGCGGCGGTGAAAGGGAAACTCGTTTGCGTCACAGGCTTTATGTTACGTTTGTGTGTATAAACGACCTTGTTATATATGTAATTATTATGCGTAATAATATTGTAGCTACCGAGCCTAAGGCACTCGAACAAAGCTCTTAAGGCTAATTAATTTTAAGTTGATAATTAAATGGCAGCTGTGACCACCTGATATTTGACGCTATGATTGCACACAGCCCTGTCTTTGTTATATTCACGTGAATAAAGTGAGAGGACAATATAAATAAATGCCAAGTTTATATAAAATACCTTTAAGTTAAATGGTTAGCCGTTTGGAGTCTGAGGTATTAAAGGTCATTTTAATGTTAAAACCAAATGACTAAGTCAGAAACATTTAAAATTATTTTGAGACAAGTTTTATGCTTTGCGCCTGTACCAACGCCATCTGTTGTCACTCGTCGGAACTTCTATTAAGTTGAGCTTTTGTGAACGTATATTTGTTTATTGGAACCAAGATTGGATATGATTTCTTGGGGCTAATATTACTAAATAAAACTACTAATTTGCAATAAGAAACGCACAATGCAGCTTCAAGTTATTGGTGTATCCAATTGTCACGGGGCGGGATGCGATGATAAAAATTCAAACGGAAAAGTCGTAATTCTTAATTAACAAACTAGTCTTTTTGCATTGTCTTTACATATTTTATATGTAGGCAAAAATATATATTTACGTCAGATTTATAGTTAGAGCTTACAACTTCGACTATAACATCAATTATAAGAGTCATAGTGTGCTTAACCCCCTTGCGTAGTTGTGTAATTAATCATAAGATATGCCTATTGTTAAGCCAGATTGCGTGAGGGTTATAGTACTTAAGTAAGAAACAAAAGTTATTTGTCAAGTTCCACATACTTTGTTAATGAACTAAAACGTTTTATTAGCTAACGGTACCTACACAGCACAGCTTTAAAAAGTGTATGTTGTGTATGTTCAGCCAAAATTATAAATGGCAATTTTCCACTTAATACGTTTGTGCAAAAGACGACCTTGCCTATATAGACGGAAGGACGTCTTTTAGTCGGTATATGTCCGACGTAACCCATCGTCTTCCTAAGGGATGGTTGGACCTGGACGAATATTTAATACTTGCAGATAAATGCAGATTTAAAATAGAATCGACTCCATAAATACATTCTGACTTAATCACATTTAAGAAAAAAAACCCTGAGGAAAACCCAAACCTCATCTTAATGTATTTTTTTCAACGAAAACCATTTACAATCCTTATGTCGCAGCCTCTAAAGCCTAACTTTATCCTACCTAGCAACAGACAACATGTGCAATAATCGTAAGACCAAACCGCCATTTTGTAAGCGGCGGCGGGAAAACCGGAGACCTTGACAACCGGTTCCTCTCACTGCGCGGGCGCACGACGCCGTACAAACATTTAATTCTGGTATACATTTCGAAGATTAAACATTTCTGTCTGTATTTATATTTTTAGTTGCAATCTCGTTTTCTTCGAGGGTGAACTGCATTCCTTTAAACGATGTTTAGGGAAACGCTGCAGAGTTAAATGAAAGTAGTTTTATTACTTTTCAGTCATTTATATTATATATTTTTCTTTAGGTAGATAGGTTCGGTATGTTGAGTTTTAGTTGCCTCAGTCACATACCAGTCTCAGTTATTTACCTGTCATAGAAAGGTACTTACGTCAATAATTAAAGCGTGTCTATTTTCACGTAAATTTATGAATAACAATTATAAAATCTAATGAAAACTATTTTAGAGTTAGCATAGCCCTACTTTTATTGAATGCTGGGCAATGATTTGATCTACAGTTTGTTCCATGGGGTTACACTAGCTGAGACCAGGTCGTAGCAGACTACATACGCCCCGTAGAGAAAATCTCACAGGCATGTAGGGTTGCTCAAAATTCATCATCGAATTAAAATTAAAACTAACATTACTTCAGTGTACATTGCATTAGATTTGAACTGCAAGTTACTGTGTCTTAAAGAATTTCAAAAAATATAAAATAATTGTACTTTTATTTTATATTTTTTAAATCTGCATTCATTTTTAGTGCCAGAAACTTTCAATAGACTGATAACAAGTATTTTTATCTGAAAAGATGATTCTTTGACTCAAAAATCAACAAAAGAAAAGAATTATAAACTGTTAATTTATATTGTCAATTAAAATTTTAATAATGTTAGGAGGTGAATAATTTATTTACATATTATTTTTTTTAAACAATCATTGACGAAATCTTTAAAATCCTATAATAAGATAAGTATTAGTACCTTATTATACATACTTATAATTATACCATGTATAAAATTGATGACATCAAACTGCATTATTCTCATATTAATATTAAATTAATACGAAAATTGTAAAGATAACCAATTATTTAAAAGAGTATCTATAGAGTTTCTTGCCGGTTCTTCTCCATAAGACCTACTTTTTGGAACCGTGCAACTAGTGTTGACATTTCGAAAGAACCTATAATATTGGTCTACTTGAAATAAAAATAGTTGAATTTAACTAAAGCTAATACTATAATCATATTTTAAAATCATAGTGTGGAAATTATATTGCAAAAATAAAAAAAAATGTTAAATTATCTTATTGAGCTATTGCCTACATGTACCTACTGTAGCACTTAACACACTCAAGCTAAATTCGGACCAACAGATGACGTTAGTAGAATAAATAATTCACGCCTAATATAAGTACACCTTGTTGTGTGATTATACCCCATATATTCTTTTTATTCAGTTTTCATTAAGTTTGCTATTCAAATTGTGATATGAAGCTAACCTTACTGTTGTCAATACATGTTTAGGTACTGTTAATAACACATCAGTGACCCTTAGTGCCTTTTAGATTTAGAAGAAAGATACGGATAGATAAAAATTAAAAAAATAGATAGAAAGGATAGATGGATAGATAGGAAGATAGGAAGAAAGAAATTAGTAAAATGCATATATATTATGTTACTACTAGTATGAAAATCGTCACGATCGAGAATAGCGTCAAATCGTGTTACCTACTTTATGCTTTTCAAAAAAGGCGAAAAAATGGTTATGCTTTTTTGCCCCTTGCTTACTTATTAACCTTTCCTATCGCGTAAATAGTTTCATTTTTAATTTAATATAATATATTAAACTTACCTACTAAACGTACCTTAGATAAAGGTACGTTTAGTAGGTACGTTGGGTACGTTTCAAATCAAATTTAACTAAAAATTATTCTGCCAGTGCGATAAAACAATTCACATTTTGGTGAAACCTTATTTTATTTATAATTAATTTACCATTAAGATAAGATATTGCTAATGAAATGAGTTACCTTATATAGCGCATATGATTTTAGTCACGCAAACGTTTGACATTTAATTAATTAATAATCTACGGTTCATTAAGTATTTCTATGTGCCAGATTGCAAGGAATGAGTGATATTGAACCTATTGTTTTTTCCCCAAATCAATGTAATATAAGTCAGGTAGCGGGAATAAACTGGACGAGAAATGCGGAGGACCAAGTATTATGATGCAGTTTGGGAGAAGCCTATGTCCACCTGTGGACTCTGGACTATAGTCTATATAGTGGCGATAGTCTGTGGATTGATTGTTATCACATGAGGGGTCAAGCCTACCACGCTGATGATTCACGATATCTGCCAAATTCATTCGCTGGATGGGTGACCATTCTTATCACATCGAAACACCCTCGTGCACTCTGACGTGCTGCTAAGCCGTCGATGCTGGTTATCATACGAATATCGTTGACAGTTATTTGTGGTAATCAGATGCTCGACAAAATTTACAATCAGTTTATTCTTGGCTGCTCGGAAACTGCCACTAGGGAAGTGGTAATTCGAAGTTTAAAATCGACAACCATTCTAAAAAAAATGTATGACATTTCTGAATGCCTGAATAAAGGTAGGTTTCTGTTATTCATGATTATTTATTTTGGAAATGGTTCTCTTGAAAAAACCTTGTAAATGACTTATTTTGCTGGGAAAAATCGAAAAAGGAGCCTTTTTGCCAATTACATTATTTAAACACGTATTTATTGATTCACTGAGAAGGGATAAAGTACTTCAAACTAAAAGGCCACGGGATCCGTCTCAGGTCCCATTAAAACCCATAGCTCGTGCGGTTTTTAATGAGCTCACGACATATTCCTATAAACCAAGCGGATCTTTGACAGAATGGGAAATACTACTTGGTCAAGGTGTTTTACATAAAATATTAATACTCCTCAAATTCCTATGACAAATGTAGGTGAATTTAAGTTATTACCTAGATATCAAGAGCAGCAAAGAGATCAGCAGACCATCAGCCGCATAAGTTGACGATATTACACCAATTGTGTGAGCTGTGGTAGCCTAGCGGTGTGACGAGTGGACTGAGACGTCAAATGTCTCGAGTTCGAACCCAAGGCACGCACCACTGACTTTTCGGAAGTTATGAAACGGTGAAGGAAAACATCGTGAGGAAACCTGCATGCTTGAGAGATTTGTCTTGATGGCATGTGAAGTCTGCCAACCCGCAGTAGGCTAGCGTGGTGGACTATAGCCTAATCCCTCTCAAATGAGAAGAGACCCGTGCCCAGCAGTAGGACGTTAATGGGTAGATGATGATGATGATGATGATGATTACACCAATTGTAGGGAAATGCTGGCTACAATGTGCGCAAAACAAAGAAATTTGGCAGAAGGGTGAGATTGATGATGATACGACAAATGTTGAATAGAATTGAGGCTGTGAGTGCTATAGTAGCCTATCTTTTTCATAAACAATTGAAAATCAAAGTCGAAATATTGTATTTCAATGAGACCAATATTACAGGTACTTTTGAAATGTCGAAACTAGATGCACGGCTCCAAAATCAATTGTGTCTGGAAATGAGAGGCCGTTCTGGCACTCACGCTCTCAATTGTAAGCCGATCGTCGTTTCTTTGAACTGCTTCATCTGGTGAAGTGACCGTTGTTAGTTATTGGGGCTTTTCTATATAAATTTTATTCTAGTAATCAATTTTAGTAAGTAGCGAGTGGATGAATTTGAATTGCTTTCTTGGTCAGGAAGTTTCGAATGCTGCTACTGAATATTAGGAACGTGGTTCATTTTCTAGGTCTAGCACGGGTCAGATTTGTGTCCGGTTAATGGAATTAGGCTTACTTACTTAGGGACCTAAAAATCATAACGGTAAGTCTCTTTCTAACCTTTTCAAAATAAAGGCGTCATAGTTCATTTCAATTAATTTGACTAATCATTACTTTGTTTTTGTCAAAACAAATAGTAACTAAAGATCACGTGCTTGCTTGTTTGTTTATAGCTAATTATCGTCGGGTAATTAAAAGCAATTATGAATATTTAACAGATTCCGAGAAATGAAAATATATCAGGTTCATTAAAGAAAATATATTTGTGATAATATATTTATAACATTGTTTTAAATTCTTATAATTATGATTGACTATACCTATATAAGTTGAATTAATGAACGTAACTTTTAATCGTGTAATTGCTCTTTAAGAGTATTTAATATTTCATTTTTGTAAATGATTAGATGACATACAAAGAATCGTTCGTAAGGTTTATTAGCTTATATCGAACGAAGGCATTAATTTCATGAAATGTATTATTATTTGTATTTTTTTGAAAAAAACCATACAAATAACATAAATTACATATGTAATAGTATTCAACTATTAGATAAAGGTATTTGCATAAACCAATGATTTTATTCGTATCAGTAATGAATTATTATCTATTCAATATAGTTAACATTCCTTCAAAATTGTAAAAAAAAAGTTACACTATCTTATCATTCACGAACTTTGCTTCTTGCGATAATACAGAACGATAAAACGAAATATCCATTGTTTTAAATATAATTTATTAAAAATAATTGCGTATTTACACGGAGACAGTCGCAAAAGTCGTATGTACTTAGCTACAATTAGGTGTTCTTGAAAAAAAGCATTAAAAATATTATCAGTGACGTAAATTTATATTAAATGTATTATAGTTTTAAACGCAGTGTTGAAAAAATATCGTGGTTTTGTACGCAAAATTGAATTGGGGGGAGTGAGACATTGAACAAATTTCAGCAAGCGTATGTTTATGGACTTTTTCAAACAGGGCTATCAATATAATGGCGGCTATCTGGGATTATTACAGGCGAATCTATGAGGAGTCTTCTTCTGAAGATTATCAGGTATGAATTAGGTAAAAACATCTACATTTATTCATTTAGATTTAATATTAAAGAACTGTCCAACGATGAACTTGTCAATTGAGCCTTCTCTTTTCTCCTTATACGTTCTTAAATAAGATGGTACGAGACACATATACATGTGGCCGTCAAGTTGTTCTCGCATAATAAAGACCCTTAGATAATTGCCTTTTGTAAACTAACATGGAATCCATAGTCTGAGAGGTAATTGCGCCGATTCTTTTTGCCAGTAAAATACTAGGAAGCGGTCAGCGGGCCATTTTTAGGGGCTGTTTTATTGTAGACGTTCAAAAAGAGCCAGTTATATTGGCCTCCTTTGAATAAATCATATTTTGACTTTGCTTATATATGATTACTACTATAATGAGTAGGTATATCTACGACACAGTTTGACATTATGTGACACCTTCGTACCTTACAAGCATAACATCGCAAGTAAGGATGACGCACAATGATGTCATTATATTAACTGATTGTAAATTACGTAATTTCGGCTTTTCCCTCCATTTTAGTCACATCAGAATATGCGCAAATTAATAGGTCGTATATTAGGCATATACATTGAATTTTACATCTACTTATTTTTGTTTAATTATTTTACATTGTTAGACGAGTCCAATTTAATCTGTGGTCCAGTTCGTCTTCTAATGTTGACAGTTTTGATAAAAATAAAGGTATTTAAAATAGATTATTTGTAAGCATATTTCTAGTAGACTGGATGAGAAAGGCGGAGGACAGAGCGTTATGGCGCAGTTTCGGAGAGGCCTATGTCCAGCAGTGGACTGCGATAGGCTGAGTTGATTGAAACATATTGCTAAAAGATAAAGTTGGTTCTATTTTAAAGAATCATGACTTTGCAATTTTAATAAACGATTAATGTGAACTGTTTGGTATGCTTCTACTCGGTCCTATAGTATAGAACATAGAATTGATATAATATCCATTATAATGATTGACATACACTCACGTCTTTTTCCCATGGGGTAGGCAGAAACTACAGAATGCCACGCGTTACGATACCTGCATACCACTTTTGCGTCGTCCACATTCATTCATTCATCTAGTCACGCATACGCGCCGGTTACGAGTTCGAAGTTCACCAATTAGGTCGGTGCACCTTGATTCAGATGATTTAATTGTACTGTTTTGTCATTAAAGGGTTTTTTTGTAGACCTGTCCAGCACATTTTGTCCGTAGTTAGCTATCTTCTTACCTCCATTTCTTTTCTATACTATAATTATTCTATTCGATTTTGAAGACTATTTTCGGTATCCATATATGAACGAATATATCAGAATACAGAATTATACCTTTTCATACAAAAAAAGATATTCGGCCCACTCAAATTTGGGTATTTAAAAGTAATTGTCGGTTACAAATAGAAAAATATGTTGTTTACATACAAAATATTGAATGTACATTCATTTTACATGCGACATGTTCAAGCGTGGGTGTTGTGGGTGTTTTATGAATGGGTTTTATGAACATGAAACAAAACAATGCGTTACTCAGCCGGCATTCCCGCTTACATAACTTTAGTTATAAATAGATTTGCGTATAATGTTTGATGTCGCATTGAAAGATTTGGATAAGCCAAAATTCATAGTTAAATAATAACTACACTGACCGATCCATCAATGTAAGTTAAAATCGCGCTTGCCGAGGTTTGTATATGGATGGGTGATCCTTCTTAACATATCGTCAATCGTTATTATAACGTTGGTCAGAAAACGGAAAATTCCACAATTGCTTACATAATCAGTTTTGGGTAGCAGAGGTTTAATAATAGCACGGATTCGTTTTAAATACAAGCATATCTAGTTAGACTGTAGAATCAACTTCAACATAGCAAAACTTAAAATTCTGAGATCATGATAGAGCAATATAATTTTGTTAGAAGAGAGATGGCGATATACAACATGTAAAGCGCCATTCCTCTCTTACAACACACAACAAGACTTCTGTTATTTCGATTCGCTGTTGTTTCAATAAAACTGTTCAGCGCAGAAGTAGGTACTTTCAAATTATGTGGCATAGAACTGCGTCGTAATCACCAAATAGAGCTAAAATCTGTTTTATATATGGACGAAGAATATATAAAGATATTTACTTTTAAAATTTGGGAGTGGGCTGACGTCTTTCTGTTAATGATTAGGCTTAGCAAATATTCAAATAGATAATTTTAATGTTATCTAAACCTTTTAAGCATAATCAGATATTGAATTTGTTATCTAATTATGGAATAATATACTTTACTTAGGTACTTGCATTGACAAGAATCTTGTCGGCGATTTTGCAGTAACTTTGCGCAAAGGAAAGCGTTTCCCGTTGATGTCTTTAGTACTGCGTTTCAGATTTCAGATGAATAACAAATAATTTATAACACATTTATAACATATTTGATAAAATTAGGTATAGCCATGATACATTATTTTAATGTATCTCTCAAAATAATAAATCATATAATTCTAGAAATGTTAAGATTTTAGTTATAAAATGATTATAAAAAAAAATGTTTACGAGAACTGAAAATTTAATAAGTAAGAACCACGTGTGGTCAAAAATCTCACGTGTCAGAACTGACGTATTATCGTGTGCATGTGTGAGTGTGTGTGTACATACAATACGTTCTTTGTCAGTAACGAATTATTAATACTGAATGAATGAAGTACGGAAGAGTGACGTCATAGACTCGATCACGACTCACGACTTACCCATGTTTCTCGGGGCGGGTTAAGCCTAAGTTTATGTAATATGCAAATTAGGGTTTATAAATATATTTCTAGGTAGCAAAAATAATTATGGAATTTCAATTATTGCGTATTATGCATATGCAATAAAATATGCGTTTATATTACTGTTTGTGATAATCTATTTAATAATTACTGTATATTTTAATGTTATTCGATTTCCAAGACTGTGATTACTATTAGACACGAAAAACTTTGTGACTTTTACTAGAGGGCGCTTTCGCCCAGCAGTGGACTAAAATTAAGACTGCTAATAAAACTAGTACGCTCGTACACTAAAAATCCATAAACTAATTAAATCGGTTTAAATTTGATCGTATAAATGAACAATTTAGGTAGATATACCTACTTAAATAATTTTAGTTCGTCTTAATGATAAGCCGAAGCCAAAATTAAACTTTTTAGGTCATAACGTGATTGAGATTACTTTAATATGTTCCAATATTCTTAATAAACAATTCCTTGCAGTATATCGTCAGAACTTTAATTTGCGTATGGAAAATTTTTAAATTTCGTCTTAGATTCTAATTAAAAATCTGGTACAGGATATTAAATGTAACACAATGGAAACTAACTGAAACTAAATTACTTTTTAATTCTGTCTTTCATTTCAATTTTCACGAGCGTCATAGAAAAATAATTAAGTGTGGTATGACGTTATACGACGCTGTTCCGATGTGAGTGAAGTATTTGTGGTATTAGTTTAGTGGCAGCGTACTTCCCGTAGTGACGTAGCCACTCATTGAGGCAAAGCCTTCGTGCGCCGGCGCAGCGCTCAGTGGCTGTGTGATCTATCCGCCGTACACACGCACTCATGTAACCAAAAAAATATATAAAATACTGGCAGTATACAAAATAACATAAGAAACAAAATAAAGTGTCAATTTTTGAATTTGGAATCTCATCGAGCAGTCTCGCCGTCCGCCCGCGGCTTTATAACCTCACCGCGATGGATGCAACGCAAGCGCAACCCTGTTCGGATATTTGACTGTGTGAGTGCTTTTGTACATTCAGTGAGTGTGGGTGAAAGCCTGAGGAAGCAAGTGAGTGAGGCTCTTCAAGTTTTGTTACCACGTGGATGTCATAACGTAATTACGTCTTGTGTTATAACTGTTGTTTGTGTTATTGTTTATGTTTGTTTCTGAAGGAAGTTATAGAGAACCCTTTCGTGATTATACATTTAATATTAATTAATTACTTAGCACCGGCGTTTCGAGGTTATTTCTCTACCAACGGCATCAAAACAAAAACGGTAGTGTCAAGGAACTATAAGCCGGTTACATACCCACACATACATACCTACCTATAGGTACCTACATATAAGTATTTGACAATAATGATACTATCATATACTATATATAGGTTCTAAGGTTCAAAATTTATTGATATTAATGACTTGAGCAAGCTGTATTGTAATTTAATGTTGAGTATGTTATCCATAATAATAAATATTTAACTCTATGACTTTAAAGTGAAGAATATTCCTTGTTAAACACACTGAGAAGAAATTATAGATATAATAGACTTGTTTAATGAAGATTGTCAAAAATGGTAGAGTAAATTTGTAGAGATATCTGGGCTTGTTAATTCTGGGTTTGATTGCTCGCATAAATCGTAGATCTTTATATTTAAATTCGCCAACTAGATTTAGTAGTAGTCGAGTTTTGCATCTTAATAAGCGGGTGTACACGAAATCCAGATAAAAATTTCCGTTTACAAATCCAAACATCCTAGTTCATCCAATAAAAGTCGATGGTCGACAATAAATTGGACACGTTGACATCCGTTTAATTGTCAAAAAACGTTTGGGAAATACCGGGTCTGGTCCGTCTAGAATAAAAAAATAAAACAGTGGATGATGGTACTAGACTAGCACGTTTTATATGATCTATAAAGTAAAAAAACGTAACGTTTGTTCTGTTGGGTTCCGTATATGGTGATGTAGTGATATTTATGTAAATTTTCTATCGTGTTTACTGTTCTTTGGAATGTTGAGTAGATGATTATGTAGCTATGTGAGGTTAGGAGGCAATCGAATTTGCGAAATGTGATAAAAAACTATATGAATAATGGCGTAATATATTTTGATACGTACGTAGTAATCACAAGGTTAAGTTATTTTAAGAGATAGGCTGTGTAAAATAACTACAGGGTAGTCTTGACATAAGTTCTAAATGTACGGGAAAAATGAATGTGGTGTAACGAATTTCAATAAACGGTTTTCTGGATAACGGAACTTGTCACGTGAAACACGTAAAGAGGTTTTCATTGGAAATTCAGCGAACTATTTTCACAATTTTCTCACTGTTAGGAACTGATATCGTTTAGTGTGGGATCGTAGACATAAATTGCTGTCTAGTGGTATACTGTCATAATTGACATGATTTTAGAAGTGTGTACCTTAGAATTATTCTAGTGACCTGTGACTGCAGTCCATGGTCAAATCTACCTATATTTATCGTAACATCTTATATAACTTTATATAAAAGCAATAAAGATTTGAATTTGAATTTGAATCACTCTGTCATTGTTTAGTTTTAATAAAATCTTTTCACATAGAAGATTGCGTGTGCGTAGATAGAAATAAATTTTACTTTTTGACCTTATCCACTTAGTTGAAATTGTATCAACTGGATACAAAGTCGGTACTTATTTCGATTTGATCATGCTTGAAGTTTAGTATCTCAAAATAATTTAAGATTTTAATATTTTGAATCTGTTACTTCTAACGTGAAATGCAGTTCGAATCGTTAATGGACGCCAACAAACACGCGCTAATAGCAATTTCTCATGAAGGAAACTCGTCTACTTCAGTAATTTATATAATTAATTCACAAAACCAAACAAGGAAGACGTTCAAGGGTTAACAAAACGAAGGAACCCCAAGGTCCAAGTGTGTATAAGTCACAGTAATGGGCAATTCAAGCTTAATCTGATACAGACATCTGGTTCTTACATTAATGTCGTTATTGTGATTATGTAAACAATGTGCGTCTTTGCATAAGTCTCACGGATTATTTTGGTACATTTATTCAAATTAAATTAAACAGAGAGGCTTATTCTGCAGCTCGCATCGCACTAACCACGGTCGGCAACGCGTGAGCGATATCTCTGGTGTAGCAAACATCCATAGGTTACCGTAGTAACCGTTTACCATCAGGTCTTGAGCTTGTCTGCCTCCCTCTTTCTATATAAGGAAAAACAACTGTGATATATAAATTTTCTTTGATTCTCAATTTTAGTTGACCGAATGTAAGTTAGGCATAATCAAAACTGGGCGTCTACAGTTTATTCGAAGACATTGCTGACACAAGACATTGCCCTCTTGTCATTATACGTATTGAATTTTATGAAGTAGGTAGTGTGTAATCGATATTATGCTACACACGACTCGTACCTACGTAACTGATTTCATAAATAGGGCTCAATATGAATGAAAGGGAAAACGTAGATAATTCAATGATGTAACATCAATTTCCACTCGTAAATAACCTACAGTTAAATTACTTTACAAACACTTTAACTTTTTAACAAGATTTATAGTTGTTTATAAACACGAAGAGTTATTGAGACTAACAGTTTGTTGCGATTTAGAACAACTGCAATAATAAACCCGATCCGTGTATTTTGGTGGTTGTCTGGTTTTGAGATGGGTTTACATTTGGCTCGGTAACTACTCCGTTGAAAACATCACGAGTATCTGATCTAATTATAATTTCATTCAAGCAAACTATATTCGTATGTGTACTATTCAAATATTCTTTATATATGTCTTTCTTTATATATTTAAATTTAAAGTAAGAGAATATGCTCTATATTAAACTTTTTTTTACTATGTTTTCATTCGGCTAAATTTAAATATATAAAATAGACTATTTTAATAAAACTTTATTAATTAAACTCCATTTCCCTTCATGTATAATCATACAAATTCATGTAAATCTTATATGCGTAGAAACAATAACATCTTAGATATTTTCTATTTAATATTCAGACCCACATTATTAGTTACATTCTTAAAATTACGCCTCAAAATTATACATATGTTTTACAACTTTCCTAATTATGATAAATAAATTATGATTAAACATTAAATTTTGAATGAATATAAAATATTTTCTCTCTCAATCGAGAGGCCCCTGCCTAGCATTGAAACAATAATTAGGGTGATATTGATAACAATCTTTTCGGTTATATATTAGCCAATACAGTATACCACTTAACCATTTAAAATTGTTACAATTTTTATGCATTACAGAGACATTTTTTACTATCATAAACGGTTGAGCGGATTGTGGAAAACCCAAGGTCCGATCTGCGAGCGCATGGCGGCTGTAGTACGGTCACGCTTGCTCCGAACGCTGATTGGCTAACAATGCTTTGACGTCAATGCACATTGTTGGCCAATTTTTTTTTAAAACGGAACACTTACTTCCTATAGTTTTAGCGATTAATAATAAAGAGGTTAGTATTGTTATTAAGTTTAACGGAAAATAGGCTTAATTGCATTGAACATAAGTTTTAATTATTGTATTTCACGAGTTAATAGGTGGTTTCCAGTATGCTATTAGCGCCAAACAGATGTCTTTATCGCATTCAAGCAAGTTTATTAATAGGCATCCAATTATTGCTAATAGCTGACAAAATACTTGACTAGTTGATCGACCATCATGCTTAGAATAACCTGATTTTTGTAATGTTGATGATAAAATCAATTTTAAGTTTCTGCATGTCAAAACTGTTAATGCACCTATAACAAAAGAGATCTTAAACTACAATCATATAAAAGTAGAGATCTAACAATAGTTAACATTAGTAAATTTAGGATTATTTTTTGGTTAACATTGCTAGGAAGTAGACAGTCTCAGTATTGCTGAGGCAACTATTTTCAATAGGAACTGCTATTTCGAGAATATTTTCCGGTAGGTATATTTAACCCTAGATATTATTTAAGCCCGCTAATTCCCGCTAATTCCAGTACTAACGGAGTCGCCATCCTGCTATCTCGCCAACTGAATAACCATGTCATGGCCTACAATCCAGTCTCAGACAGGATCATATCACTGAAGCTTAACACGTATCCCTGTACCTTAAACATGGTCGTTGTTTACTCCCCTACTTCAACATCAGAGGAAGCCACATGTGACGAATTCTACTCGAAATTAGAAGGAGTTCTCTCTGAAATACCGAACCGGGAGATCACAATGGTGATCGGGGACTGGAACGCGAAAATAGGCAGCACTATAGACGACGACCATCTAAGAAACACAGTCGGTAAATACGGACTCGGTACTAGAAATGACAGAGGAACCAGACTTCTTGAGTTTTGCATAGACAAGAAACTCACGATAATGAACACGTGTTTCCAACATCATGCGAGACGGCTTTATACATGGACATCTCCTGGCGACCGCTGCCGTAACCAGATTGACTATATACTGATTAGTAGCCGCTGGAGATCATCAATAACCAACGTGAAAACCTTCCCGGGAGCTGATTGTGGATCCGACCATTGTTTGTTGGTTGCTAAGTTTGCCCTGCGCCTCAAAGCAATAAAGAAAAAGTGCCTCAAACCTATGTATAAGTTAACGCCCGCAGAACAAAAGCAGTTCCAAAGTACACTTGACGCAGCGATTGTTCAAACGTCTACATCAGCAAACGTGGACCCGGACGAGCAGTGGAGACACCTAAAGGACCAGATCAATGAGACATTCGAAAAGGTTAGCAACAAGCACCCTCGGACACCCTGCTCTAAACAAACCTGGATAGCAGATAAGACCTGGAAACTCATACAGGATAGGAAGGAGCTTAGAAGCCGTGGGTTATCGGATCCAGCAGATAGAGTAAAATACTCGGAGCTTTCTAGAATGATCCAAAGACAGTGCCGGCGTGATAAAAACAACTTTGTTGAGCGCATCTGTAAGGAAGTAGAGGAGCATGCGTTCAGAGCACAAAGCTCGGACCTCTTCAAGAAGGTAAAACTGCTGACAAAGCAGTTCAAACCTAGATCATGGCTGGTAGAAGACGAAGATGGTACGCCTTTGCAAGACTTAGAGGCAGTGACGAAGAGATGGCGTAACTATTGCGAGAATCTTTATAAAAACTCACATGATTGCAGCTCACCACAAGGTACAACAAATTGGTGCGAGTTAACGCTGGAACCACCCATCCTTGAATCAGAGATCACGGCCGCCATAGACGCGCTCAAATACAGGAAAGCCCCCGGTCCAGATCGTGTTACATCAGAAATAATAAAAGCCATGGGTCCTAAAGCTGTAAAAGTCCTACACAGAATTTGCGATAACATCTGGCGAACAGGAAGATGGCCTTCAGACTGGACTAAGTCGATCATATTACCTATACACAAAAAAGGATCTACGTCTAAGTGCGATAATTATAGAACCCTTGCATTAATATCACATGCCAGTAAAGTGATGTTACATATCATCAATAATAGGATTCGATACTTTCTAAACTGGCAAATTCCACAGGAACAGGCCGGTTTTGTAAAGGGCAAAGGAACCCGCGAGCAAATTCTGAACATTCGCCAACTAGTCGAAAAGGCCTACGAGTTCAATACACCCACCATCTTTTGCTTTATCGACTACAGCAAAGCCTTTGACTGTGTTGTATGGTCGGACTTATGGAAGGTACTTAGTGAACTGGGAGTACCTCAACATCTAGTTGCCCTCATCCGCTCTCTATACCTGGACAATCAAGGAATGGTAAAGGTCGAGAACTGCACATCAGAGCTTTTTAGTTTCGGTAAAGGGGTAAGACAAGGATGCATCCTATCTCCAATTCTCTTTAACGCCTATGGAGAGTACATAATCAGGCGGGCATGTGAAGGTTGGGAGGGTGGAGTCACAATAGGTGGCACTAAAATAACAAACCTCCGCTACGCAGATGACACCACACTACTTGCTGCAAATGAAACCGAGATGGTGAACCTCTTGGCCCGGATTGAGAAAATCAGCTTGCTGTTGGGTCTGAAAATCAATCATAGCAAAACCAAGGTAATGATAGTGGATCGTAACAACAGCCTTGAACTAACGGGAACGCTGAACATGGACACCGTGAACGACTTCGTCTACCTAGGATCTAACATTAATAACACAGGATCATGCGAAAAAGAGATAAGGAGACGTATAGGGATGGCTAAAAATGCAATGTCCCAGTTGCATAGGATATGGAGAGACCGTAACATCACGCGAAAAACTAAAACCAAATTGGTGACTTCGCTAGTTTTCTCCATATTCAGTTACGGAGCGGAGACCTGGACACTGAAAAAGGCCGACAGAGACCGAATAGATGCCTTTGAAATGTGGAGCTGGAGAAAAATGCTACAGATTCCATGGACTGCTTTTCGCACCAACGTGTCTATTCTGAGAGAGCTTAATGTCAAAACTAGGCTTTCCACCATATGCCTTCGTAGGGTGCTGGAATTCTTCGGACATATTGCTCGCAAAGAGGGTCACAACCTTGAACAGCTGATGGTGACAGGCAAGGTAGATGGCAAACGTCCCAGAGGACGCAGTCCCACGAGATGGTCAGACCAAATACGATCTTCTCTGAACATCAACTTCCACAATGCCCTTCATGAAGCTAAGGATCGCAGCAGATGGAGGGAAATCGTACGGGAGAAACTGATGCAGCGGGGGAGTCACGACCCTCAGTAATGAGGAAAACGACGCGAGGAGGAGGATTATTTAAGCCAGGCATTTTTTAACCATCACAGCTAAATTCTAAGTCTGCCTGTGAATAGGGATGCTGTCAAGAAACCCTTACATCTGCGCCCGAAACATCTGCATTATTTAAATGTGAATATACGGCCATTCAATTCATAAATTCTAAGACTGATTGTTGTCAAATTTTATCCTCCATTCTCCAAGTCTTTCGCCATTTTCTTTCAATATTGACAAATCCCACGACCCCGACAAGAAATCTGGGATAAGTAAGTGCGGTATTTAGTCGGAACTAGTCCGACCTACCCCGCTGCCTCCGTAGGCGACGGACAAGCCGACTGAGGATTTTCCGCACCATAAATAAAAAATCAAGAACTGAATACTGGGTAATTTCATGTTATGATAACTAGTCATAATTAATTCCAGTATTGACTAGGTCTGGAAACACTTGAAATACCAGTGTACATGACAAATGCTTCACCATAACTTCATACGTAGGTATAGAAAGCATGTAAAAACTGCAAAACCCCATATCCGTAAATAGGTTTCTAAGGAAATATCTAGAGTAGGTTCGATGGTCTATATCTGGTATTAACATCATGTGTCGGAAGTCCGGATAGGCAGAAAGCTGTCTAGTATCCTATTGACTCATAGAGGTGACTTGCATTTAGGCTTTTCGTAAAGATAAAGTTAAGTTAATCTTTGATTTAACTTGGGATTTCAAAATGAAATTATTATGATTTATCAGTTTTTTTTTTCAAAATTAATGCTGTAATAATAGGTATTGCAATGGTTTTTGAAATATTTTTAATCACTTCTAAAAAATGCAAATATATTGTAGTCTGTAGTAAACCTTAAAATTTGCAAAAATTAACAATGAGATAAAATAATTCCGGTCTGTAATCTTATCATTTTTTTAATATGATTGTTGATAACTTATACATATGTATACATAATTAAATTACTACATATATATTATAATACTACCGGTGTTAGCAGTTAGTAGTGTTTTATACTAATACACTGTATAACTGTTGACGTTAATATTTATTTTTCTTTATAATTTCTACTTACAAAAATATCTGCGAGTCTAGCCAAAATGGGTTCGTTTGTATTTGTTTTTAAATCCATACTAATATAAAATAATTACCGACTTATTCAATATTAAAAAAGTACACGCGATAATCGCTCTTAATAATTAGGGAAAAGAGAAGAAACATAATAATGACAGTGATTTCAACTGGCACAGCAATCAAATAGTTTTTTTTGTGAACAATAAAAATGGAAAAATCAGCATTCAAATTATTCAAAGAATATAAACACAAATTATAAACAAAGAAATGAAAACAAAAAACGCAAAGGTCACATTTTTTTAATTCGCGACATGCTTCGAATATTTGCGATATTTGACATAATATTTTTTTCATGGGACGTCGCTTGAAACAAGTATTCACAGACACTTCCGCGTGTTTAAATACTGGCTAGACTCATTAGCTATGCGTGGTCACGTGTCAAGTAAACTTTGGGGATTATGGTACTAAAAAAATAATATAATCGTGTACCTAGGAGTGCCCAAAAGCTGTGCAAAATGTTGAGATACCATGAATACTAATTAAGTTAGTTACACAACATTGGTATTTTTTATTGTCCGATATTTTTTGTAAATAAAATTTCGATTTTAAAATACTTATGTTTAGGATGTACTAAATAGCAGTCTAACAAATCTTACATAGTAGCGTTTAGTTCTGCCTTATATAAATTAAAAACAGATTTAATAAATAAATAAATATTTCTGGAAATTATGACACTGCGCCATCTAGTTCCGAGCTAAGCAACGAGGCTTATGTTACGGATACTAGACGGTTGATATACTACATATACCTATACTTTTTTTTTGTAAATACATACATATTATACATAGATACATTCATGATTCGGATACAAATGTTCATGCTCATCACACAAACATTTGTCCCTACCGGGATTACAACCCGGGACCCATAGCACAGAAGGCAGTGTTAACTAACGTTGGACTAATTGGGTCGTCTTGATTATACAACTTCATTTGAAACTGCAAAGTTATTAAAATAGCCTATGAACAACAATTACTCGGCAATGTTGTGGGAAATATGTAAATGTGACGACAATTGTTAGAGATATGGAAAAAAGGTTGAAAAATAAAGCGTAGTGTTGATTATCCGGACAGACCGGTTGAGCACGAATGATTCTCAAAAGAAAATGTGCTACAGCGCAGTTGTGAGTTGAGCGTGTAGAAGATGGGCTTGTCATTGCTTCGAGTGAGTTTTTTTTGAGTTACGACTCATGTGTTTAATGCTTTTAATGTGATTTGGACAACATTTATCAAAAAAAAATGACACAAAACATATCCACGTTTCAAGAACTACTGATTGAACTACACGGTTGAGCAAAAGCATTGTTATATTGTTAGAAAAATACTAATAAAAACAAGAGCGCATGTCATTAAACAAATAAAAAACAAAATGTGATTTCTGTCAAATACTTATTAGCTAGAATGATGAAATTCTTTACTTTGTTTTTAATCCTTTTTACATTAAATATACATAATATGTGTGAGAAGCTTGATGACCTATTAATTTCATTAACTTAGTTCTCGGCAGTAGCGTGTGATGATAATCAATTTTTAATTTAATCTCATCATAGTACAGAAACAGCGTTTCATTGTCTATATAAAAATGTTATTCTAACGTGCCGTCATATATAAATATAGTTCTCATTTTTTTATCACTTCATAATTTGAGTTATTAGCAAACAATCTACATAATATTTGCATATATTTTTATACGAACAATTCTATGAAATATTGGATACGTCTAAAAGTCTAAAATGTTAACAAATTGCAAAATTATATATGTATACCTAATCCTATTTACTTATTATCGTCTAAACATTAACATGTTTAAAATTTCCTACATCTAAAACCCGTGGCGGCTTGGTAGGTTCAGTATTATTAGTCACTACTATATATAGAGTTCTTTGACGCAGTGATTAAATAAATATACACTTTAGATATATGTTTTGGACATCTGGATGTGGCTACTGACGTGAACTAACGATGACCTAAGTTCACGAGAATTTTCAGAGGCAGCTGCTTATAACATTTCTGATCACACACACCTACTATGGTTCAAAAACCCCAAAATTCCAAGTCACTTATTGACGTTATGTTTTGAAGAAATCGCTGCGGGACATAACCATGAGCAAATTAACACCTGCCCTCAACAAATGCGTGTGATATCTAAGAAAAACTGTTAATATCGTGACTGATCAAACAACACCATTTTTAAAATATGCGTATGTAATTCGAAAATCAGTTTGTTTCGATTAAGAAGACATTGACGTGTGTTTTCTCTTGTCAACAGATGCCACAAACGGTGCCCCGGTCCGGGTGCAGCCCGCCGTCGGCGTCACAGGGCGAGAGGGCGGTCCCCGCCTCTCCTGCTGATCTACAACATCTACTCCGCTTGCTTGGCGCTGCCTCCCCGCCAGAATCGATGCTTCACTCGCCACCAAACCTTCACAACAAGCCACCACCACCTTACCCAGAAGACAACACAAACAATAACGTTTTCTTAGAACGCCTATACGACTTCGAGGGTTATCCGACTCCGTCTCCATCATCAGACGAAGGTTCTATTCCCACGGTAGCTTTACAACCTGCTTCGCCATACAGTTCCCTTCAATACTCGCCTCAGGTATACATCAAAGAAGAACCAAACAGACTTGCCGTACCCGGCTTTGCCTCTCCTTACCCGCTCTCTCCATCAGGATCGTGTGTATCATACGGAAGCCATAATCAGTACTCGTCACCAGTACCACAGCACGAAGAATATATAGACATAGAAGAGCTTCTAAAAGAGAATCAAATACTTCAAGACAGTGTCCAACAGAGCTACATCACACCAAAAATCGAAGTTGAAGAGCCAAGAGATCATATTCTGCTTAGGTCAGCGTTAGAAGACACATCTTTCCAGAAAAGATTAAATCTCAGACCAATTCCGTTGGAGTTGGGAAGTGTGAAAATGGAAGAGAGCAGTGGAGGTGACGAGGCTCTAGTTGCACCAGACATCGACCGCGTTCTCAGCATGGCCATTGAACAGACAAAAAGGGACGTGGATAATACATGTACAGTACTTGGAATCTCACCAGGTGAGTCAAATATGTTAACACCATTACTCACATCGATTGAGAGTTGTATTACGTGCGAATATGTTTAAAAACACTATATATGGTTTACAATGGCATGTCATGGGAATGTTGTACTTGTATGTCTTACAAGATTGCTATTATAATTAATAGTGACGTCACTTAGATGTCAGAGTCAGTAAAAAAATGCGTATTTCTACGTACAGAATATGTTGGCTACTGCCGAGTGTAACGCCATTATAAACATAAATGATTTCTTAGAAGTTACACGGAGAAGATTACGTAAGCTGTTTATGTTGGACCAGCGATGATCTCGTCTTAGTGACGTCCTCATTACATACACATGGATTGAATATGTAAATCTGAACAAGCATACCTCGGTTTTCATTTTCTTGGAACTTATTCTCTGTCCTAGGATTGAAATTAGTAAGCCATTGATTACGATATAATGGGTTTACGGTAATCAATGTGAAGATGATTGAATTGAAATTAATCAATGATGTAGAAATTGTTACAGGCAAATAACAATTCTACGATATTCTTTTAAGAGCATTCAAAATATATTAGATTGTAAAAAGTACATAGAAAAATGAACCAGTCATTGATGATACTTTTATTTCTAGATCCAATGGTATGGAGCACCGGCGACGTAAAGGCGTGGGTAATGTTCACATTGCAACATTATAACATGCCAATGGTGCCCATGGAAAACTTTACAATGGATGGAGCAGCTCTAGTAGCACTAACAGAAGAAGAATTCAACCAAAGAGCGCCTCAGGTACAGTTAATTAAACGTGTGCATTTTAATAAATAAGATAATCATGTAATCCTCGGACAGATTGAGGGCGTTTGTCGGGGCAAAGTCTACACTGATTCACATAATACTGATAGTACAATGTTTACTTGAATACTATCAATTAGAATCGTTCGTATGAGAGAAAATATCTACTACTCGTATGAGTGTTTATCGTAGCGTTATCATATGAATTCTTGTATGCTGTTGAGGTCAAGAGAGCTACATTATCACTTGCTATAACGTGAACTAAGGGGCTTGGGCATTTTTATGCGTGTGTATTTATGTTAATTCAATATTGATAATTCTTATTCTTTTGCTTTTTATTTGAGGTTGAAAATGATAATTTATTGTTACAAATATTGTAACAAAAACTGAAATCTCTTTTTAGAGTTTTATAAATACTTCTTAATACAGGTATCTAATGAATATTTAGTGTTCTTATCACAATTGGATCATCGTTTCTAGAAATAAAATTACGGTTAAATCATCAACGAGTATTTTAATGGTTGCTTCCTTACTTTTTTCATGAATGCTTACATCATGCTTTGTTTTGCGTGACTTTTGCACAGTCTCGCGTAATGCAAATTTATAAGTACAGACGAAACAGCATTAATCGCTTTTACATTTACGTTTTTTCCTTGACCAAAGTATATTTTTATTAGTTTGCGTTGCGTCATACTTGAATAGAGCTTCTAGTTATAAAACAGGGGATTTTTTTAGATTTACTTTTACTTGTACATAGGTATCTACTTTAGTAGATATATCTTATCAATATTTAATACACATGATGTCATTATTATTTTAACCCTGAAATTGGTGTAATATTAAATATCGATACCTTATATCAATGGCTAAACAATGTTGCAACTTCAGCCTTCAGTGAAGATAACACTATCAGTACTCGCGCGTACGATAAGGAGAGTATTGTCTTAATATATATGTCGCAATTGATTTTGTATGAGACATCAATGATTTGAGCTTCTAAAATCATTCTAACTAAAATGCGCACTTGAGCATTATGAACGCTTTGGTATCTGTTGTATTGTTCTTTTTACCACTTCTATCAATTCTGCTTTAATTTGCCATGTTGTATTATAAATGTAGATACATTTATAATACAACATCTCTGTAAACGCATGTTTTAAGCAAATGAATTTATCTTTATCTTTATCTTTATCTTCATCATACATTACACACCATACGATTTTTTACCTTATCTCCTTTAAAACCCATAGCAATCTTTGTTACATATTCTACGTATTTTTTTTTGTATATGACAAACTTAATAATTATCACATTATCTTGATGAAATTTTTAATCGTGTTCGCGCCATGAGGAAAAAAGCCAATAAATGACTAAAGTTACATACATATTGTAGGTCAGTGTTTGTTTCCTTAATAACGAGTTCAACATACGTTGTATTTACGTAATTTACAAGGACGATGAAAGTAAGGAAATCCGTAAATGCTGACCCATCTTATGTAATAACTTTATTGAAGTCTAGTTTATTTTCGGCGTATAGTTTTGCAATTACTGTTATGTCATCTCTTTTATTTTATGTGTTGAAGCGGTCATGATTACAGAACATAGGCTTTACACTTACGTAAGGTATTCTAGACGATGGCAGGTTGATTTTAAAATGAATGTATTCTTAGTTATATGGAACCTATGTACCTATGTTAGGCCTACTGATTCTGAAAGAGTGTAAATTTTTTCAGTTTATTTTATGACTGTCTTTTACGTTGTTTTTATATTTACAATACGTTTTAATACCACTAAACTGCTAATTTTATCATGCTATTATCTTTCATAAATCTATCAATGATAATTTTTACAATGGAATTAAGTTATGTGCCATCATGTCTTTTTTTTATGAGGAAATAAGGAAAATTTGGTATATTCACAACACATTAGATTAGTTATTTAATTATTATAAAGTCACGTATGTACATACCTATTCTAATGGAAATTGAACTTATGACGCATGGGATATGTTATCAGTCTATCACTAATTGCTTACATTTTATACAAGCAAGTAACAGTGAAATATAATGTAATGATCACTATATTGGCCGAACATGTATCTCTAGTCAAAATTATGAAGTAGATTTTTGACCATTCACATAGTACTTATATGACGGGTTAATTTAACTATACATTTACATTTACATTTATTTATTTATTTATTTCTTCACAAAATAATGGTACAGTCTGTTACAAATTAAAAATATGAACAAGTAAGGAATAACATTTAAATGAGTAACAATGGATAATCAGATCTGATGCCCTTACTAGGTTACAGAGTAGCCTGTATTAAGGACAATCAGCCCTCTTTTCCCAAATGTAGAATTAATAACAAAGGTAAAGGTAGACTGCAAGATAAAAGTGAGAAAACAAACTAGAGAATGAAAAAATAAAAAACTATGAAACCTATTAACTATTTTTTCGCCTACGGATTTCAATAGTATATATTTCTTTTTTTTAAGGATAAACGAGAGCATTATGATAGTGTTATACTAATTACTAATATAATTCTTCGCCCTAAAAATATACAAAGAAATTAGAATGCACGAGAAACCCAGAGATGACGTTACTGCTAATGATAATGACAGTTTTAAACAATCTAATGTAACTATATTTATAGTTATAAGCGTAAATATAGCTAAATGAGTAGAAAAAAGTGTGTAGTTTTGTATCGAGCACGCCTGTTCCAATGGGCAGGTATCTTTGTTATCGCACGCGCCGACGAGCCGACTTTCTCTAAGCGTTGAAAGTCAGCACCCCGGGACCTGTCTGCATACAAATTGCATCTGGTTTGCTGTGTGGGAAGATGGGTTAAATTAGCGAGGAATTCCAAGATATAAGGGATAGTAATGTAATCGTAAAAACATCGGAGGCAAACTAGAAACTAATCATAACTGGTGCAAAATTGCAGTACAGTTTTGAGATAAATGTATCTATTGATAAAGATACAAAATAGGGGTCATAAGGTGTTACGAAAGTAATTGAAGCCCCAACTGAAATAAAGTTTGAATATTACCAGATATACATGAAAATAAATATCAGTCAACCAATTTTGCAATAAACAGAAGTCATTTCAATAAAAATTGGACTCCGAAAGTATTTACTACATATTGTAATTAATGTAAATGAGAAATCTATTTAAAAAAAACTACAAAAGTATTAAACTGGTTCCTCAATGAACAGTTCGATATGTTATTAGACACTGATTTTGTTATAAAATAAATAAATTAAATCGACATTTTCTGGTTGCTAAGCAGAATTAATGGTGACTTCAAATGTTCGTTCATGGAAATTGGCCTTGTTTTCTAAGTATTATGTATTTTCACCGTTACGTTTGGCTTGATTATTGTTCATTATTGTTATAGGCGGGAAGTACTCTGTATGCTCAGTTGGAGATCTGGAGAACATCACAGCGGTCTGATCACCAACATTTGTCAGCATCACCAATTCCAACGCCCGCTGCTTTACCTTCAGCCGACGACATGAGCGATGGTGCGTATATTATTACTTCTATTATCTTCTTGCCTTCTTTACTAAATAAATTATAAAATTTAATATGAAATTGTGGATTGTCATAAAGTGAGTTACCAAGGAGATGAAATTACTGGTATTTACTGTTATCGTGTATTCTAACATGTATTTATTGTAAAACGCCAATTCCTTTGCAGGGTTGGCAAAGAATCAAGAGTTAGCAACGGATAAGATAGGTACTAAATATTTTATACTATCATAATTTACCTCAAAAGATTTTTAGATGGAGGCATGTTTTTATCAGTTGCTTTAGTGTTTTAATTTGCTATCATTATTCTCAAAATAATTCAATTTATCATCTATTTCGACATTACCATCAATATCATTAAAATTATTAAAGCTATAAACGTAAATACGTCAACGATAATGTAATATTAATTGCCCTGGGCTTAATATAATCTAGATATTTAAATTAAAATACCAACGCGACAGATACGCTTTGAACAGATTTATGGGATATAAATTAAATTAATAAGTGACGTCTAACACTATATGGAATATGGATGATTGTAAATTTATGTTCTTGCTGATCCGGGAATCAAGGTAAAACGTTTGAATGTAGCACTTGGTGCAAATTTGTAGAAATCAACCACAGAAAATTTATACCCATTGGCGATACCTTGAATCTTATGGTATTTAATATATTACTACGTCTCAAGTTTTGCCGATGCTTTCGTGTAGATGAGTGAAAATACTGACACATGATTGAAAAGTAGATAGTGCAATACGTGGTCGAATGTAGCACGGCGATGCATCAGCCGCATGCATTGTGCAACGACCGTTACCAACCCACATACGGACTCTGTTAGAGACAAACGAGCTAATGATATATGGCCAACATCGTCCGCAGTTGTAAACTTACTTTATGAGGGAATTGAAAGCCAAGATGTATTAGACGTAATGAGGACAGGCGCGGCTTTTATTGGTGATAAACGATTAGCGAATGATAAGATTTATTGGCGAGACATTGTTTGGAAATTGACCCTATAAGGTTGGTTTTAGAAAACAGCGTCACCCCTAACATGTTTAAAGACTTCGATGCATTAACAGTACGTCTAATAATTTCCAGAATTTGAATCATGGAAGTGACTTTTATCACAACTGCATAAAGATAAAACCACACTGTATCCCAACTGACGAGACACCTTGTCGCCCTTAATGGGTTGACAGTTAGCTTATAAATAAAAAAAGTGTCAGATAGTGGCACAGGAAATTGCGATCGACAATTATCTGCGACTCAGTTGTCAGTCCACACATACTGTTTGACATAAAGATTTATATCAGAAAGGCTCTGACAGTATAAAGTAAATCAAAGAGGTTACTAGCACAAATAGTGAATTTAAAATTAAATCGGATTCTTTAAATTCAGAAGTTGTACAAATAGAAAACAATATAATTACGAAATAAAACTGCTGTGTACGGGTCAAATAAGTAAAGAACATGACAGTTAAGTCAACTTAAGTTATTGATGACTAAAAAACATCATGAAGTTTTGATAAGGATCAGGTTTCGCTCAGCTTTGCATACGATTGCAAGTTGGATAACTAAATTGATCATTCCATAAAAATACCCGCTAATAAATACATATTTATATTGAAACAAGCTTGGAAGCTTTAAAGCGTTATATCTTTAAATCACTGACCGATAAAATGAATTGGATACCAATATTATATGTAGCCACGCCTAGTTACAGTTAACCCATCAATCAGAGGTTTGTCGTTCTATTGCCGTTCTGTCCCTGACATGTCGGCTTTGACTCCATATATGTTAGGTCTTGTTTTTATATCGTTTCCCGAAGGCCTAGTTCACGCCACCGGACCCACAAGGTCGCATGCGACCAAGATAAAACTGCGGTCGGCATCGTGAAAAATTCCATTGCCACCTTCACATACGGCCTAAAGTCTATCGGAATTTAATCAACCGTAGACTGTGTCACTTTAATCATCTCTTTTAGTAATTTTACTCTCAATTCTTCTGCGTCAGTAACTTGAGCTTTAAAGTCTTGTAGTTAAACGAGAAAATTCTATGTAGTTACCAGATGCCATAGCTCCGTCGAAGAGTCTGCAGTAAGCCGTTCAACGTTCGGTTCTCTTCTTTAAATAGCATGTTGCTATTTAACTGTTCTGAGTGCAGCGTTTTGTTTATATGATTCGTTTGAATGTCAGTCTGTTTTCATGTCTCGCACCGAAGGTCAGATGCTGTTAATTTGGGCAATGTTTACAGTATCTATTTTAAAATAACTTTTTTGTTTAAACTTTTTCCTATAGAAACATCTTTGTAATGTTACAAGATTTTTAAGGTTTTTACGCGTATAATTATTCTAAGGCTAGTCAAGTAGGTTCATAGTTTCAGAGAAACGATGAATTCACGTGATTGGCTTCTCAGAAGCTATAGTGTCGTCGTGTTGGCTGGTTCTGTCTGACCCCTTTCTAGTGGCATCATCATGAAGCATCATGGACCCTTAATAGGTCTAAATTGTTAAATTATGCGCTTAATTTATGCATTTAGGTTGTTTGTGACATACACATAGGCTCTTATTCTTGTAAGCGATTTGCATGATTCTTTACAAATTAATTACTTTCCGGAGTGGGCTAATGCCGTAATAATTGTTTGTTACAATGAACAACTAGATTATTATCATTGCTTTATTTGAGAAAGTAATTAAAGTAAAAATAACTTTCATATTGTGTTCTTTTCGTTATCAAGTTTTGTATCATAATAATAAATTTAATTTTACTTAGCAGCTTTTAAATTTAATTTAAAATGTTTCGTTATAATTTTAGTTTTTTTTAAAAGTATCAGACAACAATTTTTCCACGAGTTCATTATTTTCAAAACATCACATATTATCTCCATAACAACTCATTTAATTTAAAGCTTAATTGGTCCATCACAAGTTTCAAAATTAGTTGTTCATGAAAGACTTTCTTCAACAGATGAGGACTCAGAGTCAGCGGGTACGAGTGCGGCGATTGGTGGGGGTAAAGCCAAGACTGGGAGTACACACATACATTTATGGCAGTTCCTGAAGGAGCTTCTGGCGTCTCCTCACGTACACGGCTCAGCGATACGGTGGTTAGACCGAAGTGAGTATGAAACAATATCTACAACATCATTTACCTACTGTAACAATGACGGTAGTTGTAAATTCATTATTTTTGGGAAACATTCTGAGAATTGTACATTTGAATTTGAAGAAGCTGTGATAGCCTAGTCGTGTGACCAATGGAATTCGAAGGTTAAGGTCTCGGAGTACAAACCACTGACTTTTGCAATATACGTTCGTATTTATCACATGCTCATAAAGTGAAGGAACATATCGTGAGGAAACCTCTATGCCGCATAGATTTATCGATGAGATGTGTAGTCTGCCAGTCGGCACAAGGCGACTGTATCCTTATCTTTTTCAAATGACTGGAGACTCGTGCCCAAAACACAATTGAATGCATCCATAACGAAATATTTCTTTACAAATCACCAAACTCTATAAGCATGTGCCTTTACAAATTGGAACAAGTTTTCTAACAGTTCTGTTTTAATAGCGTGCGGTGATATAGTGCTTTAACAGTTTTTTCCTTCAGACATTAATTAAAACTGTATTCAAAATCAAATTATAAATAATATAAAATTTGAGATATTCCAACAACGCACACAGGTGAAATACCTACTGTGGTGTACCTACTATCATTTGAATGTTGTTTCCTTCAAAATAAATATCGAAATCAAGTAATTTCATATCAAGGTATATTATTATATCATTTCTATATTTAACGATTGCACTATTATTGGGAACTGACGGTTTATCATTTTTATCAGAACAACAATCTATTGACGCAAATTTAAATTGTGTTTATGTAAAAGTAAACACGAATTGACAGAGCTGTTTGTCAATGCAGATAATAAAATGATTAGTTAAAACGTGATTAAAAATCAATGATATATAAGGTATGATGTTAGTGGTTTCATACCCGGAATTAACCAAAATATTGTTAGATATTAGTAAATATTACTGAATGTAATGACAATACAGTTTTTGATATCAATCCAAAATATACTCAACTCCGGTTTTGCTCGTTAGAATTTAATAAAAGATAGAAATGGCAAAACCCATGAGATTCGTTAGAACATTTTAAAATGATTAGTGTATCATTGTTACAATTGAGTTGTCAATAAATAAACTGTGTCTATTTATTTATCATTGATCGACCGATCGATTGCTATAAAGTAATAGAAATTTGAAGACGTTTAAAACGTTTTAAGTGAAACTAAACATTATGTTAATAGATTTTACATTTAAAGTTAAACACGGATGGATGTAATTGAAACTTTATCCTAGAAATACAGTAAACAGTCTAACCTAGTAAATTCTACACACATACTGTTTTATCTGTTGTCAAGTAAACAATAAAATTGTGATATATTATTTGTTTATTAATTAGTCGTGGCCTTGTTAATTGCTTATAGAT
Organism: Craniophora ligustri; assembly: GCA_905163465.1. Classification (NCBI taxonomy): domain Eukaryota; kingdom Metazoa; phylum Arthropoda; class Insecta; order Lepidoptera; family Noctuidae; genus Craniophora; species Craniophora ligustri. The sequence goes on along the minus strand of LR990960.1, from coordinate 2,636,702 downwards.
AAACCGCAACAGCAACGCAAAATGTAAATGTTTGTGCATTAATATTTAATATTACGGAGTATTTATCTCGGGAAAATCTTTTATTGTCATGTTCTATTCTTGTTATAGAGACTATACATATATCCATAATAATACTAATATTATAAATGCGAAAGTATGTCGGTCTGTCTGTTACCTATTGATGCTTAAACCACTGAAACGATTTCGATAAAATTTAGTACCGAGATGGTTTGAGTTCCACTGAAGGATATAGGATACGCTTTTTATCCCGGCAATCATTCTTTAAGACAACGAAAAAGGGGTAGCAGTTACAGAGATGAAGTCGCTGGCAAAAGGTAGCTTACTATGATTGTATGTAGTAAATTAATATAGCCCATATCTCTGCCTTTATGGGACATGCCCCATTTATCATTAAGTTTCAAGTGGGAATGTTAAATACATCAAAAAGAATTCTAAGTTTTCAAAAGCAAGAATATAATTTAACATTAAGTTTAAATATTCTATTGTCATTTAAAGTCGTTCAATGCCCCTAACGATCATGTAGTGTCAGTAAAGAATGATCTTAAAAATACATGGGAAACCTGTTTGATCGGAGCAGGTACCAACATGGTCGACAATAACACAAATGTACCAAATGACTCTTTGTAAGGGACCTGTTTTCCGTACGATAAATCATTGATACCTGTTGTAATTGGTTTAAACACGGAATCAAGTTCCTTTGTTTTGCTCGTGATCAATTACAATGCTTGAAGACGTTAGCGTGGACCTGATATAATACTTGCTAACATTGAAATTGTCAAATGATCAAGCTGTGTTGAAAATAGTTGGTAAATTGCCTTGTTGGTCAATAAAGGGGCATTATAGGGTTTTTCAATGAAATTCTCAGTAGCAGCTCAGAATTCAGACTCGTGCCCGCCTTGAATCTTGGAATTAAATCTTGAATGTTCGCCCCCTGTTTTATGGGACCCAAAACATACCACCGTGCGTGTACATAAGTGTATCTCTGTCCAACCACTTCGAGGACGATAGGCGTGATGGTATGTATATCATGTGTTAGTAGTTTAGTGATATGATAGGTAAATTGTTAATTACATTAATAGTAGTGAACAACTCTTTCTATGTATGTATGTAAATAGATTAAAACTAAAAATATCGACATGAGTTATTTAAATACCACATACAATGTTTTTATTAATTATTCAAATTAATCGTTATCTCATTCTATTTTTGTTTTATATCAGACCTTATTTAGAGTCCTACATACCGAGTTGCTAGATCGTGAGTTGCCCATACTTACACACGCCCAAAATGGTCTTAAGTTAAGCACTCAATATAGACATTAAAACGTGTACAGAATTCTACGTTACTTAGTTGAAAATTAAACTACCTACAGTACGTGTTGTTTTTCTAAACGTTCACTTAATCTTTTTATATCTAGTCTCAGATATTTTGTTAACCGAATCTAATCGGCTCCTTCACGAATCTAATCTTAATCGAATGCATCGGTTATCGAGACTAACGCATGGAAAATTCATCTAAGCGACATTCCATGCCCAAGGTGATCTGGCCATTTACCATCTGTTCAATAAAATCGTTTTAAATAAAGGTTATCTAGTTTCGTGACTTGTACAGACTATAGGCAGCTATTGTTTCGATTTATGCCATTATAGAGTCCTTTTCGAATCACGAGTATTGCGAGTACATCCCTATTACATTGCATATTCGGTTTCTAGATCACGATTTGTAGTATTTTGCTCTATAATTGGTTGACTGTCACTATTGTTACATGTATTGATATACGTGAGAAGGTCTAATTGTATAAATAGTGTAATTTATTCTTAAAGAGAAATACTAATTAACCTTTTATCCAGTCGCGTATGACGCAGGAAGATAAGTCGTTAATACAATCTTTACAATATTTAGATAACAAGAACTTTAGTCCATTGTGATAATGTACACACGTGAATGTCATATTTGTTGCATCATCATAAATTATTTTAATATTGATTCATAATGACACAATGATATTTTAAGAAAAACCAGATTTCGTGTTGCCGTTTTTATAAGGCTTTCTGATCTCCATTCCTTTCACTAAACGAAACTAAAAAGTTGTGACATAAACTACTTGTTTCATTGTTTTTAGTTTCGGCCGTAATGAGTTTTTTAGCTTTACCAAGAAGTACGTTTACTGACGAAAATTAAATTTATATCTGATTAAATCGGTTCACGATTTCAACGCGCGACAAACGGACGACATAGCGGTCGTAGTACATTAGGATGCAGCAAACCTCAGTTTTATTGTGATTTTAGAATATATATAGTCCACCTTTTTTACGTTAAGTTTTTTTGCTTAAATCCCCAAAGACCCAAAAATACCCACTACACTGAATTTGATTAAAGGTCTAAATATTTATTATTATTTTATCCACGACCGTTGAGAAATACACATTGATTTTTAAATATTGTTCTTCTGATTGTCTCTCAAAAATAAAATTGGCCAATGCGTTTTATTGTACCAAATGTTTAATTCATGCTGTGCTCCACAGGTAACGGCGTGTTTAAAATTGAGGATTCAGTACGTGTAGCCAGGCTTTGGGGCAAGAGAAAGAACAGGCCCGCCATGAACTACGACAAACTGTCCAGAAGCATCCGACAGTACTACAAGAAGGGAATCATGAAGAAGACAGAGAGGAGTCAAAGGCTCGTCTATCAGTTTTGTCACCCGTACTGCTTATAAATACTCTAGTTTATATTATAAGTTATGTACATAATTTATTTACGTTGTATATAAGGGTGCGTGAGAGCCGCGGTAATGCGGACAGTGCGATGACTGGCTTCGTTTTGCGTCACAATCGCAAATCGCAGCGCAGTCGCCGAGATTGTTGACAGCCAAATTTTCACCGGCCTTTGTATCGACGTGTACGTCGTGAGGCTGGGAATTAATAGGCGTCTTTTACACTATCCCTCCATAAAATTCGGGAAAGGTAATTTTCTCTGGAATTCTATTGGATGGGACTATTTGCTGTGTTATGTATTAGTTTTTACCAGTTACTAGACGATCACGATCCGATAGTTCTCGTTTAACGCAGGATCGTCGTCGACAAAAGCTGGTAATGTTTATCCCATATATCTATGATATATTTCTAGTACGTTCTATGAACTTTTAGTTAGTTAAGGATTCTGTAAATAATAAGAAAAATGTTAACCTCTATTGTTTGGTACTCAGAGTAGTGATCTAAAAGAGATTATTCTTATTGTAAGTTTGTAAAACGTGTTCAATATTTTTTAATAAAATATAAAACGAAGAAAAAATTTTAATGTACATACATAATTTTTATATTAAAAATATTTAAAAAATGACGAGTTACGTCGCGTATTGCAATAATAATGTTAATTAAGTGTTAATTTAAAAGATGGCGGTGGATTCGTGCAGAATTTGTTTTCTGGTTTGAAATTTATGATTATGTGCCAAATAGACGATTAGAATTTTATTCGGGACAAAATTATAATGTAGGTATATTGTTTGTAAATTTGGTGTCCCGCCGAGATGTAAATAATATATTGTATTAAAAATTTGCAATATTGGTGTCGGGATAGAACTAAGAAATATAATAAAAGTCTATTATCATACGTTTTATAAGTTAACGCAGTTAGCGTTATGAATTTTAATAATAATTATTATTGGACCAAACTAATGTAGATTTTATGAATAAATTTTTATGTCATAATAAAATAAAATGGCCATTAAACACATGTTATTTCATTTTCCTGTTACGCATCTATTCGAATTAGTTTTTATTAATATTACACATATTTAGTATGAGTTTTATTGATCTACTAATAACACCAGTTTATAATCACACTTCATATTATTTGGTCGTATGGGGAAAACTATACACCTAATGATTTAATCAATTTTGTTTTAACGTCAGTTGTGAACAAAACTACCTAACACTTTGATATGAGTGATGACGAAGAATAAAAATAAATCATCTCTTAGACAATTTGATATTGTGGTACACCATAACGTCGATTAAATACACTTACATATATTTAAATATGTATTAAATTCGAGAATTAACCTTCAACCATCAATTTACTATGTACTTTCTTGATAAGATGAAACACGTACGTCTTGCATACGTCACAAAACTAACAGCCGCCTACGATATGTTTACAATAACATTCTATTGTTTACAAAAAAACTAATTTACATGACGAAATATTGTTGTTGAAACGAGACTTTTTCAAACAAATCTGGACCACATTGCGTCAAATTGCGCAAAAGTGACGTCACATGACTCCAACCGCCAAATTCCAAGAGTGAAAGTGCCTTTCGCCGTGCTGAGGGAGGGGAGGACGACCTCTAGAGGGGGGCGGGGGGCGAGGAGGGAAATTGTGTAAGAATATCCACTTGATGTCGGTTTTAATATAGTTTGTAGGTACTTCAATGAAGATTAGATGACAAATTGAAAAGCAATCAAATAGAATCAATGTTTTTTCAATTCATTCCCTTCTTCATTTTCACCAGAATAAATGGTAGATAAATATAAAAATTTAATTACGCAAAATACACTGTATATAAGAAATATGGAATATTTCTGTATTATGTTTGCAATAAGTATGTAACTGCCAAAATGTTAATTTAAATTGCCTAACAACACAGATAACCCCCTGCCTAACAATTACTCATATTTGTCAAAGTATTACAGAGTAAAAATTGGCAAAATAAACTTATTTCAAGAGGTTTGCATCAGATGTGATGAGTCAATCGAAATCTAGTGTGAACTTCAGAAAAGGTACCGTTACATGAAATAGTTGAATTGTGAGTTGGCAAATTCTTGATGTTCTCATGTATGTAGCACCATGATTAAAGATATTTACAGACATACCATCACGCCTGTCGTTCCCGGAGGGTTTGGCTGAGGTATACTAATGTAGGTACACCCTCATTTCACCGGTATGTTTTAGATCCCATATATTAAGGGGCGAGCCTATTCCCATCAACCAGGCACGATATCAAAGTCCGGAGTCTGCTATCGAGAATTTCACAGAAAAACTCAATAACTGATCGACCTAAGCACAAGACCTCAGCGCAGCAGTCGCCACTTAAGACCACTTAATGAACAAGGCATTTTTTTATGGTGATAAGGGGGCAAACGATGAAGCGGCTCATCTGATGGTAAGTGATTACTGCCGCCCATAGACATTTGCAACACCAGAAGGCTTGCATATGCGTTGCCAACCCCTGCAGAAACCGTTTAGGTTCCGTAAAATAGGGAATTACTAAACTAACAGCAAACGGAATGCCCGTGCAATCAGAATAGTCACTCCCCCAAGCATGCTCTGGTAACCTTACTCACTCGTAGAAATACAACTATTGTTGATTCACTGCGATCTTCTGTAAGGCGGAGGTACTTCCCCAGTCGGGCAACTCAATTTGAGCGAGGGAGCTCGCTATGCCCTACCTCTCTTATAGCAGGCATTTAGTTAATGATATTTGTTTCTTTAAATAGATCCTTTTGGGGACTCTTTAGTAAGTTATATACATGTATCATTTCTTAGATTATATTTTCTTAGGATCCAGATGGCATGGCGTCGGCATTTCTTCACTGACGACCTCTGAGAAGTAATGCCGAAAGAAACCCAGAGAACCGTGGTATTTTGTAAGGTGCAGATATATTAGTTTGTAACAGATAAGTCTAACAATGTACGTCAAGAGATCAACGTCTGAAATAGCCCTTTAAAGAAAGCAGCATAACATCTTTGAGTTGATCTGGCCCTGGCGGCTGAATAAATATAAAACAAATATTACTTAGCCCAAGAATTATGGAAACATGAAGCTTAATTATCTGCTAATTAAAATGGTAAATCAATGAAAAAATGTAGTTAATTAATTTTCCGGTTATAAGGAAAAGCGTAGAAGTTATCGTTACGCATTATTCATTTATTCATATCGTAATACATTTTAAGGCTTTTATTTTAGAAGGTATAGTTAATTAAATCTTTACCTAAAGGTACGTTGTACATAAAAAAATGGTCCGCGATGGGTTTCTGAACTAATTATACAATTTTAATGAAACTTTGGGGATAGTATTTATATCAATTTATTCGTACCTAATCACATTATTTTTTGTTGCAAACTCGTGACCACGTCTGTTAGTATAATTTAAGTATAAACTTTCAGTAATTATAATATATTTTTAGGCCTGCTTTCAAAATTAATCTTTTCTTTTTTTATTTGTCGTTCGTTGAATACTTACGTTTACAATGAAGATCACGAAATAATCGTTATCATTATGATTCTCTGTAAATCCATTCTGACGATTAATCAATATCTATGTAGACAGATAACCTTTTATTTAATTTTAATCCATTCAAATGCTAAGATATTATATATACAGTATTAATGATGTGATGTCATTTGATTCAACCTAATCTATAATAAAACAGATATTTACCAATTGTAACTGTTTCTGTCACATTTAAGTTATAAACGAGTAATGATTATTATTTCTTCAGGTCCAGGTGTTCGCCCGATCTACTTTTATTATTTTAAGTATCTGGTTTATATGACAACAGCCTCAAACAGTGCATAATTAACACTACCAGTCATGGGTCAATCAGTTTTGGATAAATTGTACATAAATAAGCTGCCTAATCGCTTGGAACGATAATAAACGCGTGTGTGATTTAAATAATTTCCTATGTATTTGTGTGGAGCGTAACCCATAAGCTTGAGCGACAATGGAATCTTTGTACTTATTTGTTAATGAGTGCAAAATAAGGATGAAGGATCGCTTAGACCATTGCACAGAACCTTAAATCAAATTTGACTTAGTTGGGAAATGTTTTGGAAGATGATAATTTTTGCACCTAAGTACTCGAAATTTTTCCTGATTTTTTTTTGTGTTACCTACCCTTGCGAGAATCCTCATGGACATGAGGGCCGCTCGAAGAAGGGGATGGGTATGCCCGAACTCTATTCAGAACGGATGACCTACCGACGTTTTACCACATTTTGCACGACAACAGAAAAAAAACGTAATTTAATACGGACATACAAAAAAAACACACAAATATCACACAATAAGGAAAGCTCAATGCTTTATCAATCGCTTAATACTTGTACATGTACTAAGGCGATATTTGAAGGTCGGCAACATTCCGAATTTCTGAGTCCAGTCGAGTCGAGTCGCCCGACGCCTGGTACGGCCGGCGCGGCGCTCCTAACTCAACACCGGTGCCTAATGACTAAGTATATGACTAAAAGAGCTTTTATCTGTATATAAAAGGGTCAAAGGGAGTAATAAAGTGTTCAAATTATAGTCAACTTAATTGGTTTCTGGTAGGTAGGTGTATAAAATAATTTCAGTGAATCATTTAAGTTTTGGCTATTCTTATGAGTCACGAGTTAATTTCTTTCGAAGAAGGAAAAAAAAGGAGGAAAAAGATTCATTAGGTACCATAAAAAGTTTGGGTGTAAGATACCTACTGCTCCATAGAAATATGTATGAGGATAATATATGTCAACATAAACCCAAATACTTAGCAGCAGCACGTAGCAGTTACCGTAGCCTCTGGACGTTTGCAACTCCAATAAAAACTATTTAGGTAGGTACTCCTTTTTTGGCGAACCCGAAAAGATAGGGAACGTTTTAGGTTTTTTTTTAAACTATTTTAGATTAAGATAGTAACTTATCCTAATCTGTTAATAACTTAACGTTACTACCCTGACAGCAAACGGAACAATAGTTCCACAAACTCGCAGAAACACAACTAAGTATTATTATTTCACTGCGGTCTTCTTTAAGGCGGAGGTTGTTTCCATAAGGGGGCAATGACAAATTACAATTCTTATCAAAACATTTACGTTGGACGAGGCTGAGGATCCGAAGGATAAGGCTTTAGACCATTGTCCTAGTTTAGTGCTGATTGGCGGACTTCATACTATAATGAGAAAAGGTCTCAGTTACCTTAAGATTATTCCTAAACCTTTTGAGCATGTGATAAATACTTACGCAGATAGCTTCAATCAATGCATGTACCTACGCTTGGATCAAAGTCGAGACTTTTAGCTTCACAAATCAATTGTGATCATTGGAATGTTCAATACGCTATCAGATAGGTATATTTTCTACTGACCCCCATAGGTAGGTACGTTTTTAAACTCTCTTGTTCCACAGCGGGGTAAAGGTTCTCTTTCATAACTCCAAAATCTCTCAATTTTTTTTATTGAATGCCCTTTTTCCTTCAGGTACCCACAGTATGATAGAATTGTCCTAGTGGCCAATATTATTGGGCTTCCCCTAAAGAAATCGAACAAGATTTACCTACCTAATGATGCTAACGATAATGAGAGGTTAATGATAATGGAAGTCAGCCTCGCTATCAATCTGCATACTAGCTACGTTTTATTTTGAGTTATTAAAATACTGATATATGTACATGGACATATAAAAATTATACGTCAATGTATATGTAGATATAGTATTTTTAGTAAACTAATTTGAATCAAACGTCTCACTTACCTATGTCACCTGTGTACCTAATAAAAAGGTAGTGAAACATAACATAATTTTAAAACAAAAAAACAAATGAGCTAGTGGAGTGGAAAAACCTATTTATTATTTTTATCCTTAACACGTTCGGTGCGGTATCGGGTTGATTATATCTGATGCCCAACTTTCCTCCGGTGCGGCGTAAAAAATACTGTGCTAACCACTAGTGCGGGACAGATATATTTGGCCTCCTTATGAATATAAATGAGACAGTTAGTGTTTTGGAATTGTCTCGTTAAAAAAATAATATAGGTAAGAAAAAATTGCATCGGGTTCTTACGACCCGACGCCGACTGAAGCAAAATGTTTAACGTCCAGTGCGTTTATCGGTTCTAAACGACCCGATACCCGATAACCCGATAGCCGCACTAGATTACATGCTAGTTGAGCTAGTGAGGTCTTTGTGTTTAGATGAGTTTTTTATGCTATTGAGAAAAGAAAGTGAATGAAACATGAAGCGATCCAGGAAAATGTTGTTTATGTCATGTGAAGGTGAAAGGCCAACGAAAAATAAATAGAATTCCGGAAATGAATTCAACATTAATTTTACCAACATCTATAGCAGAAACAGTTCATAACTTAATCATGGGTAACAAAAAACGAAATTGTTCAGGATGTCACACTAAATTACGCCAAACACTAAGTAATAAAGTAGCCGGTAATAAAGTTAAAAACGATAAAGTCTTGTGTAATGCATGTAAAAAAACATAATAACGAGAATGCTATATATAATAAAAATCACACGTCTAATATTAGGGTATAATTAATTTTTATATTTAATCAACAGATCTCAAAAATATAATAGGTAAATTGTATCGCTATCGATGTTTTTTTATCATCCTCAACACTAAAAATGTATCGACACTTTTACTAACCAGTGCGGATAACGGGTCGTAAGGATCCGACAGGCAATCTCTTTATTTACAAATAAACCATTCATTGCATGTACCTACGATTTTAGCCTTTTATTGAGTGTTTATTTGTCAACATATTGCTTTATAGGAACATGCTGTGATCATAATACATATAAAGATACGTCCTCCTAAACAGATGGAAGTCGAACGGGTTTTTTCGACCCAACAACGCACCAGGAACAAATCATGCTTCGGATATAATAGACCCCATACCGCACCAATTGAAAGTCATCAAATTTGACTAACGCAGTGAACGTGTTAAACGTTAGGTTTAATATTTTTTTTAAATGTTGGTATTCTGCATTCCTTTTCTTTTCAATAAAAAAGTTAGGTAACTGCAAGAAAATGCCATAATAATTGACTAATTTTGACCAGTTACATTTATCTAGCAGTGCCATCTATTGTCGCTTACGATACTAAGAAATATTATATAAAAGTAAAATATATTTCTACAGTTTTAGGTAAATTTATATTGTGTTGCACTGTTCACTTTTTCATAACTATAATGGTAATTTTCTTTTAAGAATATTTTATAAATAATATGTAGATAGTATAAAAGTAAAAATAGGTTTGCTACGCTTTTCATTTACCTAGATTAAATTTACGTGAAATGAAACGCAACGTATTACGTAGCTATGACGTCACATTGACGTCATTGGCTCCGACATTTGACATTTCGGTCTTCACTGGTGGCTTTTTGTTTTCATGTAGTTTTTTAGAAGAAATATTAATACATAATTTATTACAAACACAAGAATGTATTAAAAATTAAAAAAGAAGAACTTTGCGTTATTTTAATTAATTTGCAGCAGTTAAATATGTTTCATTGTTCAGTTGTTCTAGTAATAATAAAATAAACTTAAAGTGGTTGCATTTTACGTGGGATTACGCTGATATAAATCGAAAATGAAGCCTGGAAAGAGCGTGGATTTGAAGGAAGAGATAGTTGAAGTGCATATGTCTGGTCGGTCGCCTTCCCCGAAGCAGAAAATCAAGAGATCGAGAAGCCGATCTGGTTCAAGAAAAATGTCAAAAGGCCATACAGCTCCTGAAGAAACACCAGTCACTGAAGAACCTACGGCAGATAAGTCTAAACGGGATAGCTGGATCAAGTCGGAACACGAGTCCCTCGATATTGAACTACCAATCCACGATCAGATTAAGCAAGGCATCCTAGGTTTTGTTGAAAAGGAAATAAAAAAATCAGACAAAAATCCATCGTTCGTATTCTATTCCCATGATCCTAATCATTTGGATGAGAAATTGATGAAGACTCTGTCAAGACCTTCCAGTGGTCATAAGGAGAAACGGAGCCCGTCATACCGGAAGAAAAAAAGACATTCCTCTAAACATAGAGATAGAGATTTACATGATTTTGATATACCCGGGTCAAGCCTTAGTGCATTGGAGAAGGTATGAATATAAATCTTATTATAAGTAGAAATATCTATAGTTTAAAGAAGAAACAACAAAAAGTTGCTTATATTTAATTAGTGCTACTGTAGGTAATATCAAAATAAAATATATTGAAATAAATAAATAGGTAGTAACAAAAATATGAAAAAGGTTTCATGAAAAAAATAAAATAAATCTCTTAAAATGATTAAGTCTCTCGAATTTATTTATAGGCTTCTTTCTTAATAAAATTTAATAATCTTAGCTTGAAATAAGCTAAAAAATACAAAAAGATATAGGTATTTAAAATAAATATTAAGGTGATTAAGTCATTTAAGTGACAGGCAATTTCAAAGGATTTTTTATTGAATTTTAAAATATACACTTTCAGCCTGACCTCATCCATCAATGGCCTTTATGCACCTTTATAAGTTTATTAGCTACTAAGATGTTAGACAAATCTTTTGTTGTGCTGAATTTCCTGATTAATTTCCTTGTTGGTTTCTAAACAGTTCAATAATTGTTGTTTGATATAGGTACCGAAGCTCACTCTCTCATTGAATTTCCATTTTCCTAATCAAAGCAAATGAAATTTCAGGTTGATGACTACCTAAAGGAGTATAACAAAGATGAAGTAGTGACTCTCAGCGGTGAACTTGAAATTGAGATGAATGATGTGGAGAATAATAATGGCATAACAAAGGAACTACGTCACAAACCTCGCAAGACTAGGCGGAAAGTGAGGGATGAGAGACAGGATAGCAACACTAACGGAAGAGACGTCAGCCCTAAAGTGTTTAGAAGTAGTAAAACTAAGTCTGGATCTAAGACAGGTATATACCTTCTCAGTTCTAATTTATCAAGAAGATTGCTTTCAACATATATAGAAACTAAACACATAATGTTAATGTTCAAAATAATAAAAGAACTCTGGAAAGGCTCAGACCAAGTCATAGTCAAAGTCATTTTCATATAAGTTAATTCCTTTGAATTTGTGTTGCTTCGTTACGAACCAATTGGCAATTGGTAATTAGTAAGTAGTAATCAGTGTAGTCATGACTACACAATGATTTATTTACTCTAAAATACATACTTATACCCAAGACCAAGACCAAGAATAAGTTTCCTATTTCTATAATATCTCCTATTGCAAATAAATAAAAACATTAATTTGTTCCAGCACGCCCCACAGACTTAACAGCTATGTTGGAGACCCTAGAATCCAGCATGCCATATCATGATCAGTACATAGATAACCCATTCTCATCACCATCACCACTCACTTCACCTAATGATGACCGGTTAGACCCATTTGGGTCCCGGAGACCAGAGAAAATATATCTGCAAGGGGGTGGAACATTTACTGCAGTGTCACGGGACAGAATACTGGAGTCTCAACAATCAAGAGAGGGTGATAAATATTTAAGGTTTGTTTGTTTCTAGAATTCTTTTCATCTACTCAATTTTAATACTCAATACTCAATACTTTATTGCATTCCATAGTGTGGTTTACAGCTGATGTTAGGCTTAAATTAGGAACATATATGGACCCTGTCGGGCACATACAAATACATTATGTACAATTTTATTATTGCCTAGGAGAGAGGAGGAATTTATACAGTACATTATTGTTAGTTATTTATTTAATCACTTAAATATAATTAAGTATATTTAAATGAAATATAATTGATATTTAATTCTATTGCACTTGGATAAATAGTATATAAAATATATATAATAGTATATTATAAAATGAATAAATAATTTAACTATTTTATTAGATAAAGATTAGATAATATTTTAAAGTTGTTGATGATTGAAGGATGCTCTTAGGTTGCTTGGAGTGTTTAAATTAGTTGGAATTAAACAAGATCTCTGTCTTTTGATATGTCTATTCTGCAGTCCTTTCAATTAAAGTCAAAATAATCAGCCATCATAATTTTTTTTTCGAAGATTCTCTAAACTTTTTTTAGGGTCATGTCCTAAAAAGTAAATTGGGGTTAATATGGTCAGAGGTATCATGAAATATCAAAAAAATATAAATGCAATTTCCAGGTTCGGTGAACTTACTCCCTTGGATGTGGCGTTAACCGTTCAAAAAGCGTGGCGGTCATTGGCGCCGGCGTGTCACGGAGTGCTGGGAGGGTTGTCACTGATGCACCTGCTCCTCATAAGCTACTCCGACGGGCTGGACGCTGGGCATCTATCCTTCCACGCAATCGTCACTATGCCTTATGTCGCCTCGTATTATTTCTTCTGTGTCTTGTGCCTCCTGTCAGTGTTGGATAGGTAAGTGAAAATAAATATAGAGTATAAAATTTTTTGATCTCTAATACAAAATGTATGAGGGATATATCATCTCCTTGGGCGAGACTTATGTCCAGCAGTAGACGTCTAACGGTTGATATGATGATGATGATGATGATACAAAATGTCGTTTAAGTTTGGAAAGATTTGGAATCTGTATTGTGTTGCTTTTGGGGTGTCCTATACCTACATAGACAGCTGCAAATGAGACTATCTCTACATATATCATCGTCAACCCATTAACGTCCCACTGCTGGGCACGGGTCTCCTCTCATTTTAGGCTATAGTCCACCACGCTAGCCTACTGCGGGTTGGCAGACTTCACATGCCATCAAGACAAATTTCTCAAACATGCAGGTTTCCTCACGATGTTTTTGTTCACCGTTTGAGCTTGCGATAAATACGCATATAACTTTCGAAAAGTCAGTGGTGCGTGCCTTGGGTTCGAACTCGAGACCTTTGACGTCTCAGTCTGACAAAAGAGCTGTGATAGCCTAGCGGTGTGATCTACATATATGGCCACTCCCAATTTTACCAAAAATATAATGAGGCTGTTCTTGCTCATGTTGTTGATGCCTTTTTTCTTTATTTTTGACCGTCCCGCCGCCTGGGGTGGCGACAGGGTGTGTCAGAGCGTGAGCGTTTACCTACTGAAAAACCGCACATGTCAACGCCACCAGTTTTATTGTCGGAGCCGTGGTATTCGCAAAACCACCACAACCCCGGCGGGATGTTCTTGATGCCTCGGTTCTTACTCCTTGGTGTTATTAAGATGTGCTAGTGCATCACGCTAGTCTAGTGCGGGTTGACAGACTTCATGCGCCATCGAGAAAAAAATCTCAGACAGGTTTCCTCACAATGCTTCTTTTATAGTTAAAACGTGTGACAAATAAGTACATCACCTACCTATTCTCAAGGCTACTACAGATTTTTCAAAGTCTAGACTTCAACTCGAAGACTTATGACTTCAGAGTTGACAGGACACAACACTATCTCACCATAGGCGCACATTTTGATTGTCATACATCCTACTGATATTATAAATGCGAAAAAAATTATGAATGTTTGTTACTCCTTCACGCAAAAACCGCTTAACGCATTTGGATGAAAATTGGCTGCCAACCTGGATTAACACATTACTACTTTTTATCTAAATGCTATGCGGGAAAAGCCGCGGCAGGGGGAGCCAGTTATATAATAATGCAATTTATATAATATTTTTGCGTTTATCCTTTCAGACTTGACGTAACCAGCCTAGACCTGACGAGGGGTCTCCAGCCGTACTTCCAGCCGATAGTTCTGGTGATGCTGTACACCGCCTGCCTGCTCGTATGCACCGCGGCGCGCATGTACGACGAGCTGATGGTCTACCAATATACTTCACTTGTCAACAACATCACCAGCAACGTCACAACGGTAAGTGGTGTGTCTTATCATCAATCCATTTACTGTCTCAAACTCAAACTTAAATCATTTAATTCATTTAGACCAATATTACAATTACATTTGAATTGTCAAAAACTAGTTGCACGGTTCTAAAAGGTAAATAAATATTCCTGGACATTATGACACACAGCGCCATCTAGTTCCGTGCTAAGCAACGAGGCTTGTGTTACGTATACTAGTTGGTTGATATACTACATATATATACTTTTTTTTTTGTAAATAGATACATATTATACATAGATACATCTATGACTCGTACACAAATGTTCGTGCTCATCACATAAACATTTGTCCCTACCGGGATTCGAACCCGGGACCCATAGTACAGATGGCAGTGTTAACTACCGCTGGACTAATTGGGTCGTCATATGGAGGTAGGTCTTATGGAGAAGAACCGGCAAGAAACTCCATAGGATACGCTTAAATTAAAAAAAAATACAAAATGGTTATGTTTCACGATGTTCAATTTATGTTACTCGCATGCACTGAACTGTCTCACTTCGAGACGGGTCTGTTCTGTTTGAGAGGCCATATGATTGGCTATAGTCGTTCTTTCTGCTTACCCTTATAGAAAAATGGCATAAGTGTATGTATGCCTTAGATTTCTCAGTCTCCTAGGCTATCATAACTCCTAAATGTTAAAACGGGCCTACTCGTTCCCTATTATTTTAGAACTAAAAGCGGAATCATTTCTGTATCATTAATATTCCTTGACGTTTCATATTTTTCATAAAAATAATAATTATCATCATCATCAACCAATTAACATCCCACTGCTGGGCACGGGTCTCCTCTCAGTTGGGAAGGATTAGGCTATAGTCCACCACGCTAGCCTACTGCGGGTTGGCAGACTTCACATGCCATCGAGACAAATCTCTCAAGCAGGTTTCCTCACGATGTTTTCCTTCACCGTTTGAGCTTGTGATAAATAGGCACATAACTTCCGAAAAGTCTGTGGTGCGTGCCTTGGGTCTCAACTCGAGACCTTTGACATCTCAGTCCACTGGTCACACCACTAGGCTACCATAGCTCTTAAAATAATATGTTTTACAGATTTTTCTTTTTTTTAATATTGTTCTTTTCTTGTTTCAGCCAACTATACCAACATTCTACCACACTTGGACGCATTTCTCTATATGGCGCGCGGTTCTATCGATCCTAGGTCTGGTCTACTTCATCATATCAAACCCTCAAGATCTAGTATTTATGAATCTAAGCAAGCTATTACAGTTTAAGCATTCGCTTCAAAGTATTGGATGATTCTCCTTAATACCATAGTTTTAAGGTAGCTTTTTAGTTACAAGGATAATAATTATTATGTTGTGTAAGCTATGATCTTGAGAGAGAGAGAGACGGCGCTACTTAATGTACTTATACTGTATAGCGCTATCCTTGTTGTACCATAATAAAAAGTATTTTATTTAGTAACGGCACTCTAAACTCTTCAATATTGAAGTGTATGAGTGAGATAATGCTATATAAGTTATATAACAGTTAGTATTAGAAAGAGACAGAATGTCATGAGGCCATTATGTCGCTATTTTAGTTTAGTCATTTATGTTCCCGTGAAACTTAGTGTTCATTACACAATTTAATATATTATTAGAATCTCGATGAAACCAAATAATATTTCAAAATAAACCAAAGGCTTAATATTATTATTTTTATGACATCTATTATTGCGTTTGATACAAACTCAGTACAGTAGTAAAACAGTGAAACATGTATATGTTGCAGTCAAAATCAATTTTGACCCACCAACTTAGTCAATACTACTTGATGGTTTTATTCAGTCAAAAGTAGTTTTGACTGGTTAAGAGTTTTGACTGCAACATATACATGGATTGCATTTATTTTAGGCATAATTGGACTATATAATTATTCAATAAGCTCTATGTTTAGCATAAGGTTCAACCTGCATAATACCTCAAGGAAGTAAATGATTTTAATTTTCTGTTTTAATTATATTTCGAATGCATTCCGAAGTATGTTTGTAAATAGGTATACATTTCATAAAACTGAAATTTTGGCACAATATTCAACAATTAAAAACGTAATATGTATGTATATAATAATTTCTGCAAAGTACAACCTTATTACGCAAGAAATAAAGGTGAAACTTGCCCATCTCCCATCTTTCAGACTTCTATTGCATGTACGAAAAAAGATGCAATACATTAGAAAATCATAAAACCAGATATTACTATTAATATTATTATGCTAAATCATTACAAAGTAGATGAAATCAAAACCTATATTTTTTTAAAGGAAATTTTGAAAATAAATCTGCTTATAAAAAACCATTAAAACTCCTAAAATTCGTACGTAAATAAAATATAACGAACCTTCATATATTCGTGTAAATCTAAGATTGTTTAAACCACTGTATTGCCGATAAAAATATATTAATATATCGGTCCTGCTTAGAAAACGACAACATGTATATGAGATAATTTCAGATTATGTCATATAAATGTCCATAAGTTCACAAAAAGCATGGTCACAATAAGTTTTTAAACTACAAAGCTATGTATGAACCTTTTCTACTTTTTTCTAAATGAAAAATGAAGATAACTCACACAGGTGTAATCTAATAGTATGTTAGCTTTCAACTTTATTATCATGATCATTAAGTTAAAATTTCATTAATAGCCAACGTTTTTATAAAGTCATGACGATATTGGCAATATTGTGTGACTGAGGACATAATAAATGGAATTAAACAATAAATAATTATCTAGTCATTATTTTAAGGGACCATTGCTAATCTAAATTGTTTGCGGCAGCTAATTGAGTAAAATTATATATTTAATACTTTATCAAAATTCTTAAATGTTTATCCATTGCCTAATTATAAAAAAAAACGGAAATAGATACTGCGGAATTGAGTGGCGTTAGATATAAAAAAATAATTTATATATAAAATATATTTATTCCATTAGCATAATTGCAATTGAACCTCAGACGAGCAACTTTCGGACCACACAAAAGTGGCTGGTTGATATTAAGTGTAAAATCGCTTGTTAAACATAAAACAAATCTGCTATTATTACATATCAGCTGTTTTTGAATTAATTATTATGCAAAAAGAACATAAAATGGCTCAATTTTTGTTGCTCTTGATGAGCTTTTTAGTATTTGCTAAATATAATCTACTTACATATTCAATCAATCAAAAAGCCCAATGTAATCTACAAAGGCTTAGGTTTTTTTCTCTCATGTTGTGGTGTTGCTGTATAGTGTTCTATCAAAACAAATTCTGGCATTCCAAAATGTATCTGCATAGAATCATCATCATCATCAGCCTATTAATTGTCCCACTGCTGGGCACGGGTCTCCTCTCATTTGAGAAGGATTAGGCTAGGTCCACCACGCTAACCTACTGCGGGTTGGCAGATTTCACATGCCAACGAGAAAATCTCACGTAGCATATTTTTCACGATGTTGTCCTTTACCGTTTGAGCTTGTGATAAATACGCACATAACTTTCGAAAAGTCTGGGTTGCCCGGGTTTGAACTTGAGACCTTTGACATGTCACACCACTAAGCTACCACAGCTGTATCGAATACTAAATAACAATTCACATAAATTATTTTGAATGTGTTTGTAACGACAGAGTGAGAAAACACACGTCAGAAAAGAGAGAGAGAGAACATGCCTCGAATGTTGGTGATCCAGTAGATATCAATACTATTAGTATATGTGGTACAGAATCAAGGAGGTAGTCGTTAGACTGTCACGTCTGTGCCCAGTAGTGGAACTCGTATATAGGTTGCAAATTATAATGATGTAGGTACCTACATAGTTATGTGCAGGGATCCAACATTAGATAGATTTGAATACCTACATAAGATTATCGTTGCACACAAACACTCACAAACTATCTATCTTAAGTATATTCAAACAATAACGCGACTATAATAATATTAAATAGTATATCGATGTATTTCTATACTTTATTTCAACGTCTTATATGATTGTAATGTAGATATAGTACATAATAAATAATACCTACATATATAATATTGACTGTTGACAGATGTAATTGATTATAAACAATTGATTTGTGATAAAATATTTCATTTGTTTTATTTAAGTGCGTAAACTATCGTAATCGTTTTGAGATGTTGGGCATGGCGAGATTCTTCGCTCAAATTGAGCTGCCCGACTGGGGAAGTACCTCCGCCTTACAGAAGACCGCAGTGAATCAACAATAATTCTATTTCTGTGAGTGAGTAAGGTATCGAGGTCTCGTTGGGGAGTGACTATTAGTAAAAACTAAACTTTAATTACTCGAAAGTTGAAGTTGAATCATCAATGTAATATAGAATCTTAGGTTTTCGAGTAATTAAAGTTTAAATTTTAATAATTTACCATTGTAATCTATATTTGACGACCTGTTTGTCGCAGAGGCTGAGAGACCTGGTTGCGCGTCACGGGTTGCGGGTTCGATCCCCGCACGGAGCAAATATTTGTATGCTATACAGGTAGTTGTTCCGGATCTGGGCGTTTGTGTATGGGAAAATTTGTGTTTGTAGACGAACCCACGACACAGAACAAAATCCTAGTGTAGGGCAACGTTTTACTAGAGAAGAGAAAGAGATATTTTATACCATCAGAAAGTAGAGATTTCAACGAATAAAAGGCAAAAAAGAACATTTAATAAAGTCTGATATTTTGACGGGAGTTTAGATTGAAAATTAGGGTACTTTATCGGTATTAAGTTAAACTAAGGTGATTTGTATCTACATATCTGAACAAATAAACCTGGATAGCGGACTGTCTTACCTACCTACTATTGCCATTAAAACCATTTCATTCAAATCAGTAAAAAATTCAGTAGAACATTATGTTAAAGTAACTTAATTAAGCAAGTCGAGCAGTGTACAGACAACTTCAATAGTGCATAAGCACGCTAAGGATTACATTGCTATGAACTGTACGAATTAGCAAACCAGTGTGTGTGTGCGTGGGCGTGTATGAGTCTATGTCTCAACATAGATAACAAACACAAATGAACTGTCGTTACACTACGCGAAATGTCACTATATATCTGTTGCATTTATAATCCACGTCACGGTGTTCTAACCATTGCATTGCTTAAATTCGCAGAAACTTAATATGTGCTCGTAGCTGCTTGCGCTAGGCAATGGATTCAAATTCCAACTTATCTGAGTTCAAATCTTATTTACAACGTGAGGATGTTTTTGTTTCTTTGAAATCATAAAATATTAGTATTAGGCAGAAACTTGTTTTATATGTTTATCTATAATGTATTAATTATAAATAACTTAATACTATTTTTTAATAATAAGCATGAATACATTATTCTTATTATTATTAAGAAGTTAAATATTAGTATTAAATATGATTTTTATTTATCTTTTTGGTGGAAATAAGAAAGTCTGTTGAATGAAAACAAACAATTATATTTGTTTTATTTATTATAAAAATAGTAATCTATGATAATTGTGACGTCACATTCCTACTTAGATAAAAATAGTTCATTTGTAACCGTTCATAACAGTTTTGTTGTATACCCACATAGTGAAAATAATACCTTAACAAAAAAGGGTATTCTAATAACACAGATATAATTGTTAATACACACTTCTTATAGGTTATATATATTATTTACACTTAATGAAAATTATTTCTTATGTAACGTCATAATACATGTATTGAGGTTATAGCTTAAGTGTTCATTTTCTTAGCGAAAAGAGGATTGAAACTAAACCTCAATTTAGGATTGTTATTTTTTTACAGATAATTATGTTAATATTTTTTTTTTTTATTAACACCTAATTATTTAAACCAAAACATCTAGGTATTAATATTCTGTATAACCCCCATTATTTTCAAGTAAACGATTTCGCATGGACCCTAAAATGTTAGCACATATTTCTGTTCCTTATATTTTCCCACACCTCCATACAATGGGTTTTTAACTGTTTCGTAATCGCTCTTGTTTCTATCTTTCATCTTAATAGCTGGTCTTCTGTGATGTAAACCCTCAGCGTGGAGTGCACGGTTTGCAATAAGTGTCTAATAATTTCGCAGTGTCTCGTTGGTAATAAGCGACGGCCTTCGACTTCACCGTATCCACAAACTAACAATATTCCTCTAAAACAAAATAGAATAAATATATATTAGAATATATATATATATATAAAACTGATCTACAAATGCAATAAATATATAATATATTATTATATTACACACTAGTTACAGACATGATAATGATAGTATGATTGACAATCTTAGGTAACATTCCAAATAAAAGTTTAGCTTAAGTTACAATTATTTAATATTACAATACTCACATTCAGTCCGGTTTCATCAGATATTTGTGTTCTTTTAAGAACACTTTTATGCAATGCAATAATAGTTGTCTATTTATATTTGTTCTCGCCCTACTGTCTATTTATATTTGCCTGCATTTTGAGAATAAATATGATACTGCTATTTATTAAACCACACGTCACTAAACAAAGCTACACATTAACACTAACAACTGCGACCAAACGCCAGTGTTCACATCGATCACGTTAAATATTTGTATAACTGATATTCATGACTACCCCACACAAATCTAAATCTTTACGTTGTTTTTTATGATCTACCGTACTAACTTGACGAAATGTGTGCATAAAGCGTGCGAGATAAAGAATATTATATTTCTGTCTCATTACTACCAATCGAGTAAAATCTTACAAAAAGTTTATAATTACCGCGTGAGATTTGAACTCACAGCTCACTGATTCTAATATGTGTGTGTAAACAGTTTACTGCTAGGTCATTTTCACTCATATTACGTTGAGATTATGAACTAGAATCACTTGTTAGACAACTAAGATGATGCTTGAAAATAGACGGTCGTAAGTCAAACTTAACGTCAAGCAATCGCTTTGCGGGAATGCCTATGCACTTTTGGAACTGGCCGTACATTTCAGTAAATAAGGAGACATCTTCAAAAGATTTATTGTATACTAAAGCAAAAAAAGGGTAGATAAATCTACCGTTACGTAATAGATAATAATAAGAAAGTGCTCGTTATAAACATCAAATAATGAACTCCGGCAAACTCTTTGATATCAATTATTTGTTGTTGTTTTATTTAATTTTTCAACTTTGTTACGTGATAAAGAAATGAGGTATGTCTGACATTTAATAAAATCGAATAGGTACTTAATTTGTAAATCTTAACACTGTCAGATATTTTTTTCACAAGCGCGCTGTCGATTAATTTAGATATTTAAGTATATTTTCGGAACTGCTGAGCGTTTTTACAGATAGAATTTCGCGCGGCGACTTTTTTCTACCTACACAAACATATTCGTAAATACTATATTCATAGGTCATAGGTACATGCGGTTTTAAGCCTCTGAACATTCCTTCAATTTAAAATTTAATTCCTACATAATATACGTAATATAAGACGTTTAAAAACACTTCAACAATACTTATTTAGTAGGTATTTATTTGCGCATGGAGTTGCAAGCTAGTTAAGGACGGCTGGTAAAAGTGGTAAAGTTAAACAAGGACTACCAACTTAATCCTAGACTCCTCGTTTATAAAACATTGTATAGATACATATTAACTATAAGGGGTCACCCTATACATAAGTGAATATCTATAAGGGGCTAAGGGGTCAAATAGGGGCTGAATAAAGAGTACCTACTCTGGCGAGGATGTTGCGAAAGTGGTGCTCACACACAAATGGTGCGTGTTCCGTATACATTGAACATATAACAAGGCCGAATTATATTATAATAACAACGCAGGGAAATGTACTATTCTCCTGTAACACGAATAATACGTAAAAATATTCAATCTCATTTGTTTTTTTGTACACAATACTAAATTCGTGTAATTTGTGTGGTTATTGAAGAAAAAGTCGAAAATGAAAGGTCCAAGTTACAGTAATTTTTTTTCATACCTATAACATAACATGCAATCACGCCTACGTTACAAAAGGGTTAGGCAGAGCTGTACTAATGTAGACTCGCATGTATAAGTTATATAATTAATTAGAAATGAAAAGTTACTTTTCAAATCTTGCTAAATTTGAAAAGTACCCCTGTATCAAGTAAAAGTTATTGCCCATTAACGTAGGTAGAAGCATACATTTCTACCTGCTACGATACTAATCAACTCTTTACGATTCATCTAACTTCATGAATCTCCTCATGGTTCCTTGCTAGTTCGGAATAACCTATGCAATTTAATTACAGATAAATAGGTTCTGCGATCTGAGACGTCATCGGTCTCTTCCCTTCACTCCACATTTGCTCTGTATAGGTACTATTAGGTACCAGTTTCGTCAGTTCCTTTAATAGGGCTCTATTAGGTACTCTACATATTCACCGATTTCTGAGGCGTGGGTTCAAATGCTGGTAGTTGTAATAATGTGAAGATATGTTTATTTATATCCATCTAAACAATGACATATTATTATATAGACGCGTCATGCACGAACATTACGGCTATGCAAAATGGCGACAGCTACTAATTTGTGCTAAGAAAGGGAAAGACACAATTTTTATCTTTCACTGTTGTAGTATAATTTGTAAACACATGAAGGCATCTTGTTCTCAGGAAGTATAAAACTATTAAGTACGAATTATTTTTTCGGGACGTACCCTCGCAACGCTGGTTGGTTCGTCACTAAGCGCGATCCCGGCAATTTCCTTGATTTCTTGTTGCCATTTTAGAGAGCGGGTAACGTATCTATAGTTTTTATATCATTGCATCTAAACTATCAGGTATTTCTTTATGTGTTAAAATTTGTAGTAAAAATTTAGTCAAAATCCTATTTACTGTCTCACTGCTGATATTGGTATCAAGGCTAGGAATTAGGCTATTGTTCACCAAGCTAGCTTAGTGTGGATTGGCAAACTTCTTACATCATCATCATCAACCCATTAACGTCCCACTGCTAGGCACGGGTCTCCTCTCATTTGAGAGGGATTAGGCTATCACACTACCACCACGCTAGCCAGTGGGCTAGCGTGGTGGACTATAGCCTAATCCTGCATTACCATATAATGAAGAGTACTACTCTGGCAAAAGGCGATTAGATATTTCTTTATTAAAAAGGATCGTTCCTCCATTCTAAAAAACCCAAATATTTATGATTTAATATACACAACACCTAGACCCGGAACAACTACCAATTACATGCAGACATCCACATGTCTGATACTTAGTTAACTAATTTATTTTTAAAATTTGCGCCACATAACATTTGCAGTGTTATATGTATTTTTAAAAACTTAATGTCAGATCTAGAACCCCTCTCAACGATTTTAAGGTAACAATAGTAGATATTAACTACTAGCCTGTAGAAAAATCTGTCAAACGAGCCGTTAAATAATTTTATTATTAGTGATCAACACTTGAGTGTTGATACCTAAACTTAAAAGATCAGACAAAAGTGAAGATTTCTTGTGGAAGATGTTTTGTGAAGAACACTTAAGTAAATTTAATATAATGTTATTAACACAGTAACACAATTAAATTAATTTCCTGTTTTGTTCCCCCAAAAAACAAGCAGATCCGTTCTTTATTGTTTTCTAAAAATATAAACAGGAAAGAAATTGATTCTGTTATTATAATAGGTAATAGAATTTATGGTATATTGAGACCTCAAGGATATAGTAAAAAGTGTGGGCTAAATAGTTAAGTATCGTAGGATCCCAAAACTAAATAAAGTCACAGATATGTACAAAGACATTCAGCTAATTCTATAGAATCTTTTTGGAGGACCTATATTAAATTCTATTCCTTTTTGTTACAATCAATTTATAGCTTTTAAAAGTAAGTGAATCGAACGTAACTTCGAAATAATTTAATTTTTTATCGAAGTTGGAATGTAAAAAATGTTTCATCCCGAAGCTCCGTAAGTTTAATAAATACCACTTGTTGCCAATAAAACTGGAATTTGAATTTTAGTACATTCTTGTCCTCACAAATTGTAAAATTAGGTGAGGACAAAATGGGAAGGTTATCTTGTAAATAAGCAAAAATATATTGCAATATTCTGAAATTTCAGCGACCTCTGCAGATTTATGGCACTGATTAATTTGTTCTAATTTCGGTATCTCGGTTCAGCGGTGCAGAGCAATCGGAAAATAATTCGACTGTTATGATTAATGAAGGGGGAAAATAGCAAGGAGGAAAATATACGTGATTATGAGAAGACGTTAAGTCTTTTGTAAGATGGAATATAAAGCAATCAAAATGGTACAATTGAAAACGTTTTCGACGATACGACGAATTTCAAGATTTCAAGTACTTACTTGAAATCTTAAAATCAAATTGAATAAATTTTTTGTTGAGTTTGATTGAAAAATAAACTGCAACTTAATTAGTGTTAGTGCTTGTTTGCAAAATCATAATCTTAGTAATAAAAACATTACGTCACTGCTTGGAATATATTAAAAAAAAACTATCGTAATTTATTATAAAAATAATGCCCTTTTATTCAATAAAATAAATAACTTAGCTACTTAACTTAGATACAATTTCGCTAACCGCAGCATAACACCCAGACACTAAAACTACGACATAGAATATTAATAAAAGTACGTTTTTCCATAGGATATATGAGAACTTTCCCAGCCCCCGTTCCCACTGGTGGACTGTTTGCACCACTGCGGGTATGAAAAGGCCCAGGGTTGAGAAGAAAATGGCTCCGACGAGGCCGATGAGGAGCTCCAAGTCTGGTACTGCCACTGCTAAAACAACTGTAAGAGATGGAAAAAATCTTTATGGAGTGTTATGAATGACTGTAAGCCGAGAAAAATCAACATGTTTTGGTCATAGGTATATCTAAGAGTGCTCCCAATGTTATGCCTAGTTTTTAATAATTTGCGCTACATTCCCTTCCTATCCTCAGGTTATATACCCATACAGCTGTGCTGCTTTACAGCCGTACTAAGGCTTCTTATAGTTAGATCATAATTACTGTTCTATGATTAACAAATATGAATGTAAATTAATACACGAAAAATGTTGTCTACTCCTTATCGTACCCTGGTAAAAGAATAAAAGTTTCTAAAACTCAGGTCCATACTGACCCTTACCTGTCAATACCACACTTAAAGTCCTCAACGTTATCTGCCTGATGTTGTGGTAGTCCTTTCTAACCCTGGTCTTGATCCGCGTCCATATAATGTCCATCGGCGCGTACATCTGGAGACAATACGTGAAGAACACGGCGATTGCCACCAGAATCTTCGCTGTTAATGCCAAGCTGAGGACAATAATAATGGACTGTGTGATTATGTAATATTTACCAGCTGTTGCTTGCGGCTTTGGAAAACCCCTTCATTGCGGCCTTAATATAGAAGCTTACTAAAATCCGGTCTTAACGACGCCTCTTACCGATAAACTAAACTAAATCCACCAAGGTCAAGTAGTTTTCGGGGTTCAGTGTGTCGTCGATGAGTGAGAGATCTTTGCTAAAACCGGACGCTATCGTAGGAAATTCGTATATCGTAAAGAATTTGAAGAATGTTCATTCATCATTCATTTGCTGAAGCGAGTGGTTGTTTAAGGCCGGGTCTCTAGACAACCAACCTAGAAGCATCATTTATATTAGTGGGAATAAAATTATTAGGTTACTTTATATGTCTTCAATAAATCAATAAACACTCCATCAAGTTCAATCACGTTAGCAGTAGTTTAAAGTAGTTGTCAGTTAGCAATTTTGTAGGTAAAATAAAAATATATTTTTGCGAATATCCCAAACTCCCTAAACATTTGTTTAGCGAGTTTGGGATATTCGTTGTTAGTTTGCGCGATACAAATACAACATTTTTTATTTAAAAAGTAAAGGTCAACGGTGAAAAGTGGTATACCGCCAGGGAATAAAAATATATGTTAACTGATCGAGTTTCTAGAAATCTATCCGAAGTTTAAGGCGTTGTGCTTTGTTCAGTATCCATAATTAGATATTGTAAAAGCTTTAAATATAAAGATCGTACTCTCAAAGATACATTTCTGAAAAAAGTTGATTTTTATTTGAATGATAATTGTACGATAACTTTGCTTCTTTGGCCTCAAGCGTAAATGCTGAGCGTGGAGACTTGGGTTCGCTCCTCAGGTTTCTTAAAACAGCTCAAACTTTCCATTTGTGTACGGTTAGTATAAATAGGTTTCACTCCTATTACAAGAAACTTAAAAACATACTTCCACAGTGGGTATAGGTATACCATCAAATTTCTGCCTAACATGGAATGGGTGAAAGCGTATTATAATGTATATAATTGGACTAAGTTACTTAGTGAAATAGGTACCTACATGTGCTAATATCATCTCAGAACATTATTTTAGAGTCCCAAGATAAAGTGCTAACAGCTCTAACTTAATTTTACCCTACTCCTAAACCTCTCTAGCCCTAATTTACCTTAGATTCTGTCAATATTACCCACCCCTATTCGCCGTGTGTATCAACGTACTCACAGAAACATCACAGCGCGCTTAATCTCCTAAACCTCTCGTACAAGCTTTTAAGCATCTATATTAACTGATTTATGTCTATATACCACATAGTGTATAAAAGTTGAGCTAAGTGACTTTAAAAGCAAATGTAACAATGCACTAAACAATTATCGTTCGAGTAAAACGCGCTTGACTGTCTGGCTTTTTATCTAAGGTTTTTGTTAATTTTGCTTGCATACATATTTATATTTTTGTGTTAAGAGAACATGATTCAAAGCTGATCATCCTCAGTATTTATTAAGGTAATTTGGTATTAAGGTAATTGCTGTTGAACTAAGTCTACAATTATTGTCAATTATTATTATTATTCTACTTATTTTAGGTAGTCATATCAAATACCAAATTAATTTTAACAATAAATGTATTATGAATATAATAATATGTACTACAAGTTATTTTTTATTTGAAAATGCTTATTATTATAATTATATTACAATAGGTTCTTGTTTTTTTCTCTATATGCCATAACATGATTGGCTTCTACAACAAAATACAAATAGATAACACTAAATACATCTTTATAAGAGGAAAATGAAAGCTATGTGTGCTCGGCCTGACACATCACTACTTACAATCGCAAACTAATGGCGTGGTACAGTCAGCTTCATGACGTCTATATGAAAATAAATAAATCTTTAAAAATACTATATTTCACATGCAGTATTTTATTATCACACCTAAAAACATATTTACAAGGTAATAATGTGTTTAGAATAGAAGAGCATAACATATTTTTCAGGCTAACTGTACGTTGTATATTTGACGCATATACATAATTATTTACAACTTAATTTTGTGGCAAAGGCTGAAATTGAAAATGATTACATTTTCCATTATCCATCAGGTAGAGTTGTTGAAGTGTGTTGATTAAGTCATAATAATATGTCAATAATATGTTTCGAAAGCTGTGGCAATAATGCTATCTTCTATTAATGGATGAAATACAAGAATATAATATAAATCTTGTTCAATATTTTGACGTTAAATAACAATAGAGTCAGTGAGTTTAGGGCCCTATATGATTGAAGACTTCAAATTGCGAGAATGTTGTTTGTTGTTTGAATAATAACGTATGTTTGCTTTTGTAAAGTAATTATATTTCAGAGATGTAATTAATAATCACGAGTATCAAAGGTAAATGTTTTGTTGAAATTATAATATATTAAAAGCAATTTTATGATAAGACAAATAAATATGAAGAGGTTGAATTTCATAATTCAACCTCTTTATATTTATTTTTTCTGTTCTAAAATTAATTTCAGATAAGATCATTCTTAGAATAAGTCAGGAAGTTGCTTGTAAAAAATATGTCATATACTTAATCAAAGATAAAGAACTTCGATCCTTACATATATTATCTGTATCCTGGAATTATAACTATCTGTAGACCAGTAGGTATTATACTTTTCATATACGAACGATAGTTGGAAAAATAAAATAAATATGCAAAAGTTGTAACATTGTTCAGCAATTCTCAGTTCAAAAATAGAAAAAAGCTGTCAAATATACCCACTTTTTGTAGATTTTCTCCATATACCTACGTGTTTTATATTTAGTATGTGCTTGACTGTAGATCAATTAATGTTAGTACGATTAAATAATATCAATATACCCTGTGAATAAACCTTATAAGATTCGTTAGAAGTACAGTCATTTATTTAAACTTCTAATATTTGTTTAAGTGTAAGAAATAGGTAAGAAAAAATAAAAGACAAGAGATATATTGTTTGTACAATTGTGTTTAAGTGGATTGATCGTGTGAAAGCGCTTTGGAGGAGATAATCCTTTTATACCAAGTAAGTTCACATTAATTCTAGAAATTTTAGACTACTACGGCATATTTTTGTTCATAATTCCACCATCTTGAGTTTAAGCAAGGCGGAATTATTCGCGTCGCAATCTAAACTACGGTATTATTCAAATTTCTGGGCGAAAGGAACTTAGGTCTTATTTAAGTTTATTGCTTTTAATAGTACGTTTGACCTAAACTTTGTTTTATTTGGGTCTGTAATTCAATTAGTCACGTAATTAATTTAGCACTTGCTATATTGCTTTTAGGATCAGTTGTTGTTGTACTGTTATTTATATATATATTTTTTGAAATACTTATCTTTATTAATTTTATTTACTTTATTATAACATAACTTATGTTTTCCTATTTGATGTTAAATTTAGTGGCTGGATTTGGATTACAAAGAGATCGTCATGTATTTGTAATTATATTACTGCTTATAAATACTTTTTAATATTATTGGTTGCCATTTAGCCAGCACAATAATTAGCCACGGTATAATTAAATCAATCTTATTTAAATTGTCAGAGAAGGATGATTTTTAACCAATAACCAGTTTGATAACTTCATAACAGTGGCATCTCAGCCGTTTTAAGCAATTTTTGCTTTCGTACGTTGCCGAGAGGGCTTTTTAATAGTAATTGCTAAACTCCAAACCAGGACAAAATATTTTGGGTATATTACAAACTACTGCAGCAGATTATTTGTTCGCCAGACGAACGGCAAAAAACCTTTTAAAACTCAAAGCTATAATATCAGTCATACAGGTATTTCCTTATGTGCTCCACTGAATAAACAAACACCGTGTACTCAGAGCTTTTAGTGCAGATAAAATCAGTGTAGCAGTCGTTGAAAACGGGAGTTATGCATTCAAACAACTTTTATGTCGTTGAGACATGAACAAGATGCCAGTTGAATTTATTTTCAGTTATGTATACAAGGAGGTTGATAAGATGAAGTCATCCTTCAGTGTATAATTTTTGTTGTATAAATTTTAATTTTAAATATATACAATCACGCCTTTTTCCTATGGAGATAGATAGAAACTACAGAATGCCATGCGCTACGATCGTTTGTAATATTACTTCCAAATAATTATCACATGCTTAATCGGTGAAAGAAAACCTGCACCGCACTGGACTAGAGTCTAGAGTAATGGATTATAACCTAATGCGTCTCGTCTCTAGACATGGGACTTAGCAGTGGGACAATAGTATACTTTTTTGCTCGATATCAATAAGTGCAACAGGTAGGCACTTGAAATATTCACAAAATACTCAGTTGTATTTTTACTTTAATAATAAGTAAAAAAAAAAAAAAAAAAATTTAAGGGGAATTTGTATGGGAGCCCCCCACACAAAAACGCAATTTTTTGCCTCATTTTGTACGGAACCCTTCGTGCGTGAGCCCGACTCGCACTTGGCTGGTTTTGTTATAACAGCTTTGCCCCCAACGAAACGCCAGCGCCGCTTCCTTTAATAACTTCTCAAATCTGCTATCAAATTAGGAACCTTTGTAATATCACTATAAGGATAAAATTAGGTCAAATCCATTTTTTTCTAAACGCTGAATTTTTTAACGTCGAAGATTATTTGACCGTCTTCATTCCTAATTGATTTTATTCTGGTCGTGAGAGATTGACAACGATTCATATTAACGAAAAAAATTTGTTCAAGAGATATCTTTGAGTTTTGGATTTGGATTGAATTTTAATTACTAACTGCCTTATTGATTAATAAAGTATAGAAAACAAAACTGACTGGTGACTGCCACACTAAAGATATTAGAAAAAATCGGCCAAGTGCGAGTCGGACTCACGCACACAGGGTTCCGTACCATTGACTAGGTAAACAGCAGTGGCTACACCATTGAATGCAAGGTAAATTGCGGTTTACCATTTATGACGTATTAAAAAATATATACCAACTAGATCTTGTTCAAACCAATTTTCGGTGAAAGTTTGCATGGTAATGGTACATCATATATTTTTTTTTTGTTTTATCATTCTCTTATTTTGAAAGTTACAGGGGGAGGGACACACATTTTACCACTTTGGAAGTGTCTCTCGCGCAAACTATTCAGTTTAGAAGTAAATAATATTAGAAACCTTAATATTATTTTTTCAGTTCTACGGATATGGGGAACCCCAAAAATTTATTGTTTTTTTTTTTCTATTTTTGTGCATAAATCTTAATGCGGTTCACAGAATACATCTACTTACCAAGATTCAACAGTAGGTATAGTTCTTATAGTTTCGGACAAGAATGGCTGTGACATACGGACGGACAGACAGACAGATAGACATGACGAATCTATAAGGGTTCCGTTTTTTTTCCATTTGGCTACGGTACCCCAAAAATGTAATTACCTCAAAATTTTATGACTGTTGCAGACAAACGTAAATTACATTTTAAAAATGCAACTGACTTGAAAACTCATTGAACTTCCGTTCTTCCCAGGAAATATAATTTCAGATAAAGTTGATGTCTTATGCCTTTCAAGAGTTAAGTCGGAAATGTTAGTTTATATCAAAAATGTTAGTAAAATTTTGCAGTGAAGCAAAGTAGAACTTTTCTGTCCCGCTGCACTTTAATAGAATTAGTATTAGTTTCAAGCAAATTTTACTTTCAATAAAATTTGAGATCTCAAGGTATCAAAAATTTTAATGATTTGCTGCGAAAACTAATGACGATTCATAAAATATTTCATGTTGATGGTATATTTTACATACATAACAATTACCCACAAAATGAGTCTATGGGATGGAGTCCCTTTACCTGGAATCAACCCATACGGGAAGTTTATATGTTTTCTTACACATACACACACACACACACACACAATCTTGTTTAAATTAAAAATAATTTAATAACTAGTTTAATATTTGTTACTGTTATAATTATTTCGCTATGGAAGAGCGGGGCCTCCTAACACAGGCAAAAATTGCTTAAAAGGAGTCCCCAATCACAATCACCCATTTGCTGTAACTAATTTCTTGAATAAAACATTTTGTTTTTTTTTTTTTTCTTATCTAAATCAGCACCCGTCTGAATCAGGATCCCCAGCACACGTCTTCTGTGTCCACTCAGGAGAGTCTATTATAGCCAAATTACTTAACATTAAATGTGTTAAAAAATCTCGAACTGTTTTTACAGGGTCGGCATCGCAGCCGGGGTCCAGCGATAAGAGCTGGACCGAACTGGTACTGGCTGGGTTGTGGTGCATGCTTTTGCGAATCCCATGGCCCCGGCAATAGGGTTGGTGGCTTTGACGGGTGCGGTTTTTTAGTCGGTAAAAACTTATGCGGAGTCCGACACACCCCGTCCCCTCCCCAGGCGATGAGACGGTCCATAAAGGATTTTTCCGCACTAAAAGGAAAAAAAGGGTCGGCATCGCGCGAGCGACACCTCCGGTGATGCAAACGTCCATAAACTGCGGCTTGTTTGCCACCCTTGAGTTACACGTCGCAAACGTTACAAACTGCCTACTGTTACAGATATGTAACACTGTAACACGGCACGTGGGTGACACATCAATTTCGCCATCTAATGCTAACGTTGATGGAGTACGTGCCGCAGCCGGTGGCGCACTGTACATGACTTACAGTCAACATCTGGATATTACGGATGTAATATAATATATTGACGACCCGATTAGCCCAGTGGTAGTTTACGCTGCTTTCAGTGCGGTTTCCTGTGTTTGAATCTCGGTATGGACAAATATATAGTAGTAGGGGAGCCCACGATGCTAAATGTGGATTTACTCGAGCGTCGCGGAAACCTATTAGATTTAGTAGATTAGATGATAGGAAGAAAAAATGGTCTATAATGTTTCCACTTTTAGTGGTGGGAGAAGCGTCTACAGATTTTCAACACAGAGAAACAGTGAAATACTCCAGCGCGACAGATATTGATATTTTGTATGCGCCAGCATGTCGCTTAATTAAAATATATAGTAATCTGTCGATTTGCATGGTGGGGGTGGCTATGCGGGAGGGGTCATGAATTAAAAAATATATAATTCCCCGAACGCTTCAGATTTTCAAAGGGGGTGTTCAGTTAGTGTTACAGATATTGCTCGCAGTGAAATGTCGAAAATTTAAAATCTTCCATTTTGATCTTAATTAACATTTTTAATTACACCCTTGCTTGCGGAAATCGTCATATTATACTTTTCGGTTATCCTGGTGTTAACATAGATATACAGAGGTATACATAGATACCTCTTTAATAAATACAACAACGACCGCGCTCGAATAAGTCCAGTTTTTACAACTTTCTTACCGTCGCACCCCTTTAGGTTGCGCTTAACTTGTCAGATTAGTGAATATGGTACTCCTTAGCAAGGAATTAACCTCCACTATCTTAATCTGACGCGCTCGAGATTTTCATAAATGTTTTTTTACGTGTCCCCTGAGTGTTGTGGCGTTGACTAATAAGTAATACCAATTTTCACATATACAAAGCCCAGAGCTGAAACAGCTATTTGTAGATATATTATATATATACAAATAGCTATTTCAGAATATAGATCGTACAAATATTTGCTGGATCAAACCCATGACGCACAAGCCGATCGCTTAGCCACTGCGGTAACCGAATCGTCAAATTCTTACTGATCCCAGTATGATAAAAACGTAAATGGGAGATTTCTTTGGAAAAATCAAAATATAAACCATTATTCACCTAGTGTATAAAGATTTTTATATTTTTTTGCATATTCTTATTATAGGGTTACCTGCTCGGATACAACTAAACTTACAAGTATCTATGAAAAGGCCATAACTTACCTATTATTAACTGATATAATATTCACAAGTCAAAGTTGGGCCAATTATGTTACCTTGAGGTATCCAATCACCGACAAGTCTTTATTAAGGTTAATTCCGGTTATTTGAAAGCTCCTTATAAGATAATAAATTATATCATTTCATTAGGTTGAGATAAACGGAGAGTGTCTGTGGTAAAATGATTGAGAAAAAAGGCTTATGGTATTAATATTGCTTATAATAATGTCGAATATAGGAAACACATTCGTTTTTAACGCTTCGTGTGTATATGAGTAGTATCAATTCAATTTATTTTGTACTTTCTCACGTCTATTTAGTTTTTCAAATTTAATAAAAAAGAAAATGAATGACAATTCTCAGAGCAGATTGCAAACAATTAATCTATTATCTGAGTTAGGCCAAGAGTAGGTAGCTTCAAAAATGTATTGCTTTTAACAAAATCACCACGGGATGTGAAACAATCTAAAAAATAAGAACATGTCTCAACATAGATTAGTGGAATTAAATTTTCTTTGTGATTTTTCCCGTGACTTTCACTTATATACATTTTTGTACATAACTTTCTATTTTAATAATCCCGATAGTATCGCCTTTTATCCGATTTTGTACGAAATAATAATTTCGTATACCAATAATGTATTTAACAAGCGAATCGCTAACTCAGGGAATTCGCAGAACTTTAAGGACGATTTCATTTTATAACAATAATACAAATCGGTTTTGGGTCACTTTGGAGTTCTCCGCGAACATCTGGTCGTAATTGTTTTAGTTTTACGATGACATGTGAAAACGAAACTTTGTCGACAGTTCGCAAAACGAACCGTTTATTTGGCATTCAGAAAGTTAAGCGCACAATTGTGTTACGTGACGTTTCGTTAATGTAAGTAAATTTATACATAGAATATTTAATATACAAAATATACTCATATTAGCGACATACCTACACAGTAATACGTAATCTGAAAACACTAAATGTTGAAAAGCTTTTATATTAGTTTAAATGATATGTCAATTTATTGTGTTCTAGTCTTTAGGTTCGAATTCAAGGCAGAAATCTAATATTTTTTAAATAATGTTTAAGACATTATTTTCCAGACATCATTATTCCGTGGTAAGCAACGAGGCTTGTGTTACGGATAATAGATGGTTGATATACTACATATATACCTTTTTTTGTAAATACATACATATTGTACATCCATGACTCGGACACAAATGATAATGCTTATCACACAAACATTTGTCTGTACTGGGATTCGAACCCGGGACCCATAGAACAGCAGGCAGCGTTAACTAAACCACTGCTGAGCTAAACAGGTCGTCAAAATGTGGGTATACATTAGTATACCTCTGCCTCACCCTTCGAGAACGACAGGCGTGATGGTAAGTCATGTACTTCTACGGTGTGTCACCGTACTAGGTCAGATCTAAAAATTCCTCCCTCAGTAAAACACTTGGTATTGAATGAAACGTTACATCAACATAATATTATTATGATCTTTAGCCATCATCAACCCATTAACGTCCCACTGCTGGGCACGGGTCTCTTCTCATTTGAGATTAGGCTATAGTCCACCACGCTAGCCTACTGCGGGTTGTCAGACTTCACATGCCATCGAGACAAATCTCTCAAGCACGCAGGTTTCCTCATGATGTTTTCTTTCATCGTTTGAGTGGGAGATAATTACGTACATAACTTCCGAAAAGTCAGTGGTTTGAACTCGAGACCATAGACATCTCAGTCCTCTGGTCACACCACTAGGCTACCACAGCTCCTCTCTCTATCTATGCTCTTTAGTGTATCTAACTTATCATTATATACCCTGGGGATATTGGTACTAGGGACAATCAGCTGATATACGTAATTTTTTGATGAAATGATTATTTCTAGGGAATTGTATACGCTTTTATAATAAACTACCGAAATGTGTCACCGATCTCACCGGCAAGACATTTAAAAATCATGTGAAATCTGTTCTTGTCAAGAAAGCCTATTATAAAATCAAGGACTAGTTTTGTCTGGAATAGTGTTTTGTACCTTGTTGCGTATTATGCTTCAAACTAGACTTTACTAGAAAATTCACTTAGGTATTGTATATGATTTCACTATCACGCTTGTCTCATATAAGGGTAAACAGAGAATAAGTATTGTTTTCGCTTCAGCTCTAGAGTGAGTCTTAACTTGACTTGGCAACGACACAACACAAAATAGACAGATTTTCAAGACATCATCAGGTAGGTACGTACCGAATATTAAACAATTTTTTCTTTGATATAATTGTTGTTGGTTTTACAGCTGATGATGTATATTTATTTTAAATAAGTGTCATCAATTCGAAGTTCATTATGAAAGCAACTTATGAATACAACCAAGAAAGCTGTTTCATTCTCTTTTTAAGGTTCAACGTTCAGTTGATTATATTTTCAAATTGCTTTTTGAAAATAGCACTTACAAAGGCGTTCGTGCAGATACAAGATGTTCAAAGTATTGGGTGATTAAGTATACATTCCAACGCCTATATTTTATTCAGTCTTTATTGTTTAGATACAAGGTTTGTATACTTACGATGGCTGAATTCCTTACAAACGTTCTAATGAATTAAACATATTTCAATCATTAGATATTTTACACAGCGCCATATATTTGCATTAGGCGTGTGTAACTCTTTTCGGAACCGACTCACTGATTCGAATCATTGAAGTGATACAAAAGATTGGATCAGTAACAATGTTTCAAACGCATCATTTGGATCTGAATCATTACTTCGCTCTCTGCTCATTCCGCGCGACGCGTCGTCGCGATGCGATTGAGCCACTGAGCAGTGAGCGATCGAGAGAGACTGAGGCCTGAGATACACTGAGCCACTGAGTCACTTCGCTGAAGCACTCGCGAGTGAGCGGGCGACATAGTTACAATCTATACAAGTCAGAAAGAGATACCAAATGAGATGTGTATCACTCACACA
Organism: Craniophora ligustri; assembly: GCA_905163465.1. Lineage (NCBI taxonomy): Eukaryota > Metazoa > Arthropoda > Insecta > Lepidoptera > Noctuidae > Craniophora > Craniophora ligustri. Next base: position 2,600,024 of record LR990960.1, on the reverse strand, counting down.
TTCAGAAATTTTCGTTGTCATTATCCATGCACGTAAAAATGACCACTAAGGCGCTTACGTATCAAATACTATACGGTCGTTTTTTGCTTATAATGTTTGATCTAAGAGATACCAAATGAGATGTTCACACATACATTCACAGATTTTCGTTGTCGTTATCCATGCACGTAAAAATGACCACTAAGGCGCTTTCGTATCAAATACTATACGGTCGTTTTTTGCATATAATGTTTTCTCTAACATTTATCGTTTTAAGTTGATGCGGCACGCGAAAGATTGTTTAGGTTCGTTCGCGCCGATTTACGAAAACATTGTAGTTCAGAGTTCTGTTTTTATGATTTGATTGCGATAGTGATTAGTGTTTTGACTTACTTTCTTCCTTTTATTCATAAAGTTAGAGCTAAGAGACTTTACGTGAGAATTTTGTGTTAGAGCCGATGATCCAAATGAGCCAAATGAAACATATCAGTGATTCAGATCATTTCAGTGAGCGAGATGCAAATGATCCAATCCCAAAAATGATACACTTTGCCCGCCTCTAATTTGCATATCTAGATTAGTTATTAACGTATAAATGTAGATCACTTCTACAAGTAGTCTGAAGTGACCTTGATTGGAAGTGCGTGCCATGCGTGTTGTCATACGTAGTCATATCTTGGTACATTGTTTACAGTCACGCACATAACCTTGGAGGCGACTGCACAAAGCACGGCATAAGAGACCATTCTTGTTTAAAAATTATATTGATATATAACGTGATAACCAGTCCTGGATTAGCTCTTAAGCTATTTGAGCAATTGCTTAGGGGCATCCCTTCTAGGGGGGCACACGATCGAGAATTAATACGGAATATCAAGGTGTAGGGTGCCAACCTGCAGTAGGCTAGCTTGGTGGACTATAGCCTAATCCCTCTCAAATGAGAGGAGACCCGTGCCCAGCAGTGGGACGTTAATGGGTTGATGATGATCAAGGTGTAGGGTGCCGGGGCTAAGGAAAAGGTTAGCCGAGTTGTTTTGTAATGTTTTGTGTGTTGTATGTGGGATGAGGTTTTTAGGCCCACAACCCAAGATTACTTAAGGCATCTAGTTTCCTTAATTTAGCACTGGTGATAGCTAACTTCATGTAAATTAGTAAAGTAGTGTAGCACGATACATTTATTAGAATATAATTTCTTGCCAAAAAACACATTAAAGTAACATCCTTCTTGTACTTACATTTCACCCTCCGGTAGATTCAGTGTGATGCTTCCTTGGACTTGTTGGCCATACTTCAGGTAGCCAAATATTCCGACGATACCGTACAATATGGCGACGAAGACCATTGTAACATTCAGGACACTGGGACAGCCAAGGAAATGCTGAGGCTTGGCCATCTCGTTTTCCACTGGCATGACCACGTTGATGCCCTCCATGGCGAATATTGCTGTACTGGAAGAAAATAAGCAAGGTATAGAAAGTGAGATAAGCTGTAATGAAAAGTGGGCTATACTTGCAAAAGACGAGTCCATAAGGCTTTAGGCAATGTGGAAAGCCCAGGGCGGATGAACACAGTGGGAAAATGATAAATGTTTCTGATATGAATTAGCGAGATAAAATCTAAAGAAATCTGACTTCTAGAAAATAACGGCGTATCGCTGAAACAGTGAAAGCATCATGAAGGAACCTAAAGGATTTGATTGACTGCACGTAAATTTACAGCGTGCGACAGCGTGTGAGTAAACACTCAATGTGAAATGAGAGCCCTACGTAGTTGATACAAGGAAATAAATATCATGCTTATTTACCATACCAATGAAATCAAAGAAAAGTCAGTCTTTATTCAGGTTTTTGACGAGGTTTCAAATTTAATTTATTTCAGATTTAATTATTGTACCTATATAAATTGAAAAACTTAATTATTGGGCGTACACATTAAAAATAAATTGTGGGTAGGTATAGTGGGTTGCTTTTTAAGTCTGACGAGACAACAATTTCAACCCTTTATTGAAAGCAATCTTCTTAATTTTCTTGTAATTTCATCCAATTTAAATTTTTTTGGCTTGTAGCAGGAATTTAGATTGACGTCAATTACAAAATTCCACTCGTACAGTGGAACAAGAAAAATCTCGATAAAAGTACTAATAAAGATAATCAAACTGTGATCAGATTTAGGAAGTTGACTCATTTCCCTAGTAAGCTACAAACTTGCTTCTATATTATATATTCTATCTAGGGAAACAGTAAATACAACTGTAATTGTTTTATAGACAAACACGGTTAAGGCTATTTTAACTCGTTTTGAAATTCCCTTCAGTGTTTAGTCCGAAAACGGAGCTTCTATTGTGCGTTTGACAAAGCTTACGACGGAGAAATTAATCCAGCTTTTGGTAACAAACTAAGCGGAATGATAAGATTCAAAGACTGCTACAGTGCGCACGGGGTTCTTTCGTTTTCCCAATTTTGTCAGTCTTTTTTTTTGTCTTTTCTTTTGTCAGCCTTTGAGCGTTTTTTTATTAAATTAGGACAATAAATACTAAAGATAAGGTTCAAAGAATTTTGGAATAAAAACTCGTATTCCTCTCATGCGTCGCATCGAATACAGTAACAGTTAGTATTAGAAAGAGACAGAATGTCATGAGGCCATTATGTCGCTATTTTAGTTTAGTCATTTATGTTCCCGTGAAACTTAGTGTTCATTACACAATTTAATATATTATTAGAATCTCGATGAAACCAAATAATATTTCAAAATAAACCAAAGGCTTAATATTATTATTTTTATGACATCTATTATTGCGTTTGATACAAACTCAGTACAGTAGTAAAACAGTGAAACATGTATATGTTGCAGTCAAAATCAATTTTGACCCACCAACTTAGTCAATACTACTTGATTGTTTTATTCAGTCAAAAGTAGTTTTGACTGGTTAAGAGTTTTGACTGCAACATATACATGGATTGCATTTATATTAGGCATAATTGGACTATATAATTATTCAATAAGCTCTATGTTTAGCATAAGGTTCAACCTGCATAATACCTCAAGGAAGTAAATGATTTTAATTTTCTGTTTTAATTATATTTCGAATGCATTCCGAAGTATGTTTGTAAATAGGTATACATTTCATAAAACTGAAATTTTGGCACAATATTCAACAATTAAAAACGTAATATGTATGTATATAATAATTTCTGCAAAGTACAACCTTATTACGCAAGAAATAAAGGTGAAACTTGCCCATCTCCCATCTTTCAGACTTCTATTGCATGTACGAAAAAAGCTGCAATACATTAGAAAATCATAAAACCAGATATTACTATTAATATTATTATGCTAAATCATTACAAAGTAGATGAAATCAAAACCTATATTTTTTTAAAGGAAATTTTGAAAATAAATCTGCTTATAAAAAACCATTAAAACTCCTAAAATTCGTACGTAAATAAAATATAACGAACCTTCATATATTCGTGTAAATCTAAGATTGTTTAAACCACTGTATTGCCGATAAAAATATATTAATATATCGGTCCTGCTTAGAAAACGACAACATGTATATGAGATAATTTCAGATTATGTCATATAAATGTCCATAAGTTCACAAAAAGCATGGTCACAATAAGTTTTTAAACTACAAAGCTATGTATGAACCTTTTCTACTTTTTTCTAAATGAAAAATGAAGATAACTCACACAGGTGTAATCTAATAGTATGTTAGCTTTCAACTTTATTATCATGATCATTAAGTTAAAATTTCATTAATAGCCAACGTTTTTATAAAGTCATGACGATATTGGCAATATTGTGTGACTGAGGACATAATAAATGGAATTAAACAATAAATAATCATCTAGTCATTATTTTAAGGGACCATTGCTAATCTAAATTGTTTGCGGCAGCTAATTGAGTAAAATTATATATTTAATACTTTATCAAAATTCTTAAATGTTTATCCATTGCCTAATTATAAAAAAAAAATGGAAATAGATACTGCGGAATTGAGTGGCGTTAGATATAAAAAAATAATTTATATATAAAATATATTTATTCCATTAGCATAATTGCAATTGAACCTCAGACGAGCAACTTTCGGACCACACAAAAGTGGCTGGTTGATATTAAGTGTAAAATCGCTTGTTAAACATAAAACAAATCTGCTATTATTACATATCAGCTGTTTTTGAATTAATTATTATGCAAAAAGAACATAAAATGGCTCAATTTTTGTTGCTCTTGATGAGCTTTTTAGTATTTGCTAAATATAATCTACTTACATATTCAATCAATCAAAAAGCCCAATGTAATCTACAAAGGCTTAGGTTTTTTTCTCTCTTGTTGTGGTGTTGCTGTATAGTGTTTTATCAAAACAAATTCTGGCATTCCAAAATGTATCTGCATAGAATCATCATCATCATCAGCCCATAATTGTCCCACTGCTGGGCACGGGTCTCCTCTCATTTGAGAGAGATTAGGTCCACCACGCTAGCCTACTGCGGGTTGGCAAATTTCACATGCCACCGAGAAAATCTCACGTTGCATATTTTTCACGATGTTTTCCTTCACCGTTTGAGCATGTGATAACTACGCACATAACTTCCGAGGTCAGTTGTGCCCGGGTTTGAACTCGAGACCTTTGACATGTCAGTCTACTGGTCACACCACTAGACTACCACAGCTGTATCGAATACTAAATAACAATTCACATAAATTATTTTGAATGTGTTTGTAATGTCAGAGTGAGAAAACACACGACAGAAAAGAGAGAGAAAACATGCCTCGAATGTTGGTTAACTAGTAGATATCAATACTATTAGTATATGTGGCACAGAATTTAAGGTGGAAGCTCCACTGTATTATTACTGCTCCAGCTGTTTTATTGATTTAAATGATTATAATTCTGTAACTAAATACCTATTACAGGCGCGAATCATATTTTGTTTAATGTACAGCCTGACAATGACCGGCAAATTGCAAAAAACGTACGAAAATTTGAATTTTGCAGGCTAGCGTGGAGCTTCCACCTTAAGGAGGTAGTCGTTAGACTGTCACTTCTGTGCCCAGCAGTGGAACTCTTATATAGGTTGCTAATTATTATGTAGGTACCTATATAGTTATCTGCAGTGATCCAACATTATGTAGATTTGGATACCTACACAAGATTGTATCGCTGCACATACACACTCACAAACTAGTCTCTCTTAAGTATATTGAAACAATAACGCGACTATAATAATAGTAAATAGTATATCGATGCATTTCTATACTTTATCTCAACGTCTTATATGATTGTAAAGTAGATATAGTACATAATAAATAATACCTACATATATAATATTGACTGTTGACAGATGTAATTGATTATAAACAATTGATTTGTGATAAAATATTTCATTTGTTTTATTTAAGTGCGTAAACTATCGTAATCGTTTTGAGATGTTGGGCATGGCGAGATTCTTCGCTCAAATTGAGCTGCCCGACTGGGGAAGCACCTCCGCCTTACAGAAGACCGCAGTGAATCAACAATAATTCTATTTCTGTGAGTGAGTAAGGTATCGAGGTCTCGTTGGGGAGAGACTATTAGTAAAAACTAAACTTTAATTACTCGAAAGTTGAAGTTGAATCATCAATGTAATATAGAATCTTAGGTTTTCGAGTAATTAAAGTTTACATTTTAATAATTTACCATTGTAATCTATATTTGACGACCTGTTTGTCGCAGAGGCTGAGAGACCTGGTTGCACGTCACGGGTTGCGGGTTCGATCCCCGCACGGAGCAAATATTTGTATGCTATACAGGTAGTTGTTCCGGATCTGGGCGTTTGTGTATGGGAAAATTTGTGTTTGTAGACGAACCCACGACACAGAACAAAATCCTAGTGTAGGGCAACGTTTTACTAGAGAAGAGAAAGAGATATTTTATACCATCAGAAAGTAGAGATTTCAACGAATAAAAGGCAAAAAAGAACATTTAATAAAGTCTGATATTTTGACGGGAGTTTAGATTGAAAATTAGGGTACTTTATCGGTATTAAGTTAAACTAAGGTGATTTGTATCTACATATCTGAACAAATAAACCTGGATAGCGGACTGTCTTACCTACCTACTATTGCCATTAAAACCATTTCATTCAAATCAGTAAAAAAATCAGTAGAACATTATGTTAAAGTAACTTAATTAAGCAAGTCGAGCAGTGTACATTTCAGTAAATAAGGAGACATCTTCAAAAGATTTATTGTATACTAAAGCAAAAAAAGGGTAGATAAATCTACCGTTACGTAATAGATAATAATATGAAAGTGCTCGTTATAAACATCAAATAATGAACTCCGGCAAACTCTTTGATATCAATTATTTGTTGTTGTTTTATTTAATTTTTCAACTTTGTTACGTGATAAAGAAATGAGGTATGTCTGACATTTAATAAAATCGAATAGGTACTTAATTTGTAAATCTTAACATTGTCAGATATTTTTTTCACAAGCGCGGTGTCGATTAATTTAGATATTTAAGTATATTTTCGGAACTGCTGAGCGTTTTTACAGATAGAATTTCGCGCGGCGCCTTTTTACTACCTACACAAACATATTCGTAAATACTATATTCATAGGTCATAGGTACCTGCGGGTTTAAACCTCTGAGCATTCCTTCAATTTAAAATTGCATTCCTACATAATATAGGTACGTAGTATACCTAATACGTTTAAAAACACTACAACAATACTAATTTAGTAGGTATTTATTTGCGCATGGAGTTGCAAGCTAGTTAAGGACGGCTGGTAAAAGTGGTAAAGTTAAACAAGGACTACCAACTTAATCCTAGACTCCTCGTTTATAAAACATTGTATAGATACATATTAACTATAAGGGGTCACCCTATACATAAGTGAATATCTATAAGGGGCTAAGGGGTCAAATAGGGGCTGAATAAAGAGTACCTACTCTGGCGAGGATGTTGCGAAAGTGGTGCTCACACACAAATGGTGCGTGTTCCGTATACATTGAACATATAACAAGGCCGAATTATATTATAATAACAACGCAGGGAAATGTACTATTCTCCTGTAACACGAATAATACGTAAAAATATTCAATCTCATTTGTTTTTTTGTACACAATACTAAATTCGTGTAATTTGTGTGGTTATTGAAGAAAAAGTCGAAAATGAAAGGTCCAAGTTACAGTAATTTTTTTTCATACCTATAACATAACATGCAATCACGCCTACGTTACAAAAGGGTTAGGCAGAGCTGTACTAATGTAGACTCACATGTATAAGTTATATAATTAATTAGAAATGAAAAGTTACTTTTCAAATCTTGCTAAATTTGAAAATTTGAAAAGTACCCCTGTATCAAGTAAAAGTTATTGCCCATTAACGTAGGTAGAAGCATACATTTCTACCTGCTACGATACTAATCAACTCTTTACGATTCATCTAACTTCATGAATCTCCTCATGGTTCCTTGCTAGTTCGGAATAACCTATGCAATTTAATTACAGATAAATAGGTTCTGCGATCTGAGACGTCATCGGTCTCTTCCCTTCACTCCACATTTGCTCTGTATAGGTACTATTAGGTACCAGTTTCGTCAGTTCCTTTAATAGGGCTCTATTAGGTACTCTACATATTCACCGATTTCTGAGGCGTGGGTTCAAATGCTGGTAGTTGTAATAATGTGAAGATATGTTTATTTATATCCATCTAAACAATGACATATTATTATATAGACGCGTCATGCACGAACATTACGGCTATGCAAAATGGCGACAGCTACTAATTTGTGCTAAGAAAGGGAAAGACACAATTTTTATCTTTCACTGTTGTAGTATAATTTGTAAACACATGAAGGCATCTTGTTCTCAGGAAGTATAAAACTATTAAGCACGAATTATTTTTTCGGGACGTACCCTCGCAACGCTGGTTGGTTCGTCACTAAGCGCGATCCCGGCAATTTCCTTGATTTCTTGTTGCCATTTTAGAGAGCGGGTAACGTATCTATAGTTTTTATATCATTGCATCTAAACTATCAGGTATTTCTTTATGTGTTAAAATTTGTAGTAAAAATTTAGTCAAAATCCTATTTACTGTCTCACTGCTGATATTGGTATCAAGGCTAGGAATTAGGCTATTGTTCACCAAGCTAGCTTAGTGTGGATTGGCAAACTTCTTACATCATCATCATCAACCCATTAACGTCCCACTGCTAGGCACGGGTCTCCTCTCATTTGAGAGGGATTAGGCTATCACACTACCACCACGCTAGCCAGTGGGCTAGCGTGGTGGACTATAGCCTAATCCTGCATTACCATATAATGAAGAGTACTACTCTGGCAAAAGGCGATTAGATATTTCTTTATTAAAAAGGATCGTTCCTCCATTCTAAAAAACCCAAATATTTATGATTTAATATACACAACACCTAGACCCGGAACAACTACCAATTACATGCAGACATCCACATGTCTGATACTTAGTTAACTAATTTATTTTTAAAATTTGCGCCACATAACATTTGCAGTGTTATATGTATTTTTAAAAACTTAATGTCAGATCTAGAACCCCTCTCAACGATTTTAAGGTAACAATAGTAGATATTAACTACTAGCCTGTAGAAAAATCTGTCAAACGAGCCGTTAAATAATTTTATTATTAGTGATCAACACTTGAGTGTTGATACCTAAACTTAAAAGATCAGACAAAAGTGAAGATTTCTTGTGGAAGATGTTTTGTGAAGAACACTTAAGTAAATTTAATATAATGTTATTAACACAGTAACACAATTAAATTAATTTCCTGTTTTGTTCCCCCAAAAAACAAGCAGATCCGTTCTTTATTGTTTTCTAAAAATATAAACAGGAAAGAAATTGATTCTGTTATTATAATAGGTAATAGAATTTATGGTATATTGAGACCTCAAGGATATAGTAAAAAGTGTGGGCTAAATAGTTAAGTATCGTAGGATCCCAAAACTAAATAAAGTCACAGATATGTACAAAGACATTCAGCTAATTCTATAGAATCTTTTTGGAGGACCTATATTAAATTCTATTCCTTTTTGTTACAATCAATTTATAGCTTTTAAAAGTAAGTGAATCGAACGTAACTTCGAAATAATTTAATTTTTTATCGAAGTTGGAATGTAAAAAATGTTTCATCCCGAAGCTCCGTAAGTTTAATAAATACCACTTGTTGCCAATAAAACTGGAATTTGAATTTTAGTACATTCTTGTCCTCACAAATTGTAAAATTAGGTGAGGACAAAATGGGAAGGTTATCTTGTAAATAAGCAAAAATATATTGCAATATTCTGAAATTTCAGCGACCTCTGCAGATTTATGGCACTGATTAATTTGTTCTAATTTCGGTATCTCGGTTCAGCGGTGCAGAGCAATCGGAAAATAATTCGACTGTTATGATTAATGAAGGGGGAAAATAGCAAGGAGGAAAATATACGTGATTATGAGAAGACGTTAAGTCTTTTGTAAGATGGAATATAAAGCAATCAAAATGGTACAATTGAAAACGTTTTCGACGATACGACGAATTTCAAGATTTCAAGTACTTACTTGAAATCTTAAAATCAAATTGAATAAATTTTTTGTTGAGTTTGATTGAAAAATAAACTGCAACTTAATTAGTGTTAGTGCTTGTTTGCAAAATCATAATCTTAGTAATAAAAACATTACGTCACTGCTTGGAATATATTAAAAAAAAACTATCGTAATTTATTATAAAAATAATGCCCTTTTATTCAATAAAATAAATAACTTAGCTACTTAACTTAGATACAATTTCGCTAACCGCAGCATAACACCCAGACACTAAAACTACGACATAGAATATTAATAAAAGTACGTTTTTCCATAGGATATATGAGAACTTTCCCAGCCCCCGTTCCCACTGGTGGACTGTTTGCACCACTGCGGGTATGAAAAGGCCCAGGGTTGAGAAGAAAATGGCTCCGACGAGGCCGATGAGGAGCTCCAAGTCTGGTACTGCCACTGCTAAAACAACTGTAAGAGATGGAAAAAATCTTTATGGAGTGTTATGAATGACTGTAAGCCGAGAAAAATCAACATGTTTTGGTCATAGGTATATCTAAGAGTGCTCCCAATGTTATGCCTAGTTTTTAATAATTTGCGCTACATTCCCTTCCTATCCTCAGGTTATATACCCATACAGCTGTGCTGCTTTACAGCCGTACTAAGGCTTCTTATAGTTAGATCATAATTACTGTTCTATGATTAACAAATATGAATGTAAATTAATACACGAAAAATGTTGTCTACTCCTTATCGTACCCTGGTAAAAGAATAAAAGTTTCTAAAACTCAGGTCCATACTGACCCTTACCTGTCAATACCACACTTAAAGTCCTCAACGTTATCTGGCTGATGTTGTGGTAGTCCTTTCTAACCCTGGTCTTGATCCGCGTCCATATAATGTCCATCGGCGCGTACATCTGGAGACAATACGTGAAGAACACGGCGATTGCCACCAGAATCTTCGCTGTTAATGCCAAGCTGAGGACAATAATAATGGACTGTGTGATTATGTAATATTTACCAGCTGTTGCTTGCGGCTTTGGAAAACCCCTTCATTGCGGCCTTAATATAGAAGCTTACTAAAATCCGGTCTTAACGACGCCTCTTACCGATAAACTAAACTAAATCCACCAAGGTCAAGTAGTTTTCGGGGTTCAGTGTGTCGTCGATGAGTGAGAGATCTTTGCTAAAACCGGACGCTATCGTAGGAAATTCGTATATCGTAAAGAATTTGAAGAATGTTCATTCATCATTCATTTGCTGAAGCGAGTGGTTGTTTAAGGCCGGGTCTCTAGACAACCAACCTAGAAGCATCATTTATATTAGTGGGAATAAAATTATTAGGTTACTTTATATGTCTTCAATAAATCAATAAACACTTCATCTAGTTCAATTACGTTAGCAGTAGTTTAAAGTTGTTGTCAGTTAGCAATTTTGTAAGTAAAGTAAAAATATATATTTGCGAATATCCCAATCTCCCTAAACATTTGTTTAGCAAGTTTGGTATATTCGTTGTTAGTTTGCGCAATACAAATACAAAATTTTTTATTAAAAAAGAAAAGGTCAACGGTGAAAAGTGGTATACCGCCAGGGAATAAAAATATATGTTAACTGATCGAGTTTCTAGAAATCTATCCGAAGTTTAAGGCGTTGTGCTTTGTTCAGTATCCATATTTAGATATTGTAAAAGCTTTAAATATAAAGATCGTACTCTCAAAGATACATTTCTGAAAAAAGTTGATTTTTATTTGAATGATAATTGTACGATAACTTTGCTTCTTTGGCCTCAAGCGTAAATGCTGAGCGTGGAGACTTGGGTTCGCTCCTCAGGTTTCTTAAAACAGCTCAAACTTTCCATTTGTGTACGGTTAGTATAAATAGGTTTCACTCCTATTACAAGAAACTTAAAAACATACTTCCACAGTGGGTATAGGTATACCATCAAATTTCTGCCTAACATGGAATGGGTGAAAGCGTATTATAATGTATATAATTGGACTAAGTTACTTAGTGAAATAGGTACCTACATGTGCTAATATCATCTCAGAACATTATTTTAGAGTCCCAAGATAAAGTGCTAACAGCTCTAACTTAATTTTACCCTACTCCTAAACCTCTCTAGCCCTAATTTACCTTAGATTCTGTCAATATTACCCACCCCTATTCGCCGTGTGTATCAACGTACTCACAGAAACATCACAGCGCGCTTAATCTCCTAAACCTCTCGTACAAGCTTTTAAGCATCTATATTAACTGATTTATGTCTATATACCACATAGTGTATAAAAGTTGAGCTAAGTGACTTTAAAAGCAAATGTAACAATGCACTAAACAATTATCGTCCGAGTAAAACGCGCTTGACTGTCTGGCTTTTTATCTAAGGTTTTTGTTAATTTTGCTTGCATACATATTTATATTTTTGTGTTAAGAGAACATGATTCAAAGCTGATCATCCTCAGTATTTATTAAGGTAATTTGGTATTAAGGTAATTGCTGTTGAACTAAGTCTACAATTATTGTCAATTATTATTATTATTCTACTTATTTTAGGTAGTCATATCAAATACCAAATTAATTTTAACAATAAATGTATTATGAATATAATAATATGTACTACAAGTTATTTTTTATTTGAAAATGCTTATTATTATAATTATATTACATTAGGTTCTTGTTTTTTTCTCTATATGCCATAACATGATTGGCTTCTACAACAAAATACAAATAGATAACACTAAATACATCTTTATAAGAGGAAAATGAAAGCTATGTGTGCTCGGCCTGACACATCACTACTTACAATCGCAAACTAATGGCGTGGTACAGTCAGCTTCATGACGTCTATATGAAAATAAATAAATCTTTAAAAATACTATATTTCACATGCAGTATTTTATTATCACACCTAAAAAAATATTTACAAGGTAATAATGTGTTTAGAATAGAAGAGCATAACATATTTTTCAGGCTAACTGTACGTTGTATATTTGACGCATATACATAATTATTTACAACTTAATTTTGTGGCAAAGGCTGAAATTGAAAATGATTACATTTTCCATTATCCATCAGGTAGAGTTGTTGAAGTGTGTTGATTAAGTCATAATAATATGTCAATAATATGTTTCGAAAGCTGTGGCAATAATGCTATCTTCTATTAATGGATGAAATTCAAGAATATAATATAAATCTTGTTCAATATTTTGACGTTAAATAACAATAGAGTCAGTGAGTTTAGGGCCCTATATGATTGAAGACTTCAAATTGCGAGAATGTTGTTTGTTGTTTGAATAATAACGTATGTTTGCTTTGGTAAAGTAATTATATTTCAGAGATGTAATTAATAATCACGAGTATCAAAGGTAAATGTTTTGTTGAAATTATAATATATTAAAAGCAATTTTATGATAAGACAAATAAATATGAAGAGGTTGAATTTCATAATTCAACCTCTTTATATTTATTTTTTCTGTTCTAAAATTAATTTCAGATAAGATCATTCTTAGAATAAGTCAGGAAGTTGCTTGTAAAAAATATGTCATATACTTAATCAAAGATAAAGAACTTCGATCCTTACATATATTATCTGTATCCTGGAATTATAACTATCTGTAGACCAGTAGGTATTATACTTTTCATATACGAACGATAGTTGGAAAAATAAAATAAATATGCAAAAGTTGTAACATTGTTCAGCAATTCTCAGTTCAAAAATAGAAAAAAGCTGTCAAATATACACACTTTTTGTAGATTTTCTCCATATACCTACCTACGTGTTTTATATTTAGTATGTGCTTGACTGTAGATCAACTAATGTTAGTACGATTAAATAATATCAATATACCCTGTGAATAAACCTTATAAGATTCGTTAGAAGTACAGTCATTTATTTAAACTTCTAATATTTGTTTGTGTAAGAAATAGGTAAGAAAAAATAAAAGACAAGAGATATATTGTTTGTACAATTGTGTTTAAGTGGATTGATCGTGTGAAAGCGCTTTGGAGGAGATAATCCTTTTATACCAAGTAAGTTCACATTAATTCTAGAAATTTTAGACTACTACGGCATATTTTTGTTCATAATTCCACCATCTTGTGTTTAAGCAAGGCGGAATTATTCGCGTCGCAATCTAAACTACGGTATTATTCAAATTTCTGGGCGAAAGGAACTTAGGTCTTATTTAAGTTTATTGCTTTTAATAGTACGTTTGACGTAAACTTTGTTTTATTTGGGTCTGTAATTCAATTAGTCACGTAATTAATTTAGCACTTGCTATATTGCTTTTAGGATCAGTTGTTGTTGTACTGTTATTTATATTTTTTTTTATTAATTATCTTTATTAATTTTATTTACTTTATTATAACATAACTTATGTTTTCCTATTTGATGTTAAATTTAGTGGCTGGATTTGGATTACAAAGAAATCGTCATGTATTTGTAATTATATTACTGCTTATAAATACTTTTTAATATTATTGGTTGCCATTTAGCCAGCACAATAATTAGCCACGGTATAATTAAATCAATCTTATTTAAATTGTCAGAGAAGGATGCTTTTTAACCAATAACCAGTTTGATAACTTCATAACAGTGGCATCTCAGCCGTTTTAAGCAATTTTTGCTTTCGTACGTTGCCGAGAGGGCTTTTTAATAGTAATTGCTAAACTCCAAACCAGGACAAAATATTTTGGGTATATTACAAACTACTGCAGCAGATTATTTGTTCGCCAGACGAACGGCAAAAAACCTTTTAAAACTCAAAGCTATAATATCAGTCATACAGGGATTTCCTTATGTGCTCCACTGAATAAACAAACACCGTGTACTCAGAGCTTTTAGTGCAGATAAAATCAGTGTAGCAGTCGTTGAAAACGGGAGTTATGCATTCAAACAACTTTTATGTCATTGAGACATGAACAAGATGCCAGTTGAATTTATTTTCAGTTATGTATACAAGGAGGTTGATAAGATGAAGTCATCCTTCAGTGTATAATTTTTGTTGTATAAATTTTAATTTTAAATATATACAATCACGCCTTTTTCCTATGGAGATAGATAGAAACTACAGAATGCCATGCGCTACGATCGTTTGTACTTCCAAATATTTATCACATGCTTAATCGGTGAAAGAAAACATCTAAGGGACGAAACCTGCACCGCATATAGTCTAGAGTAATGGATTATAACCTAATGCGTCTCGTCTCTAGACATGGGACTTAGCAGTGGGACAATAGTATACTTTTTTGCTCGATATCAATAATGGCAACAGGTAGGCACTTGAAATATTCACAAAATACTCAGTTGTATTTTTACTTTAATAATAAGTAAAAAAAATAAAATATTCAAGGGGAATTTGTATGGGAGCCCCCCACACAAAAACGCAATTTTTTGCCTAATTTTGTACGGAACCCTTCGTGCGTGAGCCCGACTCGCACTTGGCTGGTTTTGTTATAACAGCTTTGCCCCCAACGAAACGCCAGCGCCGATTCCTTTAATAACTTCTCAAATCTGCTATCAAGTTAGGAACCTTTGTAATATCACTATAAGGATAAAATTAGGTCAAATCCATTTTTTTCTAAACGCTGAATTTTTTAACGTCGAAGATTATTTGACCGTCTTCATTCCTAATTGATTTTATTCTGGTCGTGAAAGATTGACAACGTTTCATTTTTGGATTTGGATTGAATTTTAATTACTAACTGCCTTATTGATTAATAAAGTATAGAAAAAAAAAACTGACTGGTGACTGCCACACTAAAGATATTAGAAAAAATCGGCCAAGTGCGAGTCGGACTCACGCACACAGGGTTCCGTACCATTGACTAGGTAAACAGCAGTGGCTACACCATTGAATGCAAGGTAAATTGCGGTTTACCATTTATGACGTATTAAAAAATATATACCAACTAGATCTTGTTCAAACCAATTTTCGGTGGAAGTTTGCATGGTAATGGTACATCATATATATTTTTTTCATAAATCATGTGAAATCTGTTCTTGTCAAGAAAGCCTATTATAAAATCAAGGACTATGTTGACGATAGGAATGTGTGGATGTAGATACTGGTGTGCATGTGGCCTCCCTGGTACCGTGAGGTTGTTTCCATTACAAAAACGTTGTCTTTTTAAAGACATAGCTTGTAGCATTTTATTATGGCGTATTTCACGCCCCCATTCAATTGTTATAATTTTTGTAAATGTGAGTTCAGTGTATTGTTCAGTCTAGAGAATTATACTTACCATATTACTTTTCTTTTTTATATCTTTGACTATTGACATCTCAAGACATGAATTTTTTACATTGACCTTGCATAATTATTACCAAAATAATGTAACAATACCTTCTTTTTAAAAGAGTGTCTATGGAGTTTCTTGCCGGTTCTTCTCCATGAGATCAACTTCTTGGAACCGTGCAACTAGAGTCATAACGTTTTGTAAATGCTTGAAAAAGTTCATATGAAAAAAAAAAAAAAATGAGAGAGAAAAACGCACCATGACGTAGAGAAATATTAAATTACATTCAAACACTTATAAAACTGACATTTGAATGGTTAACAGAATACCGGGCGAGTTGCATTCGCGTAATACGGCCGCGTTGTGGTAGAATATTTTTTTATACATACATACGTACATAGGTACATACATACATACATACATACATACATACATATATATATACATACATACATACATACATTCACGCCTTTGCCGTGGGGGTAGGCAGAAACTACAGAATGCCACGCATTACGGTCCCTGCATACCATTTTTGCCTCGTCCACATTCATATTTTATTATAGTAGGTAGGTATCGCGCTCGCGTGACGCAGATTTTAGGGGTAGCAATAAAAGCGCGTCCTTTTCAAAAGGCGATTTCGAACGGTGACCTACATTGTGGAATTCGCGTATTGTAAACCAAAATGGAAAACTGGACCTAAAAGGGACCACGATTTTCTGAGCTTTTGTATGTTTTCTGAGAAGTTGTCATTTAGGAAATGGCGACGCCATCTTTTTAAAAAAACTAGTTAATTACATTTGGCCCGTGAAATTGTTATCAAAAAATCTATTTACAGAAATAATTATCATTTGTTGTGTGGAGTCGTATTTATAACGCAACATAATAAGGTTATTATCCGCGTAATTAAGGTTAATTACGCGGATTAACTACAGGCTTCCCCGCAAATATAGAAAAACTAGGCTACGCCCACGATAAGAACCACGTCAAAGCGTAAAAGTATTAATATTTTACTCTTGGCAGTACCTTATGTGTCGGGCCTAAATTTCATAATAACCAATTCGGGTTTACCATAGGCAAATCTACAACTGACGCCGCACTCTCTGTTAGAACGATAGTAAATAATTCGAATTGTAAATACGTCGTCGGCATTTTCCTTGACATCTCTGGTGCTTTCGACAACGCTTGGTGGCCGATGTTACTGCTTAAATTAAAAAGTCGTGGTTGCTTTAGAAATATCTACACTCTTATATACTCGTACTTCTTACACGGAACCGTTAAACTGACACTTGGGCACCATTCTGTGTCGAAGGCACTGACTATGGGATGTCCTCAAGGTTCTGTAATCGGGCCGTACCTTTGGAATCTGGGATTTGATGATTTTCTCGCGATACCGCTCCCGCACGGCTGTTCATTGACTGGTTACGCGGACGATGGCCTTCTGCTCATTCAGTCAAATACGCGGTCTGGTCTCGAAAACTTAGCCCACTCGTGTTTACATTTAATATCCGCGTGGGGCGAACGGAACCGCTTAACATTCGCGCCGCAAAAAACCTTTCAACTAATCTTGAAAGGTAGTCTTAAATCCTCGCCTAGCATCAAATTCGATAACGTCACCGTAAAAAGAAAGGAGTCAGTGTGTTACCTCGGTCTCGTACTAGAAAAAAAATTTTCATTTATTGAACACATTAAAACTGTGGGTGAAAAAGCTAAACGTAACTTTTATGCTTTGACTAGAATATCTACGGCTACATGGGGTTTATCTTTTCATACATTAAAAACCATCTATGGGGCTACTTACCTAGGCTGTATGTGCTACGGAGCACCTGTTTGGGCCGATAGGGCCACCATAGGTGCGGTACGACGTAAGTTACTTCAAAGTCAGCGTCTAGCATTGATATTTTTATGTAAAGCATATAGGACTGTTAGTACGGAAGCACTACCAGTACTCGCGGGAGTGCTGCCAGTCGATCTCGAGGCACAACGACGTGCTGCAATGTATTTCGCTTCAAGAGTGCACTTGAAAAATGAATTCCTTTTAAAACGTGACCGGGCTAAGATTATTAGATTGTTTAAACCCCAGGCCGACGTTTGGGAGGAACTCTTAGACGAATGGCAGATAAGGTGGGATTCTTCTACTAAGGGCCGCCATCTCCACCAATTCTTTCCATCCGTTCGTGAGCGGCTGGAGAGGACTTGGTTGGAGGTGGACCACTGTGTTGCCCAATTCCTTACAGGACACGGCAACTTTAAAAGTAAATTGTTTTCATTTAAGCTTGTCTCCTCACCATTGTGCCCTTGTTCAACGAACTGTGAATACGAGCAATCTGCACATCATATCCTGTGGGAGTGTAGTCTATGGCAAAGTGAACGCAATATTATGCTCGATAGTTTGCAAATTATATCTGGGGTGATTTATTACTCGGACCTTGTTGCGACTAGGATGAATTTCCGTGCGTTTAAGCGTTTTTGCCATACCTATTATTGGAATCAGATATATTAGCTCACATTATTAGGACCCATAACTTATTAATTTATCATCCGTGGTGCCTGGCAACTGGGCTTAACTCAGTTGTAAACATCTGTTCTCATATCAATGACATGTAAATTCTATTCTGTCTCTCGCTTGATAAGGAGGGAAGTGAAAAAACTGATATTTTTCTTACTCCTCCTATATAACTTCATGATTAATTTCGCTGCGGGTTCCAAGACAGTTAAAATCATTCCCCTGGGACACGTCGGACTTCATTGTCTCGACGATTTTCTGGATAGTTACTATTGTTGATCCTGGTTTACAGGAGTTGCAGTAGTAGGGATTTGGGTGGTGGGCAAGTCCCATAAAAAAAAAAAAAAAAAAAAGTACCTTATGTGTTTAGTCTTAGGTTACATTTCCGTTTGGAAATAGAAATTTCGTTTCAGGAAGAAGTAAGTACGTCAGTCAAGATTTTGATTACCTCCATAACTTAGAATAGTATCTACCAATGCTGGTATGATTCCGGTGAATATGAGGCATAATTCTCTTTACTGATATTTTTTAT
Organism: Craniophora ligustri; assembly: GCA_905163465.1. Lineage (NCBI taxonomy): Eukaryota > Metazoa > Arthropoda > Insecta > Lepidoptera > Noctuidae > Craniophora > Craniophora ligustri. The sequence goes on along the minus strand of LR990960.1, from coordinate 2,581,230 downwards.
TAAATAAACTTGGGTACAAAAGTATCCGTGGTTAAACATTTGCCTTTACTGGAATTCAAATCCGGGACCTAGACCCGGGATTTAAGCCTGCCTTTTGTGGTGAGCTTCAGAAGGTCGGCTTAATTCCACTGTGCTAATTGGGTCGTACTTAAAACTATTATTATGTATATGTACATTTTAAGTTTATAGTCAAACAACACTAACAAACTATTCATTCTATATCATCATAACTCCTGCTCAACAAAAAAAAACAAGAATACCTAATATCTTTGAAAACAAACTTACGAAGATTTAAAAAGCCGTCTAAAAAGAAGATAACAAGAGGTCTACAAAGAATAACAAAAATCAATAATTATACTTTTAAATTTATACTTTTTGGACTGAGTTTACTTGAAGTTTTTCTTGCCAAAGTATAAAAAGGAGAGCCTTTTTTAAGCCGAGATGTGTTAGTTATGAGATGTGACTTCCAAGCCTCATTTTCTCGTGATATTACCATTACCAGGTCTCTGTGGACACCCTAACGATAGCTGGCGAAACAATTTCGACCCGAAACGCGTGACCAAGATTATGTTCAAGTGTGAACAAAGATCACATTGCTTATTTTTTTCGTTGAGTTTTGGCTGGAATAGTGTTTTGTACCTTGTTGCGTATTATGCTCCAAACTAGACTTTACTAGAAAATTCACTTAGGTATTGTATATGATTTCACTATCACGCTTGTCTCATATAAGGGTAAACAGAGAATAAGTATTGTTTTCGCTTCAGCTCTAGAGTGAGTCTTAACTTGACTTGGCAACGACACAACACAAAATAGACAGATTTTCAAGACATCATCAGGTAGGTACGTACCGAATATTAAACAATTTTTTCTTTGATATAATTGTTGTTGGTTTTACAGCTGATGATGTATATTTACTTTAAATAAGTGTCATCAATTCGAAGTTCATTATGAAAGCAACTTATGAATACAACCAAGAAAGCTGTTTCATTCTCTTTTTAAGGTTCAACGTTCAGTTGATTATATTTTCAAATTGCTTTTTGAAAATAGCACTTACAAAGGCGTTCGTGCAGATACAAGATGTTCAAAGTATTGGGTGATTAAGTATACATTCCAACGCCTATATTTTATTCGGTCTTTATTGTTTAGATACAAGGTTTGTATACTTACGATGGCTGAATTCCTTACAAACGTTCTAATGAATTAAACATATTTCAATCATTAGATATTTTACACAGCGCCATATATTTGCATATCTAGATTAGTTATTAACGTATAAATGTAGATCACTTCTACAAGTAGTCTGAAGTGACCTTTATTGGAAGTGCGTGCCATGCGTGTTGTCATACGTAGTCATATCTTGGTACATTGTTTACAGTCACGCACATAACCTTGGAGGCGACTGCACAAAGCACGGCATAAGAGACCATTCTTGTTTAAAAATTATATTGATATATAACGTGATAACCAGTCCTGGATTAGCTCTTAAGCTATTTGAGCAATTGCTTAGGGGCATCCCTTCTAGGGGGGCACACGATCGAGAATTAATACGGAATATCAAGGTGTAGGGTGCCAACCTGCAGTAGGCTAGCTTGGTGGACTATAGCCTAATCCCTCTCAAATGAGAGGAGACCCGTGCCCAGCAGTGGGACGTTAATGGGTTGATGATGATCAAGGTGTAGGGTGCCGGGGCTAAGGAAAAGGTTAGCCGAGTTGTTTTGTAATGTTTTGTGTGTTGTATGTGGGATGAGGTTTTTAGGCCCACAACCCAAGATTACTTAAGGCATCTAGTTTCCTTAATTTAGCACTGGTGATAGCTAACTTCATGTAAATTAGTAAAGTAGTGTAGCACGATACATTTATTAGAATATAATTTCTTGCCAAAAAACACATTAAAGTAACATCCTTCTTGTACTTACATTTCACCCTCCGGTAGATTCAGTGTGATGCTTCCTTGGACTTGTTGGCCATACTTCAGGTAGCCAAATATTCCGACGATACCGTACAATATGGCGACGAAGACCATTGTAACATTCAGGACACTGGGACAGCCAAGGAAATGCTGAGGCTTGGCCATCTCGTTTTCCACTGGCATGACCACGTTGATGCCCTCCATGGCGAATATTGCTGTACTGGAAGAAAATAAGCAAGGTATAGAAAGTGAGATAAGCTGTAATGAAAAGTGGGCTATACTTGCAAAAGACGAGTCCATAAGGCTTTAGGCAATGTGGAAAGCCCAGGGCGGATGAACACAGTGGGAAAATGATAAATGTTTCTGATATGAATTAGCGAGATAAAATCTAAAGAAATCTGACTTCTAGAAAATAACGGCGTATCGCTGAAACAGTGAAAGCATCATGAAGGAACCTAAAGGATTTGATTGACTGCACGTAAATTTACAGCGTGCGACAGCGTGTGAGTAAACACTCAATGTGAAATGAGAGCCCTACGTAGTTGATACAAGGAAATAAATATCATGCTTATTTACCATACCAATGAAATCAAAGAAAAGTCAGTCTTTATTCAGGTTTTTGACGAGGTTTCAAATTTAATTTATTTCAGATTTAATTATTGTACCTATATAAATTGAAAAACTTAATTATTGGGCGTACACATTAAAAATAAATTGTGGGTAGGTATAGTGGGTTGCTTTTTAAGTCTGACGAGACAACAATTTCAACCCTTTATTGAAAGCAATCTTCTTAATTTTCTTGTAATTTCATCCAATTTAAAATTTTTTGGCTTGTAGCAGGAATTTAGATTGACGTCAATTACAAAATTCCACTCGTACAGTGGAACAAGAAAAATCTCGATAAAAGTACTAATAAAGATAATCAAACTGTGATCAGATTTAGGAAGTTGACTCATTTCCCTAGTAAGCTACAAACTTGCTTCTATATTATATATTCTATCTAGGGAAACAGTAAATACAACTGTAATTGTTTTAAAGACAAACACGGTTAAGGCTATTTTAACTCGTTTTGAAATTCCCTTCAGTGTTTAGTCCGAAAACGGAGCTTCTATTGTGCGTTTGACAAAGCTTACGACGGAGAAATTAATCCAGCTTTTGGTAACAAACTAAGCGGAATGATAAGATTCAAAGACTGCTACAGTGCGCACGGGGTTCTTTCGTTTTCCCAATTTTGTCAGTCTTTTTTTTTGTCTTTTCTTTTGTCAGCCTTTGAGCGTTTTTTTATTAAATTAGGACAATAAATACTAAAGATAAGGTTCAAAGAATTTTGGAATAAAAACTCGTATTCCTCTCATGCGTCGCATCGAATGTGTGTAAATTGACCTTTATTATTGAAATATGAATTTTTATTGTATTTTTGTGTTCTTAAGGAACTGTGCCTCTTTGTATATTAGTGTGATTGCCTTATTAGTCTAGTGAGGTTTTATGTTGGTCTGTCACATCCTCTGCTGTCTTATAAATACAAAAAAAAAACATCTAAACCATGGCTTTAAAAAGAGTCGTTCGTAGATCTTTTTATAGAAATAACTACTATCGTATTTTGAGACGAACTTGCCAATTAAGCAGTCAATAAGGAAGTAAAGGTTCATAACTTGTGTTTACCTTAAAAACAATGGCCACTTTGTCGGACTAGCGACCATTTCTATGTTATCCAGTGGCGGAATTTCAGTAAACGTATAATAGCATGTTATGCCAAACGTCACTACTAGGCAAACGTTAGCCAGTATTGAGAACGGCACTAAGAACTTCAGGTGTCGGATCTGAGTGATCAGGATCAGGGGAAGAAGTAGTATGCCACAGTAGACTTCGACCTCGTACATGTTATTGGGGGTGAAGTGGTCAAAAATCTGGAAACAAAGAAAATATTATTATGTGGCACAAAATCATACAGACTATCAAAGCCTATGGATGATATTAAATTTAGGGAGCAACAATATAAGGCTCTGACAGGAGGTAATATCATACTATTGGTTGAGGATCTCTAAGCTGAACGTCCGGATTATCATGACAGATTTGTACTCTGCGAATGTTTTTCTACCGGTAAAGAAAACATTGACAATCCTGACGGGAAACCGTCATACAGCTGTCATCCCGGGGTCAGAAACACTACAATACATCCACATTGCTGGGTTATTAGACAATTTCCATACAAAAACACTCTTAGCGCTACTCAACAGTGATTCAAATCTGGAGTTGTCCTAGCATTTGGTATATCTATGGGCTAGATATATTAAAAGTATACGATCTTGTAATTATCAAAGTGTCAAAGTTCATCAACCCTTTGAAACATTTAGTGTGGCAGAAAATTTGGAGTAAGTTGAGTGAACTCTTTGATCTATTAATAAATGTATATAGTTATGTTACCGCCAATCTGTATAACCCGGTATTCTATACAATACCTAGGCAATGTATAGAATACCTAAAACGTGCAGGTAATGTATGAAATATTATTTATTTTATATTATGGCTAGGTATTCTATTGGTACCATACTGAATGTGCAGCCTGTAATGTACTTATAGCCAGAAGATTTTTTAGATTTATGTAATTTTATTGTGATTTTTCATTTTATTGTGAATTCGGTTTTGGCAATTCACAGGGGATAGTAATAGATGATATAAAAAGATATAAAATTGATTTGTTCTTGTATGGTGAAAACGACTACTTAAAAACACAAAGCAAAATTGCATAGACACAGGTTAGTTTATTTAACTTACTATCTGCGCTAAGATAGTTCGACGGAGCCCAACTTAAAGGGGCTCCTATTTCTGGGTGGATTAAAAAAAATAACCACGAAGGCTAAGGAGGGAGCTCCGCTCCGCTTTGCTTCCGCCTTAGTTTCTAACCTAACCTATCCGAGTCGGGGTACTCTGAGTTGGGGTGTTATATACCTATATTAAATATAATAATATGAACAATAATATGAAAAATTATAATAAAATAAAATTAGACCAAATGAGTTTATACGTAATGAGACGCACAGTTTTAACCTAACCTAACCTATTTTACACATTGCCGCTTCAACAACAGGTACTCTATACAATCCCTAGGAATTTTATACATTACCTAGGTAAAGTATGTAATGGGTAATAACATTCACAATATTTCATACATTGCCTGGACACCCCAGGTATTCTATACATTGCCTAGGTATTTTATAGAATACCTGAATTATACAGATTGCCAGTAACATAAAAATACAATACAAAAATAAAAAGTAATTTCAAAATTACACGCTTATAAATACAGCCTTCTTAGGGCAAACACCTCGAAGAACCGATATAAGAGTGAGAAAACTTGTTTTTGACTAGAATAAATAAATTAAAGTAATTAAGTAAAAGAGGCATTTCAAACTTAAAGGTTTGCGATAATTTTAAGCGCTGTGTTTATTTTTGTACAGTATACTAGTGTATTGTATGTTCCGCAGTGAAGGTGTTAATTAATATTAACACCTTCACTGCGGAACAGGTTGACATCGGCCTGCCACGTTATTTCAGCTGGTAGACGTAAAAAACTTTGTCCCTCTCGGTGGTGCGAAACGATTATCTTATGTTTGTAAGAATTCTACTTAGAAAAATATATATTTGTTCTTTTTCTTTTTGGCCGACCACGCACTGACGGTGAAATACATCTGCTCAGTGCGTCAGTGGGCCTATTTCGGCACGCTGTCCCAACAGACCCTCGGCGACCCGATGCCTCATAGACCGCGCGCCCCGCCTTTTAGTATTGTGCTATCTAGCTGATCTGACGTAGAGTTTGTTCGATATAATCAATCATCATTTCAACCGTTCGACGTCCACTGCTGGACATAGGTCTCCCCCAAGGATCGCCACGACGACCGGTTATATGCCGCCCGCATCCAGTGGATTCCAGCGACCTTTACCAAGTCGTCAGTCCACCTTGCCGGGGGCCTGCCCACACTGCGTCTTCCAGTACGTGGTCGCCACTCTAGAACCTTCAAGCCCCATCGGCCATCCGTTCTTCGAGCAATGTGCCCTGCCCACTGCCACTTGAGTTTGGCGATTCTTCGGGCTATGTCAGCGACCCGGGTTCTTCTACGGATCTCCTCATTTCTGATTCGATCACGTAGTGAAACTCCTAACATAGCCCTCTCCATCGCTCTCTGAGTGACAGTGACCTTCCTTATAAGGCCCATTGTAAGCGGTCACGTTTCGGTGCCATAAGTCATCACTGGCAACACACACTGGTCAAAGACTTTCGTCTTGAGACACTGCGCTATTTGGGACGAAAAGAATAATCAATGATGGCAAGCAATAAAAGAAAAATTCTAATTTTGGAAAATAGAGTAAGTAATACTTTAAAGTTTTTAACTTTTTAATTTCATTTGAGACCCCATTGATTGTAAATGACGACCCAATTAGTCCAGCGGTAGTTAACACTGCCTTTTGTGCTATGGGCGCCGGTTTTCTAATCCCGGTAGGTACAAATATTTGTGTGATACGCATAAACATGTGTATCCGAGTAATGAATGTTACTATGTATAATATGCATTTACAAAAAACAGTAAGTATATTATGTAGTATATCAACCTTCTAGTTTCCGTAACACAAGCCTTGTTGCTAACAACGGAACTAGGCGGTGCTGTGTCATATTGTCCAGACATATTATTATTATTATTACTACCGTGAACAAAGTCCTAAAAAATACTGCATTGCAATTAAGCTACCTTTTCCGGATTTTATCGCCGCCCTACAAAAATAATATCAATATAGGTATACAACGATAAAAACCGTCAAAGTAGTTTTATCTCCATTTCGCAGTCTCGCGAAATATTACCCGTATTATCGTTTATGGTTCGGAAATGACCTCGTAAAACAGCTCGAGATGTCTCGAGATCGCCTTCCTGCTTAATAGCGATTGTAATTGCATTAAAGTAATTTAAACGTTATTTACGTTATTTAGCAGATGTCTAAAAACATTTCAGAAACATATTCTGACATATACTTGCTGACATAGGTATTGAAGTCGACACAATAGGAAGTTACAGCAATGGTATCGTATTTTAAGTTTTAAATATTATACATACCATCACGCCTGTTGTACCCGAAAGGTTAGGCAGGATGTACTAATGCAGACCCACGTTTCACCGGTATATTTTAAGTCCCATGTAATGGGGGCGAGCCTATTGGCGTTAACCGGGCACGAATCTAAACTCCGAGCTGCTACTGAGAATTTCATAGAAAAGCTCAGTCCTCAGTCCCAAGACCTTTTGCTCGGCAGTCGCACTGGACCACTAGACCAATAAGGCAGTAACACTTATTATTGTTTTACATAGTATTGTAAAACGCTACGATTTTTTTTAATCAACAAGGGTAGCAAATAACTTGCGACCCGCTTGACGGTCTCGTGCGTTGCCGACCCTGTAGAAACGTTGTTACGTGCCCTTGGTTTGAACTCGAAGCCTTTAAAATCTCAGTCCACTTGTCACACCGCTAGGCCACGACAGCTCCCAATTATATTATATAGGTTGCTGGAATCCGTTGGATGCGGGTGGCGCAGGACCGGTCGTCGTGGAAATCCTTGGGCGAGGCTTTAGTCCAGCACGTAGACGTCATGTATGTGACATGGTGATGATAATGATATTATATGACAGTCATTTAGTGTGCATTGGGGGAAGCCTATGTCTAGTGGTGGACATCTTTCGATAGAAATGATAAAGATGGCAAACTTCTGCCCCGATTTGACATTCTCATGAAATAAACATTTTGAGTAGGATTCATGCAGTTATTGTTTGTGTTTGTTTATGTAAAATGTAAATATGTGACCGTACACAAGAAAATACACGGATGGATAGATAGATAGATAGATATTCATATTTTTTTCGTCTAGTCCTCCTAAATCAAATGAATGAAGTCATATCAAGTTCAAAATTTAGTAGCGTTATATAGCGAAGCGTCGTAGTGTATGAATTATAAATTTACAAAATTATTGTTGAACATTTGTAGGGAACCGTTTAAACTACTTTATTTTTTCTAGTAGCTATATTTTTTATATTTTTTAGAGTTTAGCTGTACCTACCTACCGCATGCCGTCTTATCAGCTTGTGATAATGTGACCTTGTTCAAACAATTGGCACTTTGTCAAATTTTCTATAAATAAGCTACATACATAGCATTAAACAGAGCAATTTTTTATTTGAGTGAAACCAATAGAATTTGTTTACAAAATATTGGTATATTTTTCACTATTCCAAAAAGATTTCTATGCAGAAACTCACAATAGTCTTTTATTAAATTACTCACCTTTTTAACACAAGTATTACCTATACTGATTTTTATGACAAACTTCTTCAATGAGGTAAATAACCTCATTGTTGTTCAAGATTCCTCGACTTGAAAAAGTAAATTTTGTCTTTAGTCACCAAACTATGTACCCGTAAAAAAGTCCCAAAGTTAACGACCCTAATCTGACACAGAGTGAGATAGCAGTAATATTTCTGTCTCTCTCACTCACATCCGTCATTCTGGAGTTCATGGTTGGAGGTCAGTGTCTCAGTGATATTAGCCGCATGGTTAGCAGAATCGAAAAATTCTTTGTAAGTCTATTTTTTTTAATATTTTTGTTTGTTAGTTTAATTAATTATTAACTTCTGTACTTTCTGACGTATTAATTTTAAAGCTATGACTGATATAGTTGTCCGAACCACGTGACCGAACAATCTGACGTCATAGTGTGACGCTATAGTATTTGTATTATGTAGGTATGTTATGTTATGTATATAGTTCAGATACAATTAATTATTATTAAGCCTAATATTACTTTTTCTATACGTGTTCGTAACCACCCAATTATATCTAGGTACGTCACAGAGTATATTTTTGTCCTGTTGACGTTTAGCATTTATCTAATCTGTGTTACGGGACAGTCTATACACCCACTTTACATCGAACATAATTATATTGTTTTTTCGATAATTAATATAAACTAAAACGTCAATGCGTTTGTGCCTTCTAAACCGAGTTCTGTTTTAGGGATTTTGGGTTCAGTTCCCAGCTCCAATAAACTGTCAATTACTGCCTACTGGAATTCTCTGTAAAAGTGTCAGTAGGTATCAGTTTATAATTTGTGGTCGTTTGCAACACTTGAGGTCGCTCGCGTGTTGCCGAAACTTAAGCATTATGAAAGCTACCTACTGAAATTTCAGTTAATCTATTAAAATTACATTTCTTGTTTCGTAAATTTCATCGTAGTTCTACTGCTTCTAAGTTGAACGTCGAACGTCAAGCTGACGCCCCCCGCCCCACTTCCCTTGATAAAACGGTTTACATCTTTCGGGGAAGCATTTATTTAATACCTATATCTATACCCGTGTGAAGCCGGACTAGGCCGCTATCGCTAGTCTAAGTATACTATATAACTCAAAGGTAACTGACTGACTGACATAGTGATCTATCAACACAGAGCCCAAACCACCGGACGGATCGAGCTGACAGCAGGCATGCATTTGGCATGCAGGTAGATGTTATGACGTAGGCATCCGCTAAGAAAGGATTTTTGAAAATTCACCCCCTAAGGGGGTAAAACAGGGGTGGAAAGTTAATATAAAACTTTTATTTTTTTAGTTAAATTGCACGCGGACAAAGTCGCGGGAATCAGCCAGTTTATTATAAATATCTAATTACGAATAGAATTGAAGGTGAATCCCGATTTGATTAAAATACCTATTGTTACTTTGTTAGTCAGGAATCAAGTTACGAGTAGGTAGCATACACGTGGAGGTTGGGAACACGTGTATTTGTGGATTTAAATAGGTATGCAGTGTCTTCTACAATGTAAAGAATTAATGCAGTGTTCTTATCTCGAGATACTGAACGATAACTGAAAAGTATCTTTATGATGATACATGTATGGATTTAAACTACTCAATTATTACCTGTCATAGTTATTTAAGAATTAAAAATTTACCCGTGACACAAATGAAAGAAAGAAAATGAGATAAATCTTTGTGCATTATTTCATTTAAAGGTCACTCAGTCTTTGTTTTAAGATACATAAAATGCCGAATGCTAAAATTCGGAAGGTCCAACCTTCCTAAGAGCTAACCACAATCGGTTTTTTTTTTAACCGTTTATTTGGTAGGAACTTGGGGGGAAGGGATAGGCAGTCGTGGGCTACAGCTAGTTCGTATTTTTTACAGACCAGTTAGTACCTTGTAGAGCTGTGGGTAGCCTAGCGGTGTGACCAGTGGACTGAGATGTCAGAGGTCTCGAGTTCGAACCCAAGGCACGCACCACTGACTTTTAGGAAGTTATATGCGTATTTATCACATGCTCAAACGGTGAAGGAAAACATCGCGAGGAAACCTGCATGCTTGAGATATATTCTCGACGGCATGTGAAGTCTGCCAACCCGCAGTAGGCTAGCGTGGTGGACTATAGCCTAATCCCTCTCAATTGAGAGGAGACCCGTGCCCAGCAGTGGGACATTATGGGTTGATGATGAGTTAGTACCTTTGTAGCATGTTTGTGAGGAAGTAGGAAATATGGTGTATCACGATGTAAATGAGAAAGAAGAGGATTGAGAATCGACGGCGCCATTAGTGCAGTTGTTGAACAATCGGTTTCTGTGTCACAGTCGAGAGTTCAGTCATCCCTCAGAGCAAATATGTGGACAGGTAGTTTGTGTTATTGTTTCTGTGAAAATTTGTTTTTGTAAAATTATTCACAGCACAAGAGAAAAGTGGAATGTCCATCTTGAATCGAAGTCGGTTTTTAACAGACTACGAAAAAGGAGGAGGTTTTAAATTTGACTGTATTTTGTAATGTTTGTTACCTCATAACTTTCGACTGGGTGAACCGATATTTATGATTCTTTTTTATTTGAAAGCTGATGCTTCCCATTTCAATTTGGTCTGATATTTGAAGTAGCTTTGTTTCGACGGAATTATTTGTGCTTCTGGTCATCTGATAGTAAAAAGTGCAAGGGGTAATAAAATCGTGGAGATCTGCTGCATACTCTCTGAAATGTGTCCGATAAAGTATTTATTATCGTTATCCAGTGAGTGACGTCGCAGGTGGCATTGTCCTGTACCGTCTAGCTCAAGTACTATTCGATTATATTTAAAGGAAATGTGAAACGTTTCTCTGCATCCAATCGTAATTATTCTTATCCAGTCACTTATAAATCTTCAATGTTCAGAGGAAATTGGTTTCTTGCGTAATATGTCTGGGCATTATGACACAGCGCCAACTAGTTCCGAGCTAAGCAACGAGGTTTGTGTAATAGATACTAGTTGGTTGATATACTACATTTATATACTTTTTTTTTGTAAATACATGCGTATTATATATAGATACTCCGATGTTTCGGATACAAATGTTTATTCTCATCACACAAATATTTGTCCCTACCGGGATTCGAACCCGGGACCCATAGCACAGTGTTAACTACCGCTGGACTAATTGAGTCGTCGTAATTGGTAATATCAGTATAATACTTCTCATTACATATAGTTTCTATTCAGATACTGCCCTGTATGTGATAATTATTCAACGCGTTGTTTATAAGATAGTATGAAGTTGAAAATTAAGTCTATTCAGAACTTTAAGCAGAATGTTGGTAGATAAGTTCCGACGACCCGTTTAGCCCAGCGGTAGTTAACGCTACCTCTTGTGCTACGTACGGGTCACGGGTTTGTATCTCGGCAGGGACTAATGTTTATGTGATGAGCATCAACATTTATATCCGAGGCATGGATGTATTTATGTATAATAAGTATATATTTACAAAAAATACTAATGTATGTAGTATATCAACCTTCTAGTATTCTTAATACAAGCATCGCTGCTTACCACGGAACTAGATGGCGCTGTGTCATAATGTCCAGAGAGATATTTATAAGTTTAAAGTTTTCTTAAGCTTAGGTATACAATTATAAAGCTTCGTTGCCCGGATTTAAGGAGTAAAAATGTGACAAATTCACGCAAAAGTAGGTTAATGAAATTAAGTTTATGTAAATAACTACAGACATATAACCTCATTATGAGTCCCGGGAGTTATTCTAGTAAACCGGTCGGTGAAGGAGTTCTTGTGGAATACATCTCAAACTTAGCGAAATTATGTCATTATGTAGTGAAATAAGGGCAAGGTTTGAAAAGGCTTTAGATTTATGCGAGAGGATGCATGAACACAAGTAGAATAAGCTGCTGTAGATGGAAGAGTTGCAAGGACTGAATTTAGGATTAGATTAGTGATTATTTTACTTTAGACTTTTCAATAAATGTTTGCTTTCCCATACGCCGTGTAGTGTGCAGCTCGTCTAACCTTTATAAATGTAACTGAAACGTATTTATTAATTCATTACTACCCGGAGCATTGACCCGAACATATTACTTCTTTTATTTGCATCTACGTACCACAATCTACGCTAGCCTACTGCGGGTTGGCGGATTTCACATGCCATCAAGAAGATCTATCAAGCCTGCAGGTTTCCTCACGATGTTTTCCTTCACCGTTTGAGCTTGTGATAAATACGCACATAACTTCCGAAAAGTTATTGGTACGTGCCTAGGATTTGAACTCGAGACCTTTGACATCTCAGTCCACTGGCCAAACCACTGGGCTATCACAGCTTAGTCATAATATGTTAATCGTATACCTCAGTAAGACTTTGTATTAGAAATATTTCATGTTTAAATTAATTAATTTAAAATTATATAAAAAACACGTTAAAAAAAATATAGGTACATAGTATTTCTTCTATTGCAGAATTAAACAACTTACATCTTTGAGAGAAGAGGCTATAAAGATCACGTACACACTAGTACCACCGAGACACACGCCCGCCATAGCTCCATCCACGAAACGCCTGAAAATGTAAGTACATCATGTTTATTATTCAATAGTTGACTGCAAAAATGATCTCTATGATGCGGCTCCTAAGCATGAGGTCCTGAGTTTGTGTATCTTTAATTCCAAGGATTTGTCTGTAATATTCTTAGTGGCACCTTGGAGTTTGAATTTGTACCCAATGGTGATTAGCTCGTCTCGATAAGAAAGTACCATGAGATTTAAAGCATAAGAGGCGAAATGTGAGAGTACATTAGTAGGTATATTTCTGCCTATCCTTAAAGGGATGATTATAGGTGTGATGGTAGGAAGGTATGTTTTGGTACTGTTCAAGCGTTATCTTGTTATTTTATAATGATTGCTTCTTTTATCAAATTAATTTTAGTGCAAGCACTGAGCATTACGTCCTGGATTTTATTCTTAGATAGTGTAGTGTGTCCTTATTTTGGCACTAAACACGCCCCCCCCTATTTTATTTTTACGCGATCTAAAAATTGCCGCTAACCTACAAACCTATCAATGTACAGTGTTGTGTGGGTTATACTAACATTAGAAATGTTCATTTTGAGACAACAGTAAACTTCAATAACCTTTTTTTTTTTTTTTTTTTTTTCAAGTGCGGAAAAATCCTTTACTGACCTTCCCATCGCCTGGGGAGGCGACGGGGTGTGTCGGACTCCGCTTAAGCGTTTACCGACTAAAAAACCGCACCCGTCAACGCCACCAACCCTATTGCCGGGGCCATGGGATTCGCAAAAGCATGCACCACAACAAACTTCAATAACCTACCTGATATGCAATGAGTACTGTTTCAATTTCTTCGGACCTCGCTTGAACACTTCCTCACATGTATCTGTGTAGCTTAATGAAGGAACCCGAGATAGTTTGCAGACATCACGCGACGTAGATACCTGAAATTTAGCCTTCATTAAACATTTATAGATATGTTGTAGGCTAGAAATGCAGGCGTTTTCTTAAAGAACCAATAAAAAAAATCCTACTTCGAAAATAAAAAATCTTTTTTGAATATACATGAATGTGACGACCCAGTTAGTCCAGCGGTAGTTAACAATGCCTTCTGTGCTAAGGGTCGCGGGTTCGAATCCCGGTAGGGACAAATGTTTGCGTGATGAGCATAAACATTTGTATCCGAGTCATGGATGCATCTATGTATAATATGTATGTATTTACAAAAAAAAAAAGTATATATGTAGTATATCAACCAACTAGTATCCGTAACACAAGCCTCGTTGCTTAGCTCGGAACTAGATGGCGCTGTGTGTCATAATGCCCAGGAATATTTATTTATTACAAAACTAGGCCTATTAGGCCTCATTCAAAATGAGGCCAATGAATTGTCAAAAGTATGTATTAATGGTCCTTCTCTGAGTCATTGTGAGGAACCCTGTGTGGCTAAGAGATTTCCTTGGGGGTTTGTACACCTTTCACACGCACTAGGCGAGCGTTGTAAACTGTACCTACCTCTTATTGTGAGAGTTGATCTGTAGCTGTTGGACAATAAACTCGCGTTGAATAATTTAGTTAATACTGACAGAATGTGTTTGACTTTAGACTTAAAAGTAAAGATAGGGTCGAAGATAAAGTAGCTACGTTGAATGACAGCTAAACACTCTCAGACCCTTTTGACACCCCTACGAAAGTAAGTTAGTTTGGTCAGGTCATCGGTGTCACATTATTAGGTATAAATAAACAATAAATTGCGGCTGTGATAGCCTCATGGTTGGACCAGTGGTCTGTGAAGACAAAGGTCTTCGATTGATGGTGTTCAATCCACCACGTACCACTGACATTTCGAAGTTACGTGCGTATTTATGCTCAAACGGTAATAGGAAACATCGTGAGTAAATCTGCATGCCCGGGAAATTTTCTTGGCTGGTTTCGTGGTGGATTACAGCCTAAGCTCTATCACATGAGAGGAGACCCGTGCCCAGTAGTTGGACGGTAATTAGGTTGATGATGATACAATAAATTAACTGTTTTTTTTTACTTTTGGAATATACTGTACTTATATGGGAACAGAGAGTAAGTTTAATATCCTTAGCAAAGTCAAGACCCAAGGAAGTCACGTTTCCCTAACAGGCTAACTGAAATGTCAAAGTCATAGTGAAGTAGGGTCTCAAATAAAATGAGACCTTATTTATTAATCGTGTATGGCCTTTTTGATTATTCTTTGAGTGTATGTAACCTCTTTGATTATATTACATATAGAATTAGATAGCACTGGCCATTAGGAGTTAGGACCGAAAAAAGAAGAAAAAAATAACAATTGAAGATCGGGCAGCGAATACTGCGACCGCCAAGAAAATTATATGGTGTTTTTCTTTAGTTGTGAAATTGTTGTTCAGAATAATTATATTGTGCAACTGTGCTAGTAGAAACGAAGAAACATGGGAAGGGGTAAGTGCATAGAATATTATAACTATAATGCTTTATTTCGTGGTATGTTATTAATTATATTGTTAACCATTGGCGCGGATTTAATATTTTTTTGTCAGTTTATTTGTTTTTCTATTGACCTATCTTATGTGTGCTTATACAAAAACGCATCATCTATACAAAAACACCCAGACCTCATTATAAATATACTTGTTTGCAAAATAATTATAATCTCACACTCATTTGAGAGGGATTCTCAAGTTTCAAAATTGTAAAGGAATTGACTTCCTATATTGTAATTTGTATTTATTTAAAAGAGTATCTATGGTGTCTTGCCGGTTCTTCTCCATAGACCCACTTTTTGGAACCGTGCAACTAGTTTGACAATTCAAAAGCACCTGTTATACTGGTCTACTTGAAATAAATGTTTTGAATTTGAATTTGTACACGTTGACTAAAATCAAATATGCTTTAAAATACAGTTGTTTTTAATACCACACGGGTTGCAAACAAGCTTACGTCCCGCTTGATTGTTAGCGATTACCTGAACGTCTGCAACACCAGAGGTGTCACTAGCGCGTTGCCGACCCTGTAAAAACCTTATAACTTAGAAATTCCTCCTACATTGATTACATAATCCTCTCTTCGGTGTTATAATAGTTTATGTTCATAAAAGGCTTTCATAATATGTAATAATAAAATAATCTGGGATATTACAAATACTTACAATACGACATTATTTACGTACATATTTCTAATTTCAAAAGAATAAATAAAGTGTAAACTGATTAAAGAATAAACTGTGAAAAAAATACATAGTTACTGACTAACCCAGTAGTCACTATTATTTATTGCGCTCTAACAATCTATTCAATTTTATCTTTTCAAGTTTGAAACGAATTTTGTTTATTTGAATATTGACATTGCAAAGGAAATATCATAACACAAAGCATTTTTGTTATCTGAATAATATTTGTTTTACATTCACCGTTTACTTTTATCTTATGTTTACTTTGACAAAGCATAAAGTTTGGAAAACTACCTAACAATCAATTTCAGCGGTTTCTGCATTATATAATGTAAGGTTGTATTATATGTACGGCGTATTTCAATTATAACGATCACCAATTATAATGACGACGATTTAATTTTGACCACCTGATAAGTCACGCTGTTACGTAGTCAGGTAGTTCACGCTGCCTTCTGTGCTACGAATCCTGGTAGGATCAAATGTTTGTGTGATGAGCATGAGCATTTGTATCCGAGTCATGGATGTATCTATGTATGATATTTATTTACAAAAAAAAAGTATATAATGATGTAGTCTATCAACCTTCTAGTGTCTGTAACACAAGCCTCGCTGCTTACCATGGAACTAGATGGCGCTGTGTCATAATGTCCGGGAATATTATAATATTATTATATTATGGGCCAAACAATATATATAATTAATATAATTAATACACGATTTTAACCATATTTTCTGCCAAATTAATAATTATTAATTTACTCTGAAAGTGAATTAGGTATAACTATCCTACTAAAAGAAAAGATAGTATTATAAACCAAAGATCACGTCTCTAGGGACGTAAATTTGTAAATCAACTACTAACGCGTTATGCTTTATTTAGGGTTTCATACCTCATAAAGGAAAACGGAACCCTTATCATTCATTGTCCGTCCGTCCCTTCATTGGGTCAGTAAATACCGTCCTTTTCAGAAACGCGTGGACGTATCAAATTTATATTAATCTCAGGTACTTAAATCTATAGTAACTAAGAGCTGCAAAACTGTGTGGCTTTTCGTCCGTCTGGTTTTTTTATTAGACCGAAAGTCAAGACTCAAATTAAAACAACGACTCGATATTATTATTTAATAGGTATCAAGTCATGTTTATCTAGTAGGTATACTTTAAAAAAATATTTTATTAAAGAAGATAATATTGCGTATTGATATTATGAAGCACACCTGCTAATTCAAGAGAATTGAATAAAAGGCTAAAGCCTAATCCCTCTTAAATGAGAGGAGACCCGTGCCCAGCAATGGGATAATAATGGGTTAATGATAATGATGATGATGAAGTATTGTGAAATATTTCTGCTATAAACTTTGTACGAGTTTCGTAGGTGACGCTGTAAAAGACATTAACGTCCCACTGCTGGGCACGGGTCTCCTCTCACTGTTGAGAAGGATTAGGCCACCACACTAGCCTAGTGCGGGTTGGCAGACTTCACATGCCATCGAGACAAATCCCTCAAGCATGCAGGGGTTTCCTCACGATGTTTTCCTTCACCGTTTGAAAAGTCAAAAACTTACGAAACGTCAGTGGTACGCACCACTGACGTTTCGTAAGTTTTTGCCTTGGGTTCGAATTCGAGACTTTTGACATCTCAGCCCACTAGTCACACCACTAGGCTACCACAGCTCACCGTATGCGCATGCTATTCACCTATTTCTATTAATATGTAGATCCCATTGCTTTATAACATTGTAATGATAATGGGCTACAGATAATCTTAGAACCAATCAATATCTGGGCATTAGCATAATATATCGCTGAGTTCGCTGGGGGCTTTCATGTTATTTCTATTTCAATTTAATTCCGATAAAAATGATTGTTCAACTAGAATTGTTACCAGTACCTTATTAGTTAACACCAAAATGCAATTAGATAAACCAATGAATGTGTGAATGAATGAATGGAATTATTTAAAACATTCTGTGGCCTAGACCTGATTTTGTCACTTCGATTGTTTTTTGGATACTATTTCAAATGTAGCAATTCCATTATTATTTGTAAATTGACAAAGTTGTACTGTTGCATCAATTATGGGCTGTCTATATTATATATGTTTACAACACAAACTTGAAGAGATTAAAAATGGTCTTATTATTTGAATATACCATAAATGTATTACTATCATTAATTTGTGAAGAAGAAATTGTGGAAATCCGCTTCTAAATTGAACAGTGATGCATTAACCAGATTTCAATCAAAACAAAATTGTTATACGCCATTCTGGATTCTGTTTTTAACAACTGTTTCCAAAATTGCATTTTTTTTCATTACGGGGCTAGTTCTTGATCCAATAGATTACTTATCTTACTTTTATCGATTTTTAACATGTATCTTCGGTCGTTTAACACTGGTTTACATAACAGAAGACTATCAACAATCTATTAGTAAGCTGAAAAGATCGTTGAGTCATAAGTTTATTAATGTGGATGACTATGAGAAGTACGTAAAAGATTGTATCGATGTTTATATAAAGTTGTCGAATAATTTTAGTTCTGTAACTAAATACGTTAAATTCAAGGTACGTGCATGTAATTCATTTAATTAATTATTTTATTACAGCAGTCGTTTCCAAAACCGATGATATTTTTTATGTATGTATGTATGCAAAAGCATAAAATATGATGATGCTTTTGCTTAAAACAAAGCTTAAAATAAGACCGATATTCCAATAGTCAAACTTAACTCAAAATTATATATACATCGACAGAATTTTATACTCACAAGATTACAAATATATTGATTTTTGTATTATATTATCATGAATTTTTAGATTGGCATTTGCAGATTTAACCTATAATTGCCATAGAACTTACTTTTTATTCCGTCGTGTGTCTTCTGTAATTATTTTCAAGTTTTTACTTTCTAGTCGTAAGTCCCCTTTTGTGTTAATACTTTCTAATCTTATATAAACTTTTATGGTTCATGAGCTCAGGTTTGATTTTGGTAGTATCTTATTGTAATTTTTTTGTTTCGTATATTACAGATTATCCTTTCCTTTGGGTGTGATTTTGCAAAACAAATATTTTTGACTTGTTATTTTGTAGATATTAATCTACACATTTTACGGTGAGTATATTTTTTTATACATAAAAATTTTTACAAGAAAAATCTAGAAATAATTGGTTGATATTGTGTTTTACGCGATTGATTTAAGGTGTAAAATTATTATTTCAGTCTTGGATTACAATCCTACCCATGATCATAGAAATTACATTATCTCTTACGATTTTGTGTTTGCCGTCATTATTGTTAGAATACGCAACTAATGACCTAGATGCTATCAAAGCAACATTTACTGAACAACTAACCATTTGCCAAGGTATTTCATAATTTTTATTTTGACCTATATTTACATGGTTATGCGTGCCTCTTGAAAGTGCAATAAAATTTAGAAATAAGAATTAAATTTGAATATTTCTGATTATATATTGACGACCCGATTAGCGCTGTATTAATTTGTAGTAAGGGTCGGGTTCGAATCCTAGTAGGGGCAAATGTTTGTGTGGTATAATACATGAAAATGTATTTACAAAAAATATCTACGTAGTACACAACCATCTAGCATCCGTACACCAGCCTCGTTGCTTAGCTTGGAACTAGATGGAACTGTACTGTCATAATTACCTGTTTTATAAACTTACAGATGAGAATAGACATTCAACCTGAATCAAGAATATTTATTATATGAATATATTCACAAAAATATCTATATAGTGTATCAACCACCCGTACGCCTTCGTTGCTTAGCTCGAACCTAGATGGCACTGTGTCATAATGTACAAGTATACTGCCATAATATCCTGTTTTTATAAACTTTCAGATGAGAACTTACGGAGAAATAAATGACGCGTTGGAGTATATCGATCTCAGCTCGTCTAGATACGTTTTGTGGAACGAATTCCCTACAAATTTAAATGTAGTCTTGAGCTTTATAAGCCTGTGTGTTTCTTATACTATTGTTTTACTGCAATTCACATAATATATTAGTGGAAAATTATATTGTTCGGGTCTATACTTGTTTATTTATACAATTTGAGTTATTTCAGATAAATTATATTGTAAAGATTTTATATTATAAGCTCGACTAATAGTTTTCTTTTTGGGTTTTGAACTTTCGCGGATGAATTTTAAATATATTAATTGAAAAAAGTTTAAACCTTTAAAACTTCTAGTGGGGGTAATTGTCATTGAACTGCAGGCATGCAAGTGAGAAAATAAAATATCGCAACACCCACCCCACTATTCCTTCATCATGGTCATCATCAGCCTTTATTCATCCACTGCTGAACGTAGGCCTTCTATTTAGTGAACAACACAGAGCTTGATCTTTAGCGGTTTTTCTCCAGTTTTTGAATTGCTTTCCGGCAATCATCCTACACGTTTGCCGAGACGCGATCTGCCCTTAAGAACTCGTTTGCTCCAACAATTCCTTATTCCAAATATTATTTGTAGCCCAAATTTACAACTTATTTCCATAAAGTTTTCTATTTTATTATTCTGACTTCTATTTCATGTAATTACTGCTACTTATACAATATTTAACAAAGTCAAGTATAGGCCCACGTTATTCTTATATAACTATATTTGTAACCACCGTCTAACAATATCAGTCCCGCAGTCTGAACAAATATAACCGCCAATTCTATTGCTTTATAACATAGTAATGATAATAAGCTATAGATAATTTTAGAACCAATCAATATCGGTAAATTAAAATAATGTATCGCAGTGTGCACTAGGGGTTTCTATGGAAATGGAAATTAAAATTTCTATTAAAATTTAATTCCGATAAAAATGCCCCGCAGTTCAACTAGAAGCGTTACAGTGTTGCTTGTTTATTACTAACATAGTTACCACCAAAATGCGACTAAAAAAACCAATGAAAGAATTATTTAAAACATTCTGTGGCTTAGACCTAATTTTATCACTTCGATTATTTTTTGGATTCTATTTCAAATGTAGCAATTCTAATATTATTTGTTTAATGACAAAGTTGTTCTGTTGCATCAACTATGGGCTAACTATATTTATGTATTTCCACACGACAAACTTTAAGAGTTTACAAATGACTTACATCGGATTTTCTATAATTATGTATTCAGTGGTCTTATTATTTGAATACACCGTAAATGTATTACTATCATTAATTTGCGGAGAAGAAATTGTGAAGAAATTTGCTTCAAAATTGAACAGTGATGCATTAACCAGATTGCAATCAAAACGAAATTGCTACACACCAGTCTGGATACTGTTTATATTAACTGTTGCCGAAATTGCAATTTTTTTCATTACGGGACTATCAGTTATTGGCCCAGTAGATTACTTATGTTACCTCTATCGATTTTTAACATGTATCTTTAGTCGTTTAACTCTAGTTTACATGTCAGAAGACTATCAAAAATCTATTAGTAAGCTAAAAAACTCGTTAAGTCATAAGTTTAATAATATGGATGACTATGAAAAGACAACGCACTTGAAAGATTGTATCGATGCTTATATAAAGTTGTCGTACAATTTTAGTTCTGTGGCTAAATACATTAAATTCAAGGTAAGTACAGTATGAAATTCATTTATTACATTGTTTTATTAAGGCAGTCGTTTCTAATACATACAAGCATAAAACAGAGCATAAGACCGAATTTTTAATAGTCCAATTTTAACTTAAAGTTATACATTGATAGATTTTGAATATAATTCATGTCCAATCCTATGAATTATGTCTATCTGATAACAATTATCTGAATATTGAAAAATCGGCTTCAATAAAGGACAAGTTTTAATTAGATTTTTGATGACCCAATTAGTTTCGACGACCCAATTAGTCCAGTGGTAGTTAGCACTGCCTTCTGTGCTAAGGGTCCCGGGTTCGAATCCCGGTAGGGACAAATGTTTATGTGATGAGCATCAACATTTGTTTCCGAGTCATGGATGTATCTATGTATAATATGTATGTATTTACAAAAAGAAGTATATATGTAGTATATCAACCAACCAGTAACACAAGCCTCGTTGCTTACCACGGTGTAATAATGTCCGGAAATATTATTATTATTATTATGAATTTGTAGATTCTTGTCCAAATTAGTACAAGTACCTACTTACTTTTTATCCCGTCATCAATCTGTGTCAGCTATCGTATGTCTTTCTAAGCCATAATAATTATTTTTAAGTTCTTTGTTTTCTTTAATTCCCCTTTTGTCTTACTTTACTATACTTTTGTATCCATTTATGAACTTTTATGTTTGACGAGCTCAGGTTTGAGTTTGGTAGTATCTTAGTGTAATTATTTCTTTTCTCATATTTTACAGACAATCCTTTCCTTTGGGTGTGATTTTGCAAAACTAATTTTGTTGACTTATTACTTCATATGTACACATTTTACGGTGAGTATGATTTTTTATACATACCTACATAGATGAGAAATCTGGAAATTATTAGTTGGTATTGAATTTTACTCTTTTGGTATACAGTGTAAAATTATTGTTTCAGTCTTGGATAACAATCCTACCAATGATCATAGAAATTACCTTGTCTCTTTCGGTTTTGTGTCTGCCATCATTATTGTTAGAATATGCAACTAATGAACTGGATGCTATCAAGACTATATTTTCTGAACAACTAGCAATTTACCAAGGTACTGCATATTTTTTATTTTGATCCATGCCATTAAATGATGGCATTACAACAGCTACCGATGACATAACCTTCCTTTCTCGAACGATACTATACTTTATACTGCGCGAGAGAGAGGGCGCAACATGCGCGGGGGTGATGAATTTAAACATGAAACAATCTTCATTAACTCGCGTTAATTAATATATCAGTGACTCTTGAAAGTGCAATAATAAATGTAATCAAATTATTATTTAGAAAAAATGAAATATTTTTAATCATTTTGAGTATAACTATACTGACCGACTCAATTAGCGCAGTGGCATTAAACGTGCCTCTATTTGTGGTGAAGGTCTAGTTTGGGCCAATGTTTGTGTGATAAGCATAGAAATTTGACCTGAGTCATGGATATTTCTATGTGTTATTTTATTATGAATGTATTTTCAAAAAAATCTATATAGTAAATCAACTATTTCCTGTCTGTAACACAAGCCTTGTTGTTTAGCTCGGAACAAGATGGCACTGTATCATAATGTCCATCATTATTCCGTCAGTCACAAATATGAATTTCAAAATACCGATTTTCATAATTCCGAATGATTCAAAATTCCGAATATAACAACTCCGACTTATCAATACTCGTATTATGATTCCTAAATTTTAGTATTCCTAACGTTTATAATTACTATTCTCAAAATACCGAGTTTCAATAGTTGGAATAACAAAAAGTCCGACTTAATGATAATTCGAAACATCAAAAATACAAATTCCGATTATTAAAATACCGATTAATACAATTATGAAATACCGAATCCGTAACCGCATGCAACATGCAAGCAGGCATGCAGCATGCAAGCAGGCATGCAGTATGCAAGCAGGTAAGCAGCATGCAAGCAGGCATGCAACATGCAAGCAGGCAAGGAGCAAGAAAGCAGGCATGCAGCATACAGCGCTGTCTGTGACGGATCCGGCGCTGCGGGGTTTGTACGGCCCCACGCGAGCTTGGTGTCACAGATGGTCTTAACGCTCAACAACCCTGCTCCTCAGCTCTTGGGCCGCCCCACCCCTCCGCGACTACGCGGGCTGAAATTAATCGGAATCTCGTTTTTCGGACCGAGAACCCTTCGAACATTTGATCCTTCGTACGTATGAAAATCGGAAAACTAACAAATCGCATTTACGACTTTCGGTAAAAATACATTTCGTGATTTTTATTAATAGACATTATAATTCTTAGGTATTATGATATTTGGACTTTTGAAATTCGGAACATCGAAATTCGGAATAAAATATTTCGGAGTATTTGAGTGTTCCCGTCCAGATATACTATCATAATGTCCTGTTTTTATAAACTTTCAGATGAGAACTTGCGGAGAACAATAAATGACGCGTTGGAGTATATCGATCTCAGCTCGGCTAGATACGTTTTGTGGAACGAATTCCCTACAAACGTAAATGTAGTCTTGAGCTTTATAAGTCTGTGTGTTTCTTATATTATTGTTTTACTGCAATTCACATATTAGTCGAAAATTATATGTAAGGTTGTATTATACGTACGGCGTATTATTAAGGCTTTTAATTATCTTTCAATTATTATGGGCAAAACATAATTAATATGCGTTTTTATTATAATTATTTGATTCTGTTACCTACTTGTTTGTTTTCTTTTTGAGCTTTGGACCTTTGTGGACTAATTTTAAATAAGTGAAATAAAAAAATACAGAAACCCCTTTCAAAACTTCTAGTAGGGATAGTTGTCGAATAATATAATATATAATAATTGGGATGGTTGGCGTTCAATAGGCTGATAAGATATTATATAACTTATAGTTATAATTATATCACGTGTTATAATATTAACTCACAGACATAATCACATCACGTGTATTTTCTATCTTTGTTTCATACATTATTATTATTTAGTAAATTATGCCAACATCTAAGACGCCCGCTATTTGTCACTTCCTTGTGTCTAATCTAGCTAGAAAGTGTTGTCACTGAAAAATTTGTTACGCAAATTGCTTAACTCAGTCTCCAACATACAACGTCTGTCTAATTAGCAAGATTTTGAGTCAGAATGTTTTTTTTTCGCAAGTTTGTGTTGTGTGAACTTTTGTGTTCCATATAAATGTAACCGGATCACGAAGACCTTTAAAAACGTAACAGATACTGAAAGATACAAAATTCTTCTCATTATTATGTTACGGGGTAAAATTGGCATGCGGTAAAAATAAATTGAAATAAAATATGTATAAATTTTTTTTGGACCATTCTTCTTATTAAAAATTGATATGGAGATCACAATGTTGCTATAGCTAAGTTATTCGTTGGATTATATTGTAATAAACTATTAAGTACCGATAAATAGTGTTATTATAAATTGATATAAAAACTATCCTATCTCTGAAGTTGGAGCAATCTAAACGAGGTAGTCAATCTAGAGCACCCGGCTGAAGCGACCTCCTTAGTCACGACACAGGATCGTGAGTTGTAATAAAATTTTAGCACAAACTGCTTGATCAACATCTGTTTTATTAAATGGCCATTATAGGCTGGGGCTCCATAATTGGTCGGTAGGTACGGACCGTAAATTATATTCAGGTTTTCAAACAATTAATTCAAAATTTTGACGTATTTATAATTGGTCTACATTCCGTCATCAATTTTATACAAAATATTCTGTTCTACAAAATGCTGCATCAACATTTGGTTATCCGTAAATGAAATCAATCATGTTTATTTTTCGGTTATACAAAAAAACAAAAAATAACTATTACATATAAGGACGCTATTACAATTTTCTACAAATAACGGTGTTTTTCAGGTACAATTTTAATGTATAAGCAATCATATATGTGAAGATATTATGGTCTCAATTTAAAGGTAATCTATTCATCTTCAGATTGGCATCACAAAAATTGTATCACATCATACAAATTTTTCCCATAAATCCGTTTTCACCATCACAATAATCACAGAAGATGTGTAAAAATAGGGTCAGATTACGTACCATTTTAAAGTAAACTTAGAGCATATTTTATCATCAAAATTATATAAAATTACGGCATATATAGTCCTCTATACGTCCGACTAATTATTTTGTACCTAAATCATTACATTTTTCAATAAACAGCAAAAATATGAACGCTTGCAAATTTCTTCATACATTTTTCACTCGCGGACTTTCATTCCGCGCTCAGACGCGCTTGTGGAAGCATGTGCGTATCGCTCAGTCGCAAAAAATAAATTACGAAAAAGTCTGTGTCATACACTCATATAGTCGTTTATCGTGACTGGAAAATGTTGATACTTTTTCAAACCTAAATAAAAGTAAATACGACTTTAATAATATTATTAAATTTATTATCAGAATGTTATTTAGGGATTGATGAATAAGATCGGGATTTGGATACTAACGGCTAAGCAGTCGTTGACAAGGTTGAGAAATGGATGGGTGGAGTTAAGTCATATTAAACCTGTGATTTAGATTAGGCCTGAAAGTAGATGGGTAGGGTTAAGCTGCTGTTGGGCAAGTTAAAAAATAGATGGGTGAGGTTAAGCAGCTGTTGGGCAGGTGAAGAAATGGATGGGTGAGATCAAATTTTACTAAAAAAAGGCGAGAATAATTGGGATTAAGAGTCTGTAGGTGAGTTCAAGAAAAGGATGGGTAGGGTTAAGCATTTGTTAGTGAGGTCGAGACTTGATGGGTGGGGTTAAGATGTCAACTCCGTTCCTGACGGGTGTTCCCTGACTAGGCTTGTTCTTACTCGGCCACTGAATGACTGTACTAGTAGGTAAAACTTTCAGATGCACTAGTTCTGTCTTCTGGTACTATTAGTACCACCTACAACAGTACCATAGTACAGTATATAGTGAATTACATTTTATATTCCTTCATACTTTGCAGGTTTTGCCTATAATTCTTACAATACCCGATTATTCTTTATATGAAATATTATCATGCATCCCACTTATTCATACACTGATTTTATATCGCTCCCGCTCGTTTAGTCGCGTTTCGAGTATTTCAAGTATCTACAGTCCTACAGTTACTCAATTACTCAATTCTTTATTGCATTTCATAATGTGTACATTAGTTGGTAGACTGTTGTTTAAAATTTTAAATTTACTAGCTTGTAGCGTGCGACTACTCGTTCAGAACCAGAAACTAAGAATACTGACATCTCGAACGAACGACGTAGTACTAAAAGAATGATGTAATAATAAGGAAAAGTAATAGTTTGTTCTTGTCAGTGTCGGGATTAATTCTTATTAGTACGTGAACTATACAAGCCTATCTCTGACCGTAAACTTTTGACAATTTTTTTATTAATTTGCAATGTATATATTTAGCTACTTAATTATGTTTGTTCAGGTGGATTCTTGCAAGTCAATTTTGAATCTTCAACCGATTGAGCTGAGATTTTGTATAGACATGTTTGGATGTTTAGTTGTGTGACGTCATTCCGGAACACCCATGGCGGACTAGTTATTTGTGATGCACTTTACAACATGGGGATCAAAAACTTACTAAAAATAACTCAAAAAATAAAATGACGTCTCTCTAAGTACAATTTCTACATTTTTATGCTTTCCTACAATATGGATATCAAATTATAGGCTTGCTGTGAATAACTCTAAAAATATTGTAACATCACTCTAAATCCAATATTATGGCGC
The DNA here is from genome assembly GCA_905163465.1 of Craniophora ligustri. Lineage (NCBI taxonomy): Eukaryota > Metazoa > Arthropoda > Insecta > Lepidoptera > Noctuidae > Craniophora > Craniophora ligustri. The sequence goes on along the minus strand of LR990960.1, from coordinate 2,553,966 downwards.
ACAACATTTTTCGTGGCTTTTTAACTAAATTTAGTTTTCTTATTGTAGTTCTAGTTTTCATTAATAAAGGTAAACGAATATTTTTCCACTATGTTTTTTTTTTACTTTTAAAAACGTAAATACATATTAATCATAATTAATGAGATATAGCAAAATAGACATGTGAATGCATTACAGCGCATTGAATTCACATATAACGAAATAAATTAATCTTTAAGATATTTTACTTAGGGATATCTGCAGACCAAACGTAAAGTAATTCGTATCGAATGTACAATAGGTCACCAGGTAGCAAATAACTTAATTATCACGAAAATAGTACGATCACTAAACTCTATCAATTCAAATAAAAATAAGAAATAATAACAAGGATCAAGATTATTTAAGCGATGTATAAAATCGAGCGCTCAGTGGTTTCAATGTGTGCGTGTCCGTAATGTTGCTGTGTGCGACTCTAAATACCTAAATTTGAGTTCGTCGAAAATGTAACAGCGTCCTTAACAAATATTAAAGGTATGAAGTCGGTGCCGGTGCCTGGTTTCAAACCACCCCGCTCAAGATTACGCGTGATGAGTGGTATTTGGCTTGGCACCGACTTCATACGTTTAAAAGTTATTTTTTGCCTTTTAGTATTTGAAGTCGGTTTTTTATTTATTACTTTTTAGTGTCTGTAACGACTGAACAATAAACGCGTCATCTACGTAGAAAATTTGAGGGTTTATCTCGATTTCCCAAGGATCCCCTCAGCAGATCCTCACTATTTTTTTATGGAACTACCCTGAAGGTAATCCCTTTCAAACAAAAAAGAATCATCAAAATCGGCCTAGCCGTCTAACAAAAAAATAGACAGGTATCAACAGTGGTATCTCGGAATTATTGCTAAAGGTATTATTGAGCCCGTATATTTGTAATACGCTTGTATGATGGACTATTCATTATGAGGACATCATATTATAGGATCTGCAAATTCTGCTAAGGTATAGGTTACCGTATTAGTGCACTTCTGCCTAATCCTACGTTGATATTAATTTTTTGATTTTTTTTCAAATTAAAAACTTCTTTTAACGGATTTCATTGTATGATGTTGGTATTATTTTAATCACAAAGTTTTGGATCCCATCATACATAATCTAGTCGTGACCATGAATACTGTTAAGGATATTAAAAGTCAACTATATCCGTAAAATAGTTTTATTTTAATACTTTATAATTATATGTTTAGAACACTTACCAAAATATGCACGCAGTGTGTTGCTATGATTCCAACGAGAACTGTACCAATGCAACCAGGTATTAACCCAGTGTTCTTGAAGGCAGCCGGCATTGCAAGCAATCCTGAACCTAATGATGACTTGAGTAGATGAAAAAATGCGCCTAAAGTTCTGTGAACAAAGTCAAACATTTTTTTATTGATTTCAAATCAATGCTGTTACAAAGTGCTTAGTTTTTTAGTTACAAATAAGGCTGATAAGTTATGATTTGCTCTCATTCCTTGTGAGAGTATATATTATAATGAATATAATTTAATATACTGTAATATAATAAAAAATTGGACAACGGATGGCCGATGGGGCTTGAAGGTTCTAGAGTGGTGACCACGTACTGGAAGACGTGGTAGGCCACGGTAAAGTGGACTGACGGCCTGGTAAGGGTCGCTGGATTCCTGGTTGCGCGCGGCGCCTGACCGGTCGTCATGGCGATCCTTGGTAGAGACCTATGCCCAGCAGTGGACGTTTAACGGTTGATTTGATGATGAATGTAAAAATACTTACGAAGTAGGGTGAGCTACGTTTCTATGTTGAAACGGGTCATAATCTTCATCTTTGTCGTCATCCTTCCGATCGAGTGTGATCGTTGACTGTGTCGTTGATGGGACATCCTCAGTACTGCATCGGATACTGTAAATAGAAATACAATTTATTTTCAATTTCAATTTAATTACATACATTCACGCCTGTCGTCCCCGCAAGGTTAGGCAGAGGTATACTAATGTACACCCACGTTTCGCCGGTATGTTTTAGGTCTCATGTAATAGTAGCGAGCCTATTGCCAATAACCGGGCACGAATCCAAACTCCGAGCTGCTACTGTAAAACCCAATAGCACTTTGCTCGACCTGCGAATCGATCCCAGGACCTCTTGCTCGGCAGTCGCACTGTACGACCATTGGCCAACGAGGCAGATTAATTTTAAATTAAAATAAGTAGAAGCAATAATCTAGTCGTAATTGCGTAAATTTTGAAATAAACGCATACCTATTGGTTATTCGAAAAACAAGTTGAAATGTTACCAGTCATATATTTTTACGTGTTTACGGAATACTACAAATACGAATTCGTATATCGCAAGTTTTACAGTACCGATATATGAAATAAATACCTACTGATATATCGATATCTCTGGACTAAAATGGAACTGGAATATCGGCTTCCTGGATTGTTTCATTATGACCAATCTATCATTGCCCCACTGCTGGGCACAGGTCTCCTCTTATTTGAATGGGATTAGGCCGTAGTCCACCATGCTAGCTTACTGCGGGTTGGCAGACTTCACACGCCATCGAGAAAATCTCTCAAGCATGCAGGTTTCCTCACGATGTTTTCCTTCACCGATTGAGCTTGTGATAAATAGGCACATAACTTCCGCAAAGTCAATGGTGGCTTGGGTTCGAACTCGAGACCTTTGACGTCTCAGTCCACTGGTCACACCGCTAGGCTTCCACAGCTCTTATTTAGCTATAGTCTGTAAGTATCATATAGTATCAAGGTGTTAGAAAAATCCATTTTTTTTTCAAATTGCCTTTTCTAACCTCGTGCGGAAAATAATTTTGTTTTTTATAGACTCTATCTTTATTTAACATAACTATCGTGAAAATCTGACAGACTTGAGAGATGTTCTCAATGACTTGAACGGAAGCCAACTTACAGTAGGTTACCATGGTAAACTCTAGCCTAAATTCTCAAATGTTCTTAATAATGAATTTAAGTAGGTCATGTCAATTCTAAAGTTAAATTACCAAAATTAACCGTTTCGAAGTTGGTAATTAGAAATGATTGAAGACTAAAGTCAATTTTAACTTGTAGTCTAATGACAGTAATTTTACGTTATTTATGACAGTCTGTTTACTATTATGGTGTCTACCAAATACAAGGCTAAACTTAGAAAAAATCCATGTAATTACAAATAATGACTTGTAGTATTTTACGAAGAATTAAAATTTGGCTAAAGTCAACGGAGGCAGAAAATTATCCGGTTTCGACTTCTGTGCGATGAATAGAAAGAGGTCTTACAAAATAAATATGTAAACAAAATTGCAGGTACTTTTAGCCAGATTACTCGCAAATTATGATTGAAATAAAGTGTAGTGCAGTAAATAAAACGGTAAAAGATGTTGTAATTTTCTACTTAGTTAGTATATTTACGTCTTAAAAAATACGGGGTACGCCCATGGTGCTATTTGGTTTTGGCAGGCTTTTATTCTTTATTAATATTTGTGATTTATTGTTAAACATTGGATTCGGTAAGTACAATTATTAGTTTTTTTTAGTATTGCGGGTGGAGTGAAAAACTTTCTACGACCGTTTAGTTTGTGTTCGGTTATTCGTATCTAGTTTTGTTTCTCGTTACCTGTTTATTCTTATAGTAAGATCATGTCATCTACGTATAATGATGACCCGCCCGATCGAGGTGGGAATGTATTTCGCAGAAGTGCCCTAACAAACAGGTCCCCGACCTCCGCGAGTTCTAAACGCTTATTCAGCGAAATGTCTCCGTCTTACATTTCGCCCGAAGATAGATCCAAGCGGTTACAAGTACAACCATCTAACGTCATTGATAACAATTCATCCTTATTGAATGCTAGTGACGCGAGCAATGCCGACTACTGCGAACTAGTGTCGGAGGCATCGGCATATTTATCGAAAATTAACGACCTTGTCAACGATCAAGGATCCCGAATTAACGTTGCGAACAAGTCTGCCATTATGGATATGACTCAGCGTATTACGGCAATTGTATCTCTGCTCGCGATTAAATCTTCCTCTACTGAAACCAAATTAGTTCGTACGGAGCGAGAATTAGAAAAAGTAAAATCTAATGTCACAGTTAGCCCGAATAATAAGATTTCTTACGCGGAATCATTGAAGTTACGGACTTCAAAAATTACTCCCGCTTTACAGTCGCGCCCGCCGCTGCCGTGCGTAGTTGCATATCCCACCACGGAGCGCTCAGCTGATTACGCGTCGTCGTCGGCTACAAAACAGGCGCTAATGAAAGCTATTAAACCAACTGATGATGGCTTCCAAATCGTCGGTGTTAAAAAAACCGCTAAATCCGGTGTCGTGTTACGTGTAGCGAATGAGACCCAAATAAAAAAATTGCAATCTGTCGACGCGATTAAATCTGCCGGCTTGCGTCTCGAACAGCCAAAAGGCCGTAGACCTCGAATTTTAGTAAAAGACGTTCCCTATTCTATGGAGGATGGTGCCTTTCTAACCGCGTTATTCCGCCAGAACATTAAAGATGAACTATCAATTATTGAGGAAGAATGTATTAAATCCACAAAGATTATACGCAAACGTACTATGGATAATGGTAGGAAATGGATAGGTATTGAATTAGAGCCTGCGGTGCGTAAACATTTAGTTAACACTAAAGAGAAATTATTTATTGATTGGGCTACCTGCCGCTTTATAGATGACATTGATGTTGTCCGCTGCTTACATTGTCAACAATTCGGACATGTCAGGAAACATTGCGCTGCCGAATCGCCCACCTGTGCTAATTGCGCTGAGACCCATGACACCAAAGACTGTCCGCATAGAGATAATATAGATTTCGTACCAACTTGCGTAGTGTGTAAACGTTTTAAAAAAGCACACAACCATCGCTGCGGGTCACAAGACTGTGCTTCATATAAACTTAAATTAGAGCAACTTGTACTTAATACCAACTACTAACAAAAAGTAGGTTTCATAGCTTTAAAGCCAAAGTAGTGTCTAATGTCCATCCTTCCTTATTGCAGCACGACAATCCAGATGTTATGTACGGCAATATATTTAAAGTAATAAATAATGTGTTTCTAAACACCTTCAAGACGAAGACAATAGAACTTAAAGGTACCACTAAATTCAACGAGTGGGCAACCCCGGGTATCTATAAGAGTAGAGCTAAATTATATGAATTATATGATATGAAAAATTATAAATATGACGCATCCTTCGTAGATTATGTTAAAAAATATTCAAAAATGTTTAAAAAGGTTTGCAGAATGGCCAAGTCAATATATCTGAGCAATAAAATTAAAAACTCAGATGATAAAATTAAAGCAACTTGGAAAGTTATCAATAATGTGACTGGCAAGATTTCACAACGAGAGAATAAATTCGAGATAATTGATAACAATAGGATGCTTACTAACGATTTTGATGTAGCACACGCTTTTAATAGTTTCTTTGCTAACATACCCATAACTACTACTAGTTCCTTAGGTTCTTCTTCTACCGATGCTGAAAATTTACTTCGTGAAAGTGTGCCTAGGTCTCAAGCTACTTTTGTATTTAATCATGTAACTCCTAGTGAAATTTTAAATACATTTAAATCTTTAAAATTAAAAAGAACTGGTGACTTATGGGATATGTCTGTCACTGTTTTAAAATCAGTGATAGATATACTCTCTCCTTATTTATCTGTAATATTTAATAAATGTATTGACATAGGTACTTTTCCAGACCTAATGAAGCATAGCAAAATAATCCCCCTATTTAAATCTGGAAGTAAAAACGAACTCTGTAATTTTAGACCAATATCCATTTTACCAACTGTTAGTAAAATTTTTGAAAAACTTTTATTGAAGCAATTACTAAGGTATTTTAATGTAAATAGCCTCCTACACTCTGAACAATATGGTTTCACACAGGGTCGTTCAACAACAGACGCAGGAGTTGCATTACTGAAACACATCTTTGACGCTTGGGAAAATTCGCAGAACGCTATTGGTGTATTCTGTGATCTTTCGAAGGCTTTTGATTGTGTCCACCATAAAACACTTATTTGTAAACTTGCACATTACGGGATTCGAAGTAAGGCACTTAATATCTTAACTTCTTATTTAAGTGGTAGGATACAGTACGTAAATATCAACAATACAAAATCATCTGGATTGTCTGTGCAGTTGGGTGTACCACAAGGCTCAATTTTAGGCCCTTTCCTTTTTTTAATTTATATAAATGATTTGCCACATTATCTGAGATCCATTTGTGATGTAGTACTGTTTGCTGATGATACCTCGCTTATTTTTAAAGTAGATAGAAATAGAGATCATTTTGACGACGTAAATAGTGCACTTGTTCAGGTAATGCATTGGTTTACAGTTAATAATTTAGTACTAAATGCTAGAAAAACAAAATGTGTAAAGTTTAGTTTGCCTAACGTGAAAAATCTAGGACCCAACTTAATTGTCAATAAAGAAGTACTTGAGACCGTCAATTCTACAGTATTCTTAGGTATTACACTAGATGCCAAGCTTCAATGGGGCCCACATGTGTCATGCCTCGCGGGGAAACTTAGCTCCGCTGCTTATGCGGTCAGAAAGGTTAGGCAATTCACTGACGTAGACACTGCTCGACTTGTTTATTTTAGTTACTTTCATAGCATTATGTCCTATGGAATTCTATTGTGGGGTAGAGCTGCTGATATAGAAAGTATTTTTATTTTACAAAAGCGAGCTATTCGTTCCATATATCAGCTAGGGGCTCGAGTTTCTCTTAGGGAACGTTTTAAAGACATTGGTATTTTGACTGTTGCATCGCAGTATATTTATGCCAACATAATACATATAAGGCAAAATATACATTCCTATTGTAAAAACAGTGACGTTCATAGTATTAATACACGGAATAAACATAAATTGTGTGCCCCCAGTCACCGTTTACATAAGGTACATAATTCGTTTGAGGGGGTTGGTATACGTATTTATAACGGAATACCTACTGATATCTTGGATCTACCGACTGACGTATTCAAAAGTAAAGTAAAAAATTGCCTTATTAAGAAGGCTTATTATAATTTGAGTGACTATTTTAGTGATAACAGTAGATGGTCGCCGGATTAGTCCAAGATAGCAGTCTACTTTGTAAAATGTAATTGTTGAGATGTGTAAGTGTGAGCGGGCACATACAGAGAAATGGAGGCCAAGAGTGTGTTAACATTATCATCGGTTGTTCTGTATTTCTATATCAGTAGTTTTTATATCTCGGCTTGGTAAAATGGATTGGTATATGCTAGCTCACATAACCATAGGTAATGATTGCACTCTATATTGTATACTGATTATAGTATTGTATAGAATCACTTATTAAATAAACAGACAGAAATGTGTGCTGGGGAGTTTGTTGCGCCGCTTCTTCTTCCCAGCAAAAACACTAGGAAGCGGTGAAGGGCGGGCGTTTTTGGGGGCTGTCTTTATTGTCGACGTTCAAAAAGAGCCATTTAAATTTGGCCTACTTTGAATAAATGATATTTTGACTTTGACTTTGACTTTAATTACTATGGTTAGTTTTGCTATAGGACAATTAAATCTTCACAACGACAGGGTGGCGACGTCTGAGCTAGATAAATTAATTATAGAATATAATTTGGATATTGCACTAATTCAGGAACAATATCAAAACGCCAGCTTACGTAACAATGTAGTTCAACTAGACAGTAAGGCACGGGCTGGAATCTATGTATCACGTTCGTCAAACATTACCGTAACATCATTGCGTAATCTCATGACCCCACACTGTGCTGTAGCAGAGATTTCATCGGCTTCTTTTAAAGTTTATGTTGTGAGCTATTATTTTCAATATTCTGACCCTGTTGGTCCTCATATTCACAACCTCCGTAATGTCTTGCGGTCACTTGCGGGCTGCAAAGTTATCATCGGCGCAGACGTTAACGCGTCTTCGCCGCTCTGGTATGGCAAGGTTCGGTCCACAGATACTGAACGGCGCAATGCTGTTGAGGATTTCATCGCTGAGATGAACCTATCAATTCATAATACTCCCGATGCACCACCTACTTATTGCAGCCTCATGGGCGAATCTTGTATTGACGTCACACTATCTAGTGCCGACGTCCGCTTGGATAGGTGGCGTGTCCTCCCAGACGCGTCATGTAGTGATCATCGCCTAATCGTGTACGAGTTTATTCCTATGTTGTCTCAAGGTTCTAATCAACATCAAGGTCAAAATTTTAGATACAAATCTAAGGGTGCAGATTGGAATTTTTTTAGTTTATTGTTCGCCTCACATGCCAAGGACTTCACTCGCGATGGGCTATCGGCGGAAGAGAGTGCTGAAATTATGTCAGACACTTTCACTTACTGTGCTGATATCGCCATTGGTCGCGGATCTATGACCAATATCCGTAGATGTGATTGGTGGAGTGCCTATTTAGTTGAACAACGTAAATGCTTTCGAAGAGCGCGCAGAAAGATAAATAAACTTAAAAAACATAAAGTTACGGGAAACACGTTCACCGTTGCCCTAAATGCGTTTAGAGTTGCCAAGTCTCGATACAAAGCGTACGTTGAAAAATCTAAAAGCAATTTACTGCACAAAGTTGTCGAACGACTTGAAAGTGAGGGTCCGTGGTCTCCTTTATACCACGAGTTCAAAGCTAACAGGTCAGTCGACCTAGCTTACATTCAAAACATAAAAGTAAACGACATACATACCGCTGGTATTGAAGAGACAACGGAATGCCTGCTTAACAGTCTTATTCCGGACGACTCGGTTTCTAAAGACAACGACTACCACCAACAGATTAGAGCGTGGGCAGCTGAGCCACCTATGTCACCTATGTCAGACCTGCCATCTATTGACGAATTTTCAAACGTTGTTAAAAAACTACCAGTAAATAAATCATCAGGGGAAGACAAAATTTCAAATCGGATGATTAAAGAAGCATGTAAATCCGCTGGCGACATGATACTAACTGTTTACTGTCGTTGTATTGCAGAGGGCGTTTTCCCGCGTGTTTGGCGTCGTGGCTTTATACGAATAATACCGAAGAGTGGCGACAAGCCTCCAGATGACCCTAAGTCATATCGGCCTATAACATTACTACCTTCGTTAGGGAAACTCCTCGAACGCCTAATCGTCCCACGTTTGTTGCCGAACGGGCCGAAATTTCATAATAATCAATTCGGGTTTACTATAGGCAAATCTACAACTGACGCCGCGCTTTCTGTTAGGACAACTGTTAATAAATCGAAATGCAAATACGTCGTAGGCATCTTCCTCGATATTTCTGGTGCTTTCGACAATGCGTGGTGGCCAATGTTACTGCTTAAATTGAAAAGTCGAGGTTGCTTTAGAAATATTTACACTCTTATATACTCGTACTTCTTACACGGTACCGTTAAACTGACACTTGGGCACCATTCTATGTCGAAGGCACTGACTATGGGATGTCCTCAAGGATCTGTAATCGGGCCGTATCTTTGGAATCTGGGATTTGATGATTTTCTCGCGATACCGCTCCCGCACGGCTGTTCATTGACTGGTTACGCGGACGATGGCCTTCTGCTCATCCAGTCCAATACGCGGTCTGGTCTCGAAAACTTAGCCCACTCGTGTTTACGTTTAATATCCGCGTGGGGCAAACGGAACCGCTTAACCTTCGCGCCGCAAAAAACCTTTCAACTAATCTTGAAAGGTAATCTTAAATCCGCGCCCAGCATCAAATTCGATAACGTCACCGTTAAAAGAAAGGAGTCGGTATGTTACCTCGGTCTCGTACTAGAAAGAAATTTTTCATTTATTGAACACATTAAAATTGTGGGTGAAAAAGCTAAACGTAACTTTTATGCTTTGACTAGAATATCAACGGCTACATGGGGTTTATCTTTTCATACATTAAAAACCATCTATGGGGCTACTTACCTAGGTTGTATGTGCTACGGAGCACCTGTTTGGGCCGATAGAGCCACCATAGGCGCAGTACGACGTAAGTTACTTCAAAGTCAGCGTTTAGCATTGATATTTTTATGTAAAGCATACAGGACTGTTAGTACGGAAGCACTACCAGTACTCGCGGGAGTGCTGCCGGTCGATCTTGAAGCACAACGACGTGCAGCAATGTATTTTTCATCGAGAGTGCACTTGAAAAATGAATTTCTTGTAGAACGTGACCGCGCTAAAATTCTTAGACTATTTAAGCCACTGGCTGATGTATGGGAGGAACTTTTAGATGAATGGCAAGTAAGGTGGGATAATTCTTCTAAGGGCCGCCACCTTCACCAGTTCTTTCCATCCGTCCGTGAACGGTTGGAGAGGACTTGGCTGCAGGTGGATCACTGCGTTGCCCAATTTCTTACAGGACATGGCAACTTTAAATGCAAGTTATTTTCTTTTAAGCTTGTTTCCTCACCATTATGTCCATGTTCAACATCTAATTGTGAATACGAGCAATCTGCTCATCACATACTGTGGGAGTGTGGTTTATGGCAAAGTGAACGCAATATTATGTTTGACAGTTTGCAAATTATATCTGGGGTGATTTACTACTCGGACCTTGTTGCGACTAGGATGAATTTCCGTGCGTTTAGGCGTTTTTGCCATACCTATTATTGGAATCAGATATAATAGCTCATATTTTAGGACCCATAACTTAATAATGTCATCCGTGGTGCCTGGCAACTGGGCTTAACCCAGTTGTAAACATCTACTCTTATGTCAATGACATGTAAACTCTATTCTGTCTCTCGCTTGGTAAGGAGGGAAGTGGAAAACTGTTATTTTCTTACTCCTCCGATTTAATTTCATGATTAATTTCGCTGCGGGTTCCAAGACAGTTAATATCATTCCCCTGGGACACGTCGAGCTTCATTGTCTCGACGATATTTTGGATGGTTACTATTGTTGATCCTGGCTTACAGGAGTTGCAGTAGTAGGGACTTAGGGTGGTGGGCACGTCCCATTAAAAAAAAAAAAAAAAGGCTTTTATTCTTGCTTTATTTTAGACTTGCTTTACTTTATCAAACATATTATTATTATTTTTTCATAATACAAGTCTTGACTTAGTCATTTAATCTAAAACACCGCTAAGAATTTGGTACTTTCGCTTCTGTCTATGCTTTCAGGGAATACAAGTTTAATGGTAGGTACAAGTTTAATGGTATAATAATTTCTACAGATTATTACACACGTAAATACAGTGTAGGCTAGTAATAATAATTATGTTACGGTTAATCTGTGACATATATGTTAAAGTACAAAATTAACTGGGTATTCTACGGATTTACAAATTAGGAGCATGTTTCAGAACCTCCTTATAAATGAAATAAAAGTTCATAATATGTCTTCTGACGAATTCATAATATAGCAGATGCTGAAATACTGGAAATAAACAAGAGGTGGTAACAACTCCTTACTCAATTAAAGCGCGATCAATAATTGGGTTTTTTGGCTACGCAATCTGCAGTTTCCCTAGGTAATAATATGCAAACTAACGACCATTACATTGCATAGATTAAATATTTTACATAAATTTCATTATTATAACTCCCTGTCAAAATCTTAGTGTCATTAATTTCACAGGTCGTCGTAGAACAAGAAAGTTTGTTCTTATTCGGCAATCTGTATATTATCCAGTTAACACGCACATCACCATATTCCGCATTCTAGCGGCAACATATTCGTAAGCAGTCTGGTCTTAATTAACGTCTTGCGTAGGATTAATTACAAAATTAGGAAAATTATAATGATTATCGAATGTTAACACATTCCTGTAAATTTTAACATAATTAAATCGCTTGATTTAGCACGGAAAATCCAATTTCAAGTAGATGAAAATTTGATTAAAAAATAAGTCATCAAATTTTGAAAACTGGCTTGAGGTTTCGATTTGTGCCTATCTGGGTGATGTCAATGACCTTACCACTTAAGAGAGATAGGGTATAGCGAGATTCAAATTGAGCTGCCCGACTGGGGAAGTACCTCCGCCTTACAGAAGATCGCAGTGAATCAACAATAGTTGTCTTTCAGCGAGTGAGTAAGGTTACCAGAGCCCATTGGGGGAGTGACTATTCTGACAGCATGGGCATTCCATTTGCTGTCAGTTCAGTAACTCCCTATTTTAAGAAACCTGAATGGTTTCTAACGGGTTTGGCAACGCAATTGCAAGCCTCTGGTGTTGCAAATGTCCATGGGCAGCGGTCATCACTTACCGGTTACAGGTGAGCCGCCTGCTCGTTTGCCCCCTCATCACCATAAAAAAAACCACGATTCTACCAAACTACTTTTGCTTTTTCCACATTCATATTATATTGTCATGAGCTGTAAATATAGGTAGGTATATCACTTCTTAACCCTCCTTCAAGAGTTAGTTTCCGCTCAATACTCATCCACAGTAACTCAATGAAATTTTTAATATAAGAATGTATTATTATATCTGACATTACCAGGCGTCCTTGGTATTTTGTTTTTCTAGTTGAGTGTTAATTTCTAATGAAACTATATTCTGCCCGCAGCGTCTGCTTAATTAATATTTTTCTCACGGGAACTACATTTTTCAATGTTATTCCAAGAACTTAATGTATAAAAGTAATAAAAATTCATTAAATTGTTACGATACTGAGTAGAAACATACGTCTTTTTAAATTTTAATTAATTATTGTACATTATCACACACTGTTTTCTGAAACCAAAGTTAGATTACTTTAAATAAAAATATAATGAAGTGTTAGTTGTAAACGTAAGGTCATAATTTGATTTCCAAGTGAGGTCAAGTAAACTATAGTTTCATTACTATAAATAGATATGAGGCACTTTTTCAAGGCAATGTACCGACAGATTTTTGTGAATGGTGCCACAGTTGAGCCATCGCCGACTGTACTACCAGACATAAAATGAATTAAAGGAAAAAAAAGTAGGCTACATCTTGACTTGTGTTTCAATTAAAACCTACTTCTAGCTACTGAATATACGTAAGAAGAATTTTACTTTCATTTTTTAGGTAAATAGTCATCCTTTTCTAACTGGAGAGCTCCGAGAAGCCTGAAATAGTTCCTCAGCTTATCATTCTCTGAAATCATGGTCTCTTTTGTATATAATTCTCCGGACATTATGACACAGCGCTACCGAGTTCCGAGCTAAGCTATTTGTGTATATTATTGTATTATTGTTGCCCCTACCGGCACGTGAACCCACCCCAAAAAGTGGTGGGTAGGGCCATTTGTAGAAACATTACATGGCATTACAAAACGCTCTAGTATCTGTGTACACTTACTTACCTTGAAACAATTAAACACACAGCCGTCAGTGAGTCATTGACCGATTACGTGCTATCACGTCACGCTACCCGACTTCAGTTTTGCTCATTGATTAATTTGTACCGTTAAATGTTGTATCTAATTATTGAAGTAGCATTTACTAACCCATATTAAGAGCTCTTGGCGGAGTTTGATTATATTTTATCGTTGCTGTTGCAAATTCTTCATAGAAAAATAAGATCACGTTTATAACTTCGGCAATGTCTCGTTGATCTAGTGGTTGCAAGTCCAACTACTGAGCAATTTCTGCGAAATTTTCAGTTGCAGCTCGGAGTTCGGATTCGTGCCTGGTTGCTGGCATGTGGGTGGACATTAGTACACCTCTACCTAACCCTTCGGGGACCACACGTGATGATATAATATGTAACTTTAAAAACTTGAAAAATAATAAGACGCTTATATTTTTCTTCTTCCATTAATGTAGTTTAAGGTTTTTGTTGTGAAACTGTAGCTGATTAACTTAATGTTTATGACCTCATTTATGTGAAGGATTAAAGTAACTAAGATAGGAAAATTTACAAACAGCAATTTCTTATGAATCTTAACTGCGTCGTTCCGGTTTACTTTGATAATTTGAGTGTACTGTTTATGTTGTATGTTTAAGGTTTTAATTATGATAAGTTTACTCGTTTAATTGTCTAGGTTATAACTGTCTAAGCACTCTAAGTTACAATTGTCTTAGGTATACTTGACAAATACGATCATATTGTTTCTTTTCCAGATATTATATGTGTGTAAATATACATAATATACTATCAGACTACGCCACATATTGCTATAGCTAATAATAAAAATTTATCACTGCAACATTCAATTAAAATCGGTTGATTACTTCAGAAGATCATCGGGGTCAAATGAGTATAATATTTTATGATACATATCATCATCATCACCATCATCACATCAACCGTTAGACGTCCACTACTGGACATAGGTCTCCCACCTTCACCAGGTCGACAGTCATATACCTATACAAATATATTTCCCTGGGAAGCGGGACAAAAATGTCCCTAGGGAGACTTAGGGACTTACGAATTTCAGACAGGGTTGTAAAATAAAATATCGACCAATATCTGTGATTGATTGGACATATACAGAGGGTGGATAAAAGTAGATTATCGTAAAAAGTGTACGAGACGATTGGATAAAATTGTTCTCTCTCTCACAACTCAGAGGCGGTCAACAGTGATACCAGTGTGTATTATTTACTTTATATACCAAAGACATTGCTATATTTTATGTTACTAGCTGACCCAGCAAACGTTGTTTTGCAACATTTTAGGAGTTGGTGGAAGAAGAGTGAAAATTTTGGGTTTTAAGTATTTTTTTGCCAAATCATAAAAAAATACAAAAAAAAATTGTCAAAAATAAACCAAAAAAAAGTCTGGTGAGGACATACTTAGGGCGTATAAAATAGCCTACAACCGATTCTCAGACCTACCAAATATACGAACAAAATTTCATAATAATCCGTCTAGCCGTTTCGGAGGAGTTCAGCGACAAACACCGTGACACGAGATTATTATATATATAAGATTATGTTTGTTGAATTTCTTTGTACCACTGTTATTGTTGCGGGTTTATGAGTTTGTAAGACGCTCTTACACACTCATAACAATCGCGCGTTCAAAATCTAATACGCGGGAGGATATTCAAGCGTATGGTAACGTTAATTGAAAAATAAAATGCAGTGTACTCTCTCATATCTCCTTTATCACGACATCTTCATTTTAAGAATATTTAAAATGTATTCAGTAAGAAAGACAAATTAGATGTGTTTCCGCTCTGAGACAGAATAAAAGACGGTTTTATTTAACAGTTTTTTTTGATAATATTAATTATAAAGCGTTCTTACACTTACAGCTCGGATTTTGAAAGATTTTGCTCCTCAGAAGTGAGGAGCAAAATCTTCGAGCTGTAAGTTATAATTCCTGATGTAGGATAATCTCGTGAGAAAACGTACATGCATGAGGACATTTCTCGACGATGGATTCTGTTATCCCTCATAAAGCTTGCATGGAGGACTTCATATAGCCCCTTAAAAGTAAATTGAAGTACCCAATGATGTATCAAGTTTCACATGACATAACAACATAAAATTTCACAAATTTTCTAATCCACCTACTCGTAGTAGGTTAGAATGGACGAAGACGCTGACGACGGAGGTAACATCTCGTTTCTCGATACCTCCTTAAAAGGATTTGGCACATTTATTTAAGTTTATTTGCTACATTTAATTTCGTTTAGGCTACACATGTTTCGTAAGTTTTTCTATTCTGATTTTCGTAATAAACTGTGTTTCTTAACATAGCAATGTAAGTATTGACGACCCAATTAGTCCAGCGGTAGTTAACACTGCCTTCTGTGCTATGAGCTCCGGGACCGAATTCCGGTAGGGACAGATGTTTGTGTGATGAGCATATTGTTATTTGTATCAGAGTCATGGATATATCTATGTATAATATGTATGTATTTACAAAAAAAAAGTAGTAGTATATCTACTAACTAGTATCCGTAACACAAGCCTCATTGCTTACCACGCAACAAAATGGCGCTGTGTGTCATGATGTCCAGAAATATTAGTATGTATTTCAAAATAAGTGACTTACTTAAGTCACCGTGAAATTCTGCGAATTGAATGACGTATTTATACTGGATGGACCACTCTGGAAGCTTGTTGCTCCCACCCAGCTTGTTTTATATCATTAAGCTGGCAAAAAACACATGGCCTGCGCGCCTGGAGGTAAATGTCAACCGTTATTATGATGTGAAAGCTAGCGCGACGCTACCTTAAAACGTGAGTCATTAAATCTCGCCTGACCAAATAAGGTATTATAATAAAGCCACTGCAAAGGTCTTTCCAAGACTCAACAGCAAGACAAAACAAAAACAAACTCCTTTAGAGTTCGGTATTTTATTAAAAAAATACCCACGGATTTGATGACCTTCAAATCCACTCCACTCATTTGAGAGGGATTAGGCTGTGTCCGCCACGCTAACCTGCTACAGTTTGGCAGACTTTACATGCCATTGAGACAAATCTCTCAAGCATGTAGGTTTCCTCACGATGTTTTCCTTCACCGTTTGAGCTTGTGATAATTATACGTACATAAGTTACGAAAAGTCAGTGTGGCAAAGTAAGTACGAAAAGTGGTGCGTGCCTTGGATTCAAACTCGAGACCTTTGACATCTCAGTCCACTGGTCACACAACTAAGTTACCACAGCTTCATATTCATAGTTGAAGAATACTATCAAAAATTGCCTTTTCAAAATAAATAATCAGTTTCGGTCAGTTCCTATGTTTGGTAACTATCAGACAAATACAGAGTTATAGATACATAAAGCGTCTTTATATTTTTGCGTCCGTCGGTTGATTGAAACTTAAGTTTTTTAAAAGAAAACAACAACTTAAAAACAAACACCATGTGCAAGCAACCATTTTTAGCAAATCCTCAAAATTCATTTCGCGTTCAGTTTTATTACTTCTAGTATATGAGATCGCTATACTTATTATACAAGTAGGTATACAATTCGTACGAGCGTTTTAAGCGTTGGTGTCCTTGCAGAGAATAATTACTCTGCTACCGGATTTCAAGGTTTTTGATACATTCATTTATTGTTTATAAAAACAGTTTAACATCGTAATGTATATACGACGCCTTGGTAATTAGTTTTGTATCTATTGTTTGTTGCATTGCTAACAAAGACCAAATATATATGATGATAATAATACAAAACTTAATGTTACCTACGTAAAATCATATTTTTAATAAGAGCCAGATCCTCGTAAAAAATCCGTCTTTGCTAAGTGGTTGAATTTAAACAATAAAACAGGAAAGATAGGGATAAAAACAATTAAATCCTGCGATAAAATCTGTATATGTAACAGGTTTTGTCGCAGTATATTTAATCCCTATTTTTCAGATAGGAAATTTTTGGTCAAGGGCTGACAATTAATGCAGATCAAGCTCTCAGTATCCTTAATATCCTAATTATGAATAGCAATTACAGTTGATGTGTAAAGTTAGTCAGACAACTGGTGTACAGAGACTTTTATTTCTTTTTGTTTGAAGGTTATATAAGGTTATATTGATGTTTAACAAGACTAGGTAAAATTAAGATTAGAATCACAATATAAATAGATTTAATTAAGGTTCTATTGTTAATGCTCTTTATTTGTTTAATTTTTTTTGGTAACTTCAATGGTATTATTTTATTAATTGGCTGTGTTCCTTAATCCTGTTTTAGTTTAGAAGCAACTTGGTAAATAAATATACCAATATGTATGGTCTGGGGGTGTATGTTAGAACTTAAAATATGCGCTCTCTTTACATTTTTTTTATCAGCCTATAGCCGTCCACTGCTGAACGTAGGCCTCCCCCAAAGAGCGCTTTGCTGGTTCAAATCGCGTTAATCTCTGAAGTTACCAGATTTGAAAAAATATTTATCAAATCGCATAATTATTTTCATTATTCAATAAAGATAGACCATAAACATAGCAGTTGATAAAATTATTTGACACTTTATATTAGAATGTTGTTTTGTTACTTTGTGAAGGTTTATTCAATGTTAAAGTGAGACGCGCGATAATTCATAGAAATAACCATATTAATTTACGTACTTACATTGTTATTTTTCATGAATTGTAAGTAAAATACATACGTAATTAATAATCAATCACTGCAATCCAAATAAACACAAGCGATTTCTATCAAACACTAGGTTTTACCTTCCATTTTCCTTAAGCATTTTGTAACAACACAATTCCAACTTTATGAAAGATTAAATACAGTTGGTTTTTTGTTAATCACTTCTTCACATTTTCAACGGCCGGTCGCAGACGTACGTCGAGTGCAATGTCTGTTATCTTAAGAGCTAATGTGAAGGTTTCACAGCAGTGCGTTTCTAAGAGTGGGGAGTTCTGACAGATCTACCTTTAAAAACAGTATTGCAATAAACTATTACACTTAATATTGTGTTAGCCTAGCAGGCGAGATCAGCGAACTGTGAAAGTCAACAGTCTTTTGTTCGAGCTTAAGGCAACCACTGACTTTTCTGACTTACGTGCGTAGGTAGGTATTTATTACAACCTCAAACGGTGAAGGAAAACATCGCGAACAAATCTGTATGTTTGAGAGATTTTCTCGATGGCGTGGTAGACTAAAGTATTATCTGTCTCGAAAAATGCGAAGAGACCTGTTCCAGTGTCGGGCACTAGAACTGGTCTACATTACAATAGGGCTGATACTTAAAATTGTTCCCAGCAATATTATACTAAAGTTTAACTAAATTACATCAATGTGTACACAAACAATAGAAGCAAACTTACCATATTACATTTTGACGCGAATACAAAAGCTGCCATAATGTTTTGCTTATAGCGTCACTCAAGTAGTAAACACAGAGACTAACATCCCAAATATAATATATTTTTTTAATTTGAATAATGACGTAAGATATAATTTTGAAGAAAGTTTTAAAAAATTTGTTGACGAATAATAAATTCAACCTTTCTTTTATTATAATTATTTCATCATCATCGTCATCAACCCATTATTGTCCCACTGCTCGGCACGGGTCTCCTCTCATTTGAGAGCACGCTAGTCTTCTGCGGGTTGGCAGACTTCACATGCCATCGAGAATAGACTACCATAGCTCCTCTCGCTATGTAATCGGTTGATTATTTTAAACTGTACTGGGTTACAGCATATTTGTTGTATTTTTCATTTCATATACCCGAATGTAAAATATCATGTTTCTAATAATAAATGGTTTTACCATAATTTATGTAGAAACAGAAATCGAAGTCTTACCTTATTACTGAGTCTCGCTTTTGAATTGTTTGCATATTTTAGACACACCAAGTGCACCAACATACACAAGACTTCATTTTATACTATTTATATGTATAGCAATAATGAAACAAGTTGGTAAGAAACTAGATGGAATAAAATAAAATTTTTTTTCCTTTTTGTTTGTTGAACCTATCTAGAGCAACGTTTTCTACTCTACCTGCGTTGGTCGTGTTGCTATGATTATAATATAAACGTAAACCGGTTAACGTATTCAATGTTTTGATACAGTAGACACGTCAGAATAGCGTGTCTAAATTAGATGAGGATAATTTTTTACATATACTCATATAACAGTTACTTCATTTACATAAGAAAATATAAAGAGTAATATTTAATAAATTATTATTTTAGGATATATGTAAGTATACATACATATAGAAAAAAATCGTTTGTTAAATGAAAAATAAGCAATTGAATCATTAATAAATGATTGTATAAGTGATATTTATTTAATTTAAAGTTACTCTATGTAGTACAATAGAAGCTTTTTTTTTGTATGTATAATAGGCATCTACTTACAAACGTAAATCTCACGTGGACAGACATCATAACATACATATTATTTTATTGGTTTTAATCAGGTTTTTAAATTACAGCTCACTTGGTCTAAACATGTCGCTAGGTCGATTTATCGAGGTCAATGAACGCCTGATTATTGCAAATCGCACTTAATTTGAAAATACTAGCATCATCATGGACCATTTCCTTTTATTTGAGAGTAATTAGAGTCTCTCTCAGTCAGAGTCGCTCGGTCATCAGGCATGCAGGATATAATAATATTAATTTGAAAATTCATTTAAATTACCTCGTTGATCTAGGGGTGGTAAGTACGACCGCTGAGCTGCGCAAGGGGCCTTGGGAAATAGTTTTTTCTTGCACCAATAAGCTAGAATAGAGGGCGGTAAAATTCAGGTCGACCCCGCGCGGCAAAAACCCATGCTAGGCCACTGCACCATCTAGTCCCAAACTAACCAGAGCTTGTACTATGGCTACCTACTAGACATTGAATATAATACTTATATACTTCTTTTTCTTTATAAGAAACACCCAGACGAACACAAACACTTAATTTATCATATAAATATTCATGTCAGCATTTCGGTACTTGAACCACTAGAACACATAGATCATAAATAGATTTGGAGAAAAGGTCATGAACAAAAACTTTTAGTAAATACCAACTCTATTGATCTTCATTATTAAGGTTTATTTTTATTTTATCTTCAGACATTGAGCGTGCAAGACACGTTCAGTCAAATAAATAATATTCTCCTAAACATTTAAGTATATATGGGTATTATCGTATTTATACCTATCGTAATACGGCTGAGTAGGCTCTGAGGGACACGAAGCGTGTCCGACCTGGACTTGCGAAAAGAATACCTATTTATTCTGTGCGGTTGATGTCAATATTATGTCTAGTCCGTAAATAGTACCCAAAGACGTTCTATTATCTTTATTCAATACAGAACCGTGCCGATTTATTTATACGCAATCATGTGTCAGAAAATGTCAGTGTCTGACACGGTGCTCGAGTGAAACTCACTGTGCCGGTGGATGTAAAAGGATCACTATACTTGGATTTTTCAAGAAACAATCTGCGTTTATTGCTCGGCACTACTTGCTTTATTAGAACTGAACTAAACTCTGATACTCATTGTTAGAAAAAATACTGAAACGTTAAGTAATTTAATATTGTTATTTATTTCAAAAGTAACTTCTCTGAAGGTAAATGTGTGGTGCTGGGTTTAGTGTGGCAACACGTAATGAACTAAGATTATGGTCCACGGCTATAACTTCCTGCGAATCTTCCTATTTACCATTTCTTGTTTACCTGTTAAATTATTATGCAGCATAAATTGTTAATTCATCATCATCATCAACCCATTAACGACCCACTGCTGAGCACGAGTCTCGTCTCATTTGAGAGGGATTAGGGTAAAGTCCACCACGCTAGCCTACTATCATACTACATGTCTAGCCTACTGATAACATAATATATGCTATATAGTAATTAATATAACATATTTAACATCAAGATAATATAATTAATATTCATTTATTGCTTATGTTTTCGATTTACGTGTGTTATTATTAAATAAGGCCTGGGGGAATGCCAGATTATCATAATAACGTTCATTGTTTACGTTGTAATATTATCTCCAGATCATGCGGTAGCTGTTTGAAGCGAATAAAGGGTGGAAGAGACCATACACGTGTTACCTAAAAATGATACCAAAATAACCTATAGTATAAATATATTTATTTATTTGTGTGTTGATAATTTAGACTAACTACCTTCTCATTTTTCCCTTCTCTTGTCCAAGTCTCTTGTGTCGTGTCTAATGGTTGTCTGGAAGATATAGCTTTTAGCGATAAGATTGCGAATAAAAAGCTGTGGTAGCCTAGTGGTGTGACCGGTGGACTGACATGTCAAACGTCTCGAATTCAAACCCAGGCACGCACCACTGACTTTTCGGTAGTTAGGTGCGTATTTATCACATTCTCAAACGGTGAAGGAAAACGTCGTGAGGAAACCTGCATGCTTGAGAGATTTTCTCGATGGTATGTATAATCTGCCAACCCGCAGTAGGCTAGCTTAATCCCTGTCAAAATGAGAGGAGACCCGTGCCCAGCAGTGGGACAGTAATGGGTTGATGATGATGATGATAAGACTGCCAATTGTACTTTTACTATCTGTATTTTCCATAATTTTGTTCCATTGGTGTACAATAAACAATACTTTATCTTTCTATCTATGTATATAATTCTGAATTCCTACGCGCTTGATTTTTGCATAATTTGTTTTATTTGTTTATGTATAAATTTAATTTAACATGCAATGTTTGTTAGTGAGTTTGTATGTTTAGGTCCAATCTGACGACCTCTGTGGTCTAGTGGTTCGAGTACCGGACTGGTGATCACGAGGTCGTGGGTTCGATTCCCACGGGACACAAATATTTATGTGATGAATATAAGTGTTTGTGTTCGTCTGGGTGTTTCCTATGTATTATAAGTATGTATTTACAAAAAAAAAGTATATAAGTATTATATCCATTGTCTAGTACCCATAGTACAAGCTCTGCTTAGTTTGGGACTAGATGGTGCTGTGTAAAATGTTGTAGAATATTTATTATTAAATTAAATCTTGCAAGCTGAATTAGACACCTCTTATTCTACGGAGTCGAAAATTAACATATTCGTTTAGTACTGATGACTGCATTTTGCTAGTAAGTATGACATGGTTCTACATCTGGGTTCGGTTCTAGGCATAGGAATTCCTCAACGCATTGAAATCTACCTGACAGCATAGAGACGAAATGTTATAGACCTACACGTTTAATTTTAACAGCTTGTGGGTGACTCACATACACTACATATGTTAAGACTGCTCTGTGTTACTCTTTCGCTCTCTCTCTTACTCTATGCTTACATAAGAATAAAAACTAAGTGAAGTGAACCGCTTTTGTGACTTTTAATTATTATACCTCAGTGCCCGCGCATTACCACACGCTTCCACAAGCTCATTTTATACGCTTGTTTTACATTATGCTTTTTAAGTAAAATACGGTGAAAAAAAAAATTTATAACAGTAGATTTTAATTAATATACGACGACGATATTATTTAGTTATTAAAAATAGGACAATCCAAATTAAACTTCAATACCGCGATGAATTGTTTGTCAAATGTTAAAACAGGCAGGTTCTCACTCAGTGTAACTAACAAACAAATCAATTAAAACTCCAATACCGATATTTATATACTCGTAATCACATACGCACTGAACATTTTTCCTTTAAAAAATCATATACTTTTACCCCGCGGAAATCTTATAAGAATCATGACAGGTATTTTTCTCGTTTTTGTTGGCGTAAATAAGATCTAAAGTGACGCTGTTTTGGTGCTAGGTCACGAAATTGTCGCCGAAATGTCGTATACTTGTGACAGTTGGACTGACAAAGGTACCCATTAGTTGAGTTACCTGTGAGAGAGCCGGTATTTCGAATTATTTCATGGAATATAAGCCGTGTTTCGTCTTTACCTGTCATCTGATTATATGTTGTCATACTAGTTATATTAGGAAGTTGATTGACATTTGTGGGATGTATCATAATACAGTTTCGGTTTGGTATTATTAAACAATTTGCAGTCAAACGTTAAATATTTATAGTTTTGCTCACAAGATGATATGTAGGTGTTTGAGCAATATGATAATGTGTTTTTATTTAAGTCACCGTATACGATTTGAGTACAGAGGAATAAAAGTAAAGTAATTATATGACGTAACAAATAGTGCAATCTTGTCTTCACAATATTGATAACATGATATCCATCATTTTAGATATAGGTATTTGAATTATGCAAACGGCCCTTTATTTAATTATTTATTTATTTAGGTCTACCAACAATTGTGTAAAATGAGAACAAAGAATAAATACATGCACTGACATAGATAATAATGTAACAATTACTTAAATGTAAACTCACATGTATAAAAACATTAGGATAATTAATACAGTAAACATACATTAACATGATCATGATACATCCTTTAAATGAGACTTAACATATTGAGATAAAAGGAAAAACTCAACACATGCAACAATAAAATGAATGTAATTAATTAAATAATAATTATTCATTTTCTTTATATTCCCCTCATTTGTGTTTTACTTTCCTGGGCGCCAGACATTGTCGCATTCAAAAGAGTTCCTAACAAACCACTTAAGTGATTATGTACCTAAGTCTGTATATAAAAGTGTTTCTTATCATTAGCTGACTACTTAAGCTATTACTTAATTTCACCTATTCAAAAGAGTTAATTCAAGGTAATTCGTCAAGTAATTTCCTGTTCAAGGCAGAATAGTCGTTGGGTAATTTTACCAAAATGTTAAGACATATTATAATTTGGAAGGTTTTATAATATTTTATAAGTTTTGAGTGTTATGTACCTAAATGATATTTAGATCAATCTCATGGTCCTATTACCGATTTGTAGGTACATCATTATATATTATAAAATAAAGTCCTCCCGCCATGTCTACGCACGATAAAATCAAAAACTGCCATGATTGATTTAATACGGTTTTTGCAAATAGACAAAGTATTCTTGGGAGAGGTTTGACTTTATAATTCATAAAGGTTTTTAACAAACTAGCCATTGTTTGCCACAATACAATAACACAATAACAACTAGGTATTTACAGCTCTATTTAGTTGTACATAAAGTTTATTACAAAAACTAATGCATTAGGATCGCACTCGATAAAACCCGTTCTTTTAACAGACATGGCTGTACATTTATTTTGATTGCTATTCTCAAAACTCCAAACAGCGTTCATTTTAATGTTGGTATTCTTGAATCAAATACATGTTTTACTTGTGTTTATTTTAGAATTAAGTATATACTATTGACCTCACTCAATGTTCTAGTTCATTTCAAAGCATAATACTCTGTTAAGAAGTTTTGAAGAAACAATGCTTTCAGCTAATGAAAAATGAATCCAAATCCTATTTAGTGAAACACTATTTTCAAGATTCTAATTCTTCGAGGAAAGTTTTACTATTTCTTCATTTTTAGTTTTAATATTTCTTCTCTCTAAGTATTATCTTGCTAGGCTGAATAAGGGTAAACCCTTTGCGGACCGCATATCTTAAATAACTTAGAAGGATAGACGAGAAGTTTTAAGCTATTATAATTATATGTATGAGAATTTTATGCGATCGAATGAGCCGTGCGGTTGCTAATGCGGTTTTAATAATACTAAACAAGTTACTCGCATACTATAGCATATTTCTTATAAGAGAGAGCTGTGGTAGCCTAGCGGTGTGACCAGTGGACTGAGATGTCAGGTCTCGAGTTCGAACCCAAGGCACGCACCACTGACTTTTCGGAAGTTATGTGCGTATTTATCAAATGCTCAAACGGTGAAGGAAAACATCGTGAGGAAACCTGCATGCTTGAGAGAATTCTCGATGGCATGTGAAGTATGCCAACCCGCAGTAGGCTAGCGTGGTGGACTATAGCCTAATCCCTCTCAATTGAGAGGAGACCCGTGCCCAGCAGTGGGACATTAATGGGTTGATGATGATGATGATTCTTATAATGTCAAGATGAACTAGTTGCCAATCGAACATTTTTCCTGCCAGCCAATACGTTGTCTCCTTCGCAGTTAGTATATTACTAATAGGTATGTAGCCCGTGTCCATAAGTAAAAACTATATCAATTACGTTTAATCTTAACGAAGCCTAAAGAGATTAAAAAACAAAAAAATAATCATCAAAATCGGTCTAGCCATCTTCGAGTAATCGGTGAACAAATATAGCAAATATTACATATCCGAATTGAGAACCTTCTCCTTTTTGAAGTCGGTTAAAAAACGCGTCACAAACAACAAAGTTTTGTGTAAACATTATACAAGAAAAATAAACATCTTGTCGTGAAAGTATATTTAAGTTTTAGAGTATTCTCTTTGAAACTTAAATGTACTTGTCATCTAAAGTTATTACTTGCCAACACTTTTAGAACTATTTTGAAGTCGTTGCACTTAAGGGGTGTCTAATTTATATTATATTACATTCTCAGAGACATTTCGGTCCCCCAAAAATAACCTTTTTATAAGCAAAAGTTCAAATTAAGAAGATATTTTCATAAGTTATGTATTTCTAAGAAAGTGTCAAATTCATCTTTAATGTTTTATACAGTGTCAATTGTTATTTTTTTTTAAATCTCAGAAATTTTTCATCGTGATGATCTCCCTCCAGGCATATAATAAAAGTTTTCTCAGTGGCAACCCTATAACACTTTCCTCGAACATCAAAAAAAACTATTAGACTTCCAAGCACAGTCTAACGTCCATTTATACTTTAATAGCCTTTGGGTGGAGTAATTATTACTTTTGTAGGTACGTGATTGTTTTCAAAGTAAATAATCTACAATAATTCATTAAAAACACCCTGAGGTATGTATGTGGCTATATACAAATAGCGTGGTTCATATATGAGCGAAAATTTATGTATTTAGTAGGTCCTAGGTCTCTATATTCCGCGGTATTTCCTTCTTGAATCTTGTATCAGCTGTACTAATGTATAGCCATCATTGTCCCACTGCTGGGTACGGATCTCCACTTATATTGTTGGGTCTCTTTACGATATTTTCCCTCACCGTTTAAACATGTGATAAATTGATAAATATGTCCTTAGTGCATGCCTTAGGTTTTGAACTCGAGACCTTTGATCTTTTAATCCACTAGTCACACCACTAGGCTACCATAGCTAGGCCAAGAGTTGTCACTGTCAATTATATTCCAAAAATCGATGGAGCTATCTACGTATTTATCACATTCTCAAACGTTGAATGAGAACATCTTCAGGAAGCCTGTATGCTTGATAGATATTCTCAATGGCGTGTCAATTCTGCCAACCTGAATAACAATAGTGTGTGGACTATAAAGGGATAAGCCCTCTCAATTGACGGGAGATTCGTACCTGACTGTGGGATAGTAAATGGGGTTGTGAAATGAGGCTGTACCGCACTTACTGCACAATTATGACACGTCTGCTTTCTCCTTAAATAATATCAGGCGTGAAGGCATGGTGTTGGTGAATTGAAGAAGGAAATGCTTTGCTCGCAGTTTTAATCAGTTATAATGAACAACCTTATTTTTCTTTATATTTTTCAAATTCTTACAATAAAATATAAAAAAAAATATATAAATCGCTCTCATTCGAACCACAAGTTACTGTGATTGTTTAGCCGACATAACATTTTCACTTCAGTTGATCACGATAGTGTGGAAATTAACGGATAAATTATTGTAACGGCTCGACTTCTTTCATCTTTCGCAAATTGCCACTAATTTGAAAGAAAAAATCATTTCACGTAAATTACGGTAGATTAAAAGATATGAAGCGAATGTGTGGATTATTAAATTACTTCTTACAGCGATTTCTCTCGTAATTTCCTTCGCAACACCCGTCACCCACACCGTCTTACTTTATTAACCGACTTCAAAAAGGAGGAAGTTCTCAATTCGTCGGAATCTTTTTTTTATGTATGTTCACGAATTACTTAAAAACGCCTAAACTGATTTGCAAAATTCTTTTTTTGTTTAAAAGGGTAGACTTCACAGATGGTCCCATTGTGACCACAGGAATCCCAGGAAAATCGAGAGCAACCCTCCAATTTTATAGGAAATTATCACATTTTTAATCTATTTAGTAAAATTGTTCCAGTATTTGCGTCTGATAATCATCATTTAATTGTAATGCTGATGATGGAAGGTAGAACTCTTCAACAGTTAGGAGTTATAAGAAAATTATCTCAGTTATAAGCACTTATTACATTTACATGTATTCTCCAAAGCTGTTCAAGTATTTGCATCTGAAAATCATCATCTCATGTAATGATCTGATGATGGGAGGTACAACTCCTCAACGGTTAGGATTTGAAGGAAAAATCTTTCATAATGGACCGATAGTTGTATTGTTTCAGGCTATTAGATTCACTTGATAATAGAAGGTCAGGGTTAATAGAAGAAATTCAGTAACTAAAAATAAATAAATAAAAAACTTTTTAACAAAAATAAAACCGACTTCAAAAAAAATTAAAAGCACTGAATAGTTAAAAATAATACTTAATCTAATAAACCAAATATTGATTCATTAACTATACAAATATCCTACTTTTAACCTACATACACAATCAAATTTAACTATTTTTCGAGTTGGTGGCTTGGTGGCACCAACTCCAAAAATAGTTAAATCTGTTCTCATCATCATCATCATCATTAATTTCAGCTACTCCTATTACCATTGCTTTAACTGCCATCGTTAATAAGAACAAGAAAATAAAAAAAAACACTCAATTATATCCATTATCATTTTATTATCAAATTTTATAATAATAATATGTACAGTCAACATCGATTTTATCAGATAATCTAATAAACAATGGTAAAAATTACTGTCAAAATATTATTATTACATGTTTAACTATTATATAGGTAATTTGATTGTGATTTAAGTTTGGTATAACTCATGCGACATCTATATTTGAAGAATTATTCAGAATTTACAAGTTTGTAATCATTGTATTTAAAACGATAATGTGATTTATACAAGTGAGTTAGTACATCGATGAAATTGGCACAAATTAATACAAGGCTAAAATCCGCGTGAAATATCCAAGTTGTATGATACGAAAACAATATTAAGTATATTCTTTAGCGGTCATAGAGATTGAAGTATTTATAGGGAGACTTTTAAAGTCACTTTCATTGAATAGTTTAATCTTCAAAAATTTACACTCACGGGCACCAAATATATGTATTATTATAACCAATTTTTTAAGACATTGCTCCACACTAGAATTTTCTCCTGTGTGTAGGTACGTTTACAAAAACAATTTTTCACATACTCAAACGCCCAGACCCGGAACAATTACCTATAGATCGTACAAATATTTGCTCCGTGCGGGGTTCGAACACGAAACCCGTGACGCACAAGCAGATCGCTCAGCCACTGCACAACCGAATTTTGCATTATTTATTAGTAACTACTTAATCTTGTACTCTCAGAAATAACTAGGTAGGTATAACTAATAATTTTGATATGGGTTGGTAATTTGACTGCCGTATGCAAAAAAATCTCCTAATAATGGTTCAACATTCAGCTGTCGGGGCCACGAACCTCTTTCATGATGGAGAGTGTCGCATTTATGACACTACCAAAGAAATATTTCACCCTGTTACCCGTGCATGTGTATAATATGCGAAATGAAGGAATGAAATATGATAAATAAAATTTCGAGCCATTTCTTGACTAATTTGAGATTGGCTTGCACACCACTCAATTGCGGCATTTTACGTGAAAACGGCGGATATTCCAAGGATAATCTAATCATCGAAAGGTTTCAGGTATCTGACTTCCTTTTTACATATTAAAACTGGGACCGACGGCTAAGTGTCTCCGAGGCCCTTCCGTGCGTTGGAGACGATATTTTATTTATCTCGCGTCTCTATGATCACCCATCCACATACTGACACCGGCAAGCGGAGCATAATCGTATATATACGGATATATATATCGTATATTATACTATACACAGCCACGGGCCACGAGTCCCTCGTATAGGTATACACAAATTATTTACACTTGAGATCGAACCGGGCCCATTTTATTTGTCAATAAAGTAAACAAGCAAATAGATTTAATTCGATGGGACGATTTTGGTCGAGTATTTAATTGATTTTACGGGTTGCGGAAAAATATGCGTACTACAAAAAATATATTTAAAAATACTCTTCTTTCTATTGTCTTTAAGCCGCTTAGATTTTGACACTGACAAAATTTAATTTCATGGCTCGTGAACTTTTGGTATATCATCATATATTTTAAAGTATATTTGATAATACAGTATTATTTTTATTAAATCGATAACGTAAGTAGACGAAATAAATTGTATTCTCATCTATAAAAAAATATTTTGAAATGTGATGCCATCACAAGTTTTATAATTTACATTTACATTTATACTTAATGCCATATTTTTTATATAATAGGTACATATATCATATCTTAAAATTATAATCAGATCATCGTAAGTATCATAGTCAACCTTTTAAGTATTGTTTACGAATTTTCGTATTTATTGCTAAAAGTTCAACAATTAATATAATAACATCACACAATATCCATATTTAAGACAATTATACAGTACCTTGTTTATACAAAAACAGTAATTCTATAAGCACTAAAGTAAACAATATGCGTCACGAAAATTTCTGACGAAGAGCAATGTTAGAAAACAATTTTGCAGAACGCTATTATATACATCGAGAATTTTAAAATTGTGAGATAAAGTTTGTATAAACAGAGTAACACAATTCCTGCTTTTCAGCAAAAGCATGAAAATTCCATTTTATATACACCGTTTAAGTTAATTATTCCAACAGCCTGATATTTAGGTTCTTGGAATACGAGTACAATTTTATACAAACTCGTTTAGAATCACGTTTTCATGTTAACGAGACAAAAGTGGAACCCTTAGCTATTTTGACCCCATTAGGTGCCTTGATTTTTATTTAATTTTGTTAAAAGCGTCGTAATGTCGAGGATACAACAGTTTTGGCCTTGGACTAAAGAAAGACAATATAAATAACACTGGGAATATAGTAGAGAAGTCTGGGGAGTCACTTAACAAAGTTTAACGAGGACATAAATTAAAATTTTACATACTTACATACATACATTCACGCCGTTTTCCCATGAGCGTAGGCAGAAACTACAGAATTCCACGCGCTGCGATCCATGAATACCACTTTATACCATTGAAATTATAATAATTATATATTTTATACACTCTGAAAAAGGGTTTAACCCTTAAGGGATCGCCTCAAACTCAGGTTTCGTATAATGTCAGCAGCATTTGGGATATAAATTAGAATTGTACGAATGTAAATTATAATTATGTAAATAGGGGTCAATGAGACTAGGGTAGATTTAAGGACGATGCAACTATAATAATCTAGCTTTGTACAAAAGAAGTGACAAGTGAATAGGTATCTTCTAGGTAAGCTGATGATTCATCTTAGACCACATCGTTACTTACCAATAAGTGAGATTGTGGTCAAACACGGTTAGCGTATCTGTTTTAAAAAATTGCAAATAACATACTTAGATTTAGCTTTGAATATCGTAATAGTATAGTTAGAGGATTAATAAATAATTATTATCATACAATCATATGTACAAAATCTAGTTAAAGCCAGATTTTAAAATATAAACACGTTAACAAGAACACTAATTACAAAGTGCGACAATTGAAGCTTGTTACACACCGTCTGGTTAGTCAGTGACAACGTTAGATAGATTGCCGGATTATGTGTCGCGAGGTCTGCACAATACTTCACAATAATAAATTATTTATTGCCTAAAACTAATCTTGGGATAAAATACAAATTAACTGCCTTTTTGGTCTAGCTGTCGTAAGTGCGACTAGTCAGCAAGAGGTCTAAGGTTCGATACCCAGGTCGAGCATAGTGTTAGTGTGTTTTTCTTTGAAATTCTCGGTAGCAGCTCCGATTATATAATTATGATATATTTAATTGATACATAAAAGTAACAATAAATAATACACTGCAAATATCCATCACACATGTACACAAAAGGAAAGATAAAATATTGAAATAATAAATAATATAATTGAAAATCAACCATTGTTTCGGCTTCAGACAGAAAAGACACGGCTGACTTGACGACTTGATCAGTTCGCCACTTCGCCCAATTTACGTATACATATATGGGACTTAAAACTAAATATGGGTGTACTTTAGTACCTACCTCACAGGCGTGATGGTGTGTTATATTTACTGTACAAATTAATCAAACTGGGTATGGTATTTCCGTTTCTATCTTTAGTAGTGGTAGATGCGAGAATCCCGATTCAATCTGAGCTTCTACTCACGAACAATTGCAATTGTTTGTCGGTATATATATATAAGTATATACAAGTACGACTTATGTACGTTTCTGAATAACGCTATGTGCATCGGAATCTCTCTAATAGGAACGTATAAACTGCACACACGTATAATTTTATTCATAGTTCCACGACATAATATGTGTGTTTGAGCTGATGTTTCGATGTATTTGGTTGTGATTATGATAAATATGATAATTTGTATATTCCTGAAAATAGATCTTTTGCATGTTTGAATGTATTTTTTACCTTTAACCTAGTTTAATTTACTCATTTTAAGTTTACATTCGACTTCATTCAGAAGATGAATAGCAAGCTTCGTTGTCATCGAAACACTTATAATCGGTCAAAATCCACATCAAATTAATATTGTACAAGCAAGCACTGCAAAGGTCATCACTACATTGTCACTCACAATTCAAGTTGAACCCTGTGCAAAACAGTTAAACTGCACAATCGCATATCACGGACACACTCATATAGTCCTTTACTCATAAAGTGGCTGAGTTGGACCACTGGACTTTGACAGCCCCGTTCTGGCCCACGTGATGCGATACAGAAACTGGCTTCCTTCTTCTCCGGTTTCGATGACCTGGGGAAAGGGAGAAGAATTAAACACTATACACACACAAGCATCAGATAGATAATTAAAGAACAAACACTTGTAATAATGTTATAAAAGGGTATGAGAAGCTGATAGCCTCTTCATAAATATTAATAAAACAGAAAATAAAAACATTCATTTTATTCACTGACATATTTTATTTTAGACATTTGACATACTTACTGCCCTAATCCGTTGCCTAGCAGTAAATTATTAAGCAGTAATAATACATTGTTATAGTAGATACCCAACCCGAATTTTCATTACAAATCTATAAATATTTAAGACGTTATTCTCTGAATGGGAGGGAGAAGCATAATTAAAATACTTTGCACAGTACAAAACAATTAGTTATACAAAAAAAATAATGCTTATACTAACTTTGTTCAGTCTATGATGATGTTGATAAAAGAAACTAATAGCGTCCGCTAAAGTGGTGAAATAACCCGAAAATTAAAATAATTGGAATATTCACTGACGCATTACCTGTAATAATACCCGTTTCAATTTTTCATTTGACACGCAAAGCAGCGGGGAAATCGAGAAGCTGAATAAAGCTGGTATTTCTTTCAATTTGATCGAACAAAAAACAACCGTATCGAAGTAATTGCGATTGTGGATGCTCAATTATTCACAAATTATAGATATATTTCGAAGAAAGAGGAAAGGAAATTGTATTTTCTTTCTATACGAATAATATCTTCGATAAACCCATTTGAGAATTTCTTTGAATTATTCAAGACTTCTAATGCTATGATGAACTGAAAGGTTGAAGAGAGCATTGTAATGTGACCGGCAAGGATCTTGAAACGGTTGCTAGTGAAACGTAGTTTTGAACGTCATTTACCTACACTTCACTTTATTCCGTACTTTGGTAGCTTAAGATTCATGTTGAGTTCTACAGTAGAGTTTATGGCGAGACTGCACTGCTTTGCTGATCATGGTTAACGAGAATAATATAAAAAAAGCTTGATATATTTTATTTATGATGCAGTAGTAGTTCAACGATTATTCAGTTAATGAATCGAAGAACATTTGAAGGCTCTTGAAGGTTTAAACTGTCCTAATATGTATCAAGTTCGTTGACTCCATTAGGCAACGAAACATGTGGCTTCGGCTAACAGCTTGACAAAAAGTTTAGCAATAGCTAAACTATTGGCGAACACACATGTTCGGTTCTGTTTTTATTTTAGTATAGGTAATTTAAATGATACAGTATTGATTTCCACTGTACGATGGCTGATAGCCTAGTGAAGCGACCAGTGGATTGGAGCACTAACTTTATGAAGCCTTTTGAAATTTGCATACCTGAGAGGTGACCTGGAAGTTTATCTAATTACCTACCTGCACTAGGCGTGATGGACTACAACCAACTTGAGATACAATTTGAGATAGTTTTTTTTTTAAAAGCGTTGACCCACTCTAGGATTTCCTCCTGTGTCGTGGGTGCGTTTACAAACACATATTTTCACATACACAAACGCCCAGACCCAGAACAACTACCTGTGACGCACAAGCCGATCGCTCAGCCACTGCGCCACCGAGTCGTCCGAGTTTAGGTTGTCATCGTCAACACATTTACTGTCCCACCGATGGGACAATGAATGATAAGTTGGGGAATTCCTTCAAGTAGTTCCGGTGCGCAGTACTCTCAACCGGCGCGCACGCATGATAAGATGTGTGAATGAGGACGAGGTAACAGTGGTATGCAGGGATCGTACCGCGTGGTCTGTAGTTCCTGTCTACCCCAAACGTGCAAAAGGTGTGAGTGTATGTATGTATGATGATGGGCAGTTATAATAATAATAATAATAAATATTTCTGGACATTATGACACAGCGCCATCTAGTTCCGAGCTAAGCAACGAGGCTTGTGTTACGGATACTAGTTGGTTGATATACTATATATATACTTTTTTTTTGTAAATACATACATATTATACATAAATACATCCATGACTTGGATACAAATGTTCATGCTCATCACACAAACATTTGTCCCGGCCGGGATTCGAACCCGGGACCCATAGCACCTATACATAGACCATAGGACTAACTGGGTCGTCAACAGTTGATACAACAGTAGTGTGCGCCTTTACCTGTGTGATGGGACGCGCGACTGCCGGCGCGGGTAGCGCGGGGTGAACGCCGCTTCCCAAAGCAGTGCTTTGTGAACCGCTGCTAAACACAATCCTCACCTTCCAGTCCATCCAGCTCTACAACAAAGCATTCAAGATATAGTACTAGTAATCTAAGTTGTCAAATTAGAAAGAAAGAACATATTTATCGTTATGAATTGTTGTATTTAAATGAATATAATTTCCAATATTATAAATTCGTAACTTTGTCAGTTGCTTTTTCACGTTTAACCGTCGGACGATTAAGATACAATTTGGTATGAAGATAATTTGAGTTTTAGGGAAGGATAAACCTAAGGAAGGATAAATTTTATCCCGGAAATCAGCCTTCAAGGAAGCGAAAAGATGGGGTTAAAAATTCTACGCAAACGAAGTCGCAAATACTAATATTAGATAAACCAGTTATAAATAATACCCAATTTTGCATAGAAACTCTTTCTTTCAACTTCGATTTAGACGTAAATGTCAAAGCAAATTGTATCAACTTAGAAACATATTAGAAACTCGTTTATCAACGGTTTTTTTTATTTCTTTTAATTTTATGGAGGTTTAAACAAGCTTAGGTCCTGCTAGATGTTAAGCAGTTACGCCTATAGACGTTGCCGAAGCTGAATTGTCCATTTATATTTGCAAGTAAATATGGGTAGGTAACTGATATAATAATTAAATCAATACACTGAATAAAACGTACACTGTATAATTCGGATTCATATATAATTAGTATCTATAAATTGTAAATCAAATTAATATAATTATTTATTATTATCACGTAATAACACTTATTTTCGGAGTTCGCTAATTGAATGAGAAGTTAATTTATGACTTCGAAACGAATGGGCGGGTTATGCCCAAAATAATGGATCCAAATTTGGGGAATTATTGAAGTGTATCTGAATGCCGTATTTAAAGTTAAATTTAGACGGAGGTAAATTTTCCCTAATTTTGATTCTAGGCTTTTGAAACCTACTTATTCACCATGCATTGACAAGGATTATAAATAATTAGAATAATCCATGTTATCTCAATAGTACGATAATGGTTACAGAGAAATTACAAACAAAACTAATTAATTCTCACTACCACATTCTATTGTCATTTAGAATGGATGTTGAAACAATGGAGCTGCATAGGTAATATTATTGTGCTCGACTATGAATGTCTATGTGGTAAGGGTCCCGCCGTGGGTTTGAATCCCGGTAAGAGCAAATATTTATGTGTGTGTGTGCGCCGGTGTACCCTGTGGCTTCAATGGAACAACATTAAAATCCAGGCATTTAACGTGTGTTAAGGAATGTAAAAATAAAACGTTAGAATCTGTAGTCAGTGTATGTATAAGAACACGAATCAAATCCATTGTTCGCTTAAATGGATTTTCGTATATATTTGTACTTGACTTAGTGACTATATTAATACATGTGCGTGTGGTGTGAGGGCCACTTCGTCAAATCTTTTTGAAATTTGCCTAGGATTTAGTGAACATTCCAAAACAATTGTGAAAGTTAGAATCAGAATTTGTGAAAGTCTAATAAGCGAGTTATAGCCTGTAATGTTGGGCCCTCAATCCTCACATAGAGGATTGAGGGCCCACCCGTGTGGATAAACTATGGACACTACAGAAAATGTGTTTATGGCAAAATCTAAGCTAATTCCAAACAAAATTTGTGAAAACAAGATATTATCGTAAAACACTATCCTACTTTATATATCTTCGTTCAAAATGGGCCCTCAATTCTCACAAACGCAAAAGTTTAAACACAAATAAAATTAAAACCATTAACTTACAGCTGCTGTTTGATGTCTTATACGCTACTAAATAATTTGTGAAAATTTGTGAAAACAAGAACAGGACACCACGTCTTGTGGTTTAAAAGTTGTGAGCTTCACAAAATATGGGCCCTCAATCCTCCACTTTTTTTGGTCTTCTCGTTATTACGCTTATCATATTAAAGATAAAGGAAATCCAAAATAGTCATTAATTGTGAAAAAATTAGTGCAACAAATTGTTGTTATTTGTTACCAATAACAATTACAATAAAATTAAATATCTTGAAAATTACCGAAATCGACTATTTTTTTATTGTGTATGTGTGTAGGGTGACAATAATTTTATAATTTAACTATTGACGTCTTATGACATTACATTTTTTAAATTGCTCTCGCATACATATTACCAGTTTTTTTTTTCTTTTTCTTCCCTTCCGGGATAACTCAAAGGTATCTTATCTATACAGCCTTGGCTGTATGGACAAGATTCCTTCAGTATTTTTTATGATGTATTTAAGATGGATGATACATGATAATGGTTGATGATTTGGTGAATTAATGGTTTATGAAGGATGATAAATGATTTTTTTTCTAGTTTCAAAAAAGATGTGGATCTTAACGTTTAATAATTCATCGAAACACAAATTTTAGAAAATAAAACACTACTGCTAAACATGTTTCGATGAATTTTAATGTGACGCTTCACTTTCCCGCCAAAAAGTCTTACCAGAATAATAACATAAAATACATTATTTTAAAGAGTGTCTATGGAGTTTCTGGCCGGTTCTTCTCCATGAGATCACCTTCTTGAAACCGTGCACTAGAGTCATAAGTTTTTTAAATGCTTGAAAAAGTTTAAGTATATGAAATAAAAACCTTTTGATTTGATTTAATTCATTTTATATATTTTATTAGTGACGATTTTGATTATTTGGGATGTCTGTTTACTAGGGATGGCAAGATTGGCAAGATTGATGATATAAAAGGATGAGTAAATACTAAAAATAAAGCAAATAGTGCTTTTGTAAAATAAACACGATTTGCTACCCAGGATAGTGTGCTGGTAGGTACACTTAAATATGGCACAAAATATCGGTATAGCGTCGTTACTGTATAAGATTCACTGTCACCATGGATGCTAATTATTTTGTTCACTTACCGTTTGTAATTGTTTAAAATGACAAATTAAAGGCTTTCTGTATATTTTCCGCTCAGGTGATTTGATGTGCGTATGTTCATCACTGCTCAACATTGCATATTAAACAATTAAGTATGATAGATTACGATAAATACGATAACAAGGACTTCACTTCATAAATTGCAAGGTTAGAAAAACTTTCATTGTGAGCACAACTGCCAAATTGACGGCGACGGTTTCAAGTTTTTGACGTTTTAAGATAATATTTGTTTGTAAGTGTGAGAAATTAATATTTATTCACTCAGAATATGGTAAAAATGTTATTAATAGATGATATTTAAGTTCAACACATTCGCCTTTGGAAGGCATGCGAATTGGTAAAAGTTATAATTGTTGCATTATAACTAGGAAAGAAAGAATGAAACGAACTTTTAAATCATGTTTTCACCTTAATTCTAATTACGTTTAAAAACGTTTCGTGTTTTGCTAGAGCTATTACAACATATATTATAGGATAGTTTTACCCAATTTATTCTGATTAAGTTATGGTTATAAGTAATACGCCTATAAGCCAATAGATGCCATTAAACGGTCAGTTTTACAAAAACTGATCTTCGTTGTTTATCCCGTGGAGACTTTTTGTGGTCACCCTATTTTGAAATTTACCCAATAAAATTAAACATGGTTTTTTTACACAAAAAAAGGTATTTTAATATCTTTCTGGTATTGGATTTGTTGCACAATTTTTTTCACAATTAATGACTATTTTGGATTTCCTTTATCTTTAATATGATAAGCGTAATAACGAGAAGACCAAAAAAAGTGGAGGATTGAGGGCCCAAATTTTGTGAAGCTCACAACTTTTAAACCACAAGACGTGGTGACCTGTTCTTGTTTTCACAAATTTTCACAAATTATTTAGTAGCGTATAAGACATCAAACAGCAGCTGTAAGTTAATGGTTTTAATTTTATTTGTGTTTAAACTTTTGCGTTTGTGAGAATTGAGGGCCCATTTTGAACGAAGATATATAAAGTAGGATAGTGTTTTACGATAATATCTTGTTTTCACAAATTTTGTTTGGCATTAGCTTAGATTTTGCCATAAACACATTTTCTGTAGTGTCCATAGTTTATCCACACGGGTGGGCCCTCAATCCTCTATGTGAGGATTGAGGGCCCAACATTACAGGCTATAACTCGCTTATTAGACTTTCACAAATTCTGATTCCAACTTTCACAATTGTTTTGGAATGTTCACTAAATCCTAGGCAAATTTCAAAAAGATTTGACGAAGTGGCCCTCACACCACACGCACATTATTAATACACATACAGTCCTTAATATCATCACTCAACATATTAATAAACGTCAGGTGTTTAATAAAAACTGAGTCTATTGTACAGGTGTGTCAAATTGAAAATTCATTCACAATAAATTTATTCATTCGTGTCTAAAACATTACCTTCGACGAATTCCAGCTTTAATATCACCGGTCATATAACATATGAGATGGCAACATGACACCTATTGTAATGCGTATATCAATCTTCCATTAGAAAAATACTTAGAACCAATACATTTTTATATGCCAAAATAAGATATAGCGGTGCCAATATTCTCAGAATAATGATTTTTGCGGTAACACATAAACATCAGTTGCGCAAGGACATTTTGTACCTGAGTCATGGATTTTCCCATATGTAATATCATACATATTGCATATTTTTGTAGGAGGTAGGGCATAGCGAGATATCTCACTCAAATTGAGCTGCCCGACTGGGGAACTACCTCCGCCTGTTAAGGACAGCGCCATCTATCATAGGCTGCACGGCAACATAGGACACGTATAAATTGCGGAAGAGCGAAAGGACAAGGTGTCGCGGGCGCGTGCTGCCGGTAGGCGGGACTTCCGCTCTCACTCTTCACTTTTTCACGACGCGAAGAAAAATAACGGACTTAAGCTGTGCTTTGCAAATTTAACGAACTATGGTCTTTAATATATACTAAACTACTATAACTATTGTTTTTAATATCGGCTGGAATGGAACAACCCTGCACCTACACGCCTTACAGAATACCGCAGTGAATCAACAATAGTTGTCTTTCTGCAAGTGAGTAAGGTTACCAGAGCTCATTGGGGGACTGACTATTCTGACAGCATGGGAATTCCGTTTGCAGTCAGTTCAGTAACTCCCTATTTTAAGAAGAGCCAGCGGCCCCCAGGCCTTCGGTAAAGTATAAAAGCTGTAATTTTCTCAATGTATGTCCCCAACACAGGTAAGAACGGAGCCCGTCTATGAAACTTGGGTCGCGGTGGCTTTCGCAGGTATCAGGTAATAAAGGTGTGTAAAATTGTGTGTTAAATTTGGTAAAGTATAAAACTCAGTTTTTACATATTTTACTTATAATAATCCTAAAAGCCACCTTGCCGAAAGCCAGACACTTTGTACGGTTGCAACCCTCTGCCAGACACCCTTAAAGTATATTTAATTGTTACTATACTTACGGTATAATATAAAAGCTGCAATTTATATATGTTATTTGGAGAACTATCAGACAGTTTCAGTAGTTCCTTTACGCTGCCAGGCACATCAAAAGTCTAATATAGGTGCGAGCGCAAGGGATATATGTGTCAGCGGGTGCGAGTGAAATACAGCGTTCGGTCCCTTCAGTGATATATATGCAATATATACAGTGTTGGTAATATTATTGATGTTGATAAAGCGAGATTTCAAATGTTTATAGATTCCTATACAGTCTCAAGTACAGTAAAAGAGAGCTATCTCAGCAATTTTTGCGGGCAAATTATATTTGTACCATTTGGAATAATGCTCACCTGAAGAAACCAACTACATACAAACCAGAAAATAATGGTTGGATCCTGCAAAATGATCAATATCATTTTAAATGGTTCGAAGGTGATCATAGACTGATCATAGACGGGCTCCGTTCTTACCTGTGTTGGGGACATACATTGAGCAAATTACAGCTTTTATACTTTACCGAAGGCCTGGGGGCCACTTGCTCTTGCTCTAAAACCTAACGGTTCGACAACGCATTTGCAAGCCTCTGTTGCAAATGTCTATGGGCGGCGGTCATCACTTACCATCAGGTGAGTTGCCGGCTCGATTGCCCCCTTATCACCATAAAAAAATATGGAAAAATCCATAAAAAAAGCCTTTCTTAAAAACTCCCAACTTTAGGAGCTATAGGTATACCTACCTACAATAGGTGTGTCGTAATAATAATATATGTTATGCTACGTTATGACTTAGCAAATTTCTATCTAGACCATAGCTATGATTAAAGTGCAGCAGTGGTAGTCAAGTGACCAGTGGACGGAGTCGTCAAAGCCTTCGGATGCGATCCCGAGACTCAACTGATTAAACGACTCAAACGGTGAAGAGAAACATATTGATTTCTTACTTTGCATGTATGTTCCGCTCCTTTGCATGGAGGGAAACGTTAGGAAACCTGCTTTAGAGATTTTGCAGATTGTGTGATACAAACACGCGTGGCTTAAACGCTCTTAAATAAGAGGAGACCCGTGCACAACGGTGGGACTGTAAGTAGGTCGAAGAGAGTATGGTCCAATAAAATAAATTGCTTTTCTACTATCCTTGGACACTTTATAGTAAATGCACATTTTAAATTCTGCGTGAACTGAGCAAGCTTGTTTACTAGACAGCAAAGGAGACAACAAACTGCTAGCAGTAAGGTATTTGACGTTAGGTAAGTGTAGAGTATAGCCATTTTGTAAAACTGTGTTACTTGGTACATTTTAGTACTAGCTCTTGACTATGGATTTGTCCCATCCGCTTTTACTTCCAACAAAATTGAATTTTACAAGAACTTTAGCCGGATGGTTTCCTGATAAAATAAATCTATATTCCATATTACGGCCTTTATTGATCGCGCGCGACTGCAATGCGTTGATAGATCATTCGATCAGGATAAACGTTTTTACATTATCCTTATCCTTATAATGTTTATCGATATGTTTGTCACGTATATAATTTTATTAAAATGTTCTTTTATTTTAAAAGCGTTTCCCATTATATTTATTCATTAAATTATATGTAGTCTGTTCTTTACGAAAAATAAAGTTTTGTGAGACTATTACAAGTATCATAGAGGGAGAGGAATTTTTCAAGGGAAAATTGATGCTAAAGTTATTCAATCGAACGGAAACGTGTTGATTTTTATGGCATTGACATAAGATCCAAATATCTATAAAAAATTCATCAGTCCTCATGAAATCGAATGGCTATAGCTTAGCGTTAAGGTGGCGGAAGAAATTATGGATAATGGGATGGGTACCTTTTCATATTTAGAACTTGTTATGGTTGATACGTTATTTTATATACGACAAATTTTGCGTACCTATTTTCAAAACAGATGTAATGTTATATACCCTTATTTGAGCACTTAGATCTTTATTTGCGTAGATGTTAGTATAAATATGGGCTAGTTTGATACATTAATTGTGTTTTCTCTCTTTCCTGCATATAGCTATTTCGTATCGATCTTTAACTATTGTCCATTTAGCCGGGTATATCAGTTAATTGCTATCACCGACCGCCCCGTCAAGCGATCTAGGGAATATACCTGCCTGTAGCAATATCGTGAGATGATCGGGCGTATATTACATAGGAGTTGTGTTAGCCTAGCGGTGTGACCAGTGGACTGAGACGTCAAAGGTCTCGAGTTCGAACCCAAGGCCCGTACCACTGACTTTTCGGAAGTTATGTGCGTATTTATCACAAGCTCAAACGGTGAAGGAAAAATATCGTGAGGAAACCTGCATGCTTGAGAGATTTGTCTTGATGACATGTGAATGCCAACCCGCAGTAGGCTAGCGTGGTGGACTATAGCCTAATCCCTCTCAAATGAGAGGAGACCCATGCCCAGCAGTGGGACGTTAATGGGTTGATGATGATATTACATAGGGCTTATGGCTGTTCTACGCGTATTTAGTATGATCACTGTCCTAGTATATTCCTAACTAGATATATTAAGGCCCCGCTTCTAACAATATCGCGGCTTAATATTGGTACTTTTTGTGTACCTAATTTTGTTCATCCTAAGCTTTTCTTGGAGTAGGAATTATACGCTATCCTTTTGTTATAAACATGTCTGTTAGCTATCCACTTTTAGTCGTACTATACCTACTATATATTTCTGGACATTTCTGGATATTTTTCTGGACTTTACGCCACGCAGTTCCGAGCTAAATAACGTGGCTTGCAATACGGATACTAGTCGGATGATATACTAAATATTATACTAAATGTTTTTTTATAATAGTATACTCACATACAAATGTTTATGCTCATCACAGAAGCATTCGTCCCTACTGGTATTCAAACCCGGGATCCATAGCTCAGAAGGCAGCGTTAACTACTGCTGGACTAATTGGGTCGTCAAATATACTATAGGTAGGTACTTACTAACGATATTTGTATTCTATCACATAATTCTGTATGGATATTATGTTTTTTGGCCCTGAGGGAACTTTGGATAGCGGTTGTTGAAAATTTTCAGTGAAAGATTATTTCACGTAAGGGAAACCACATGAAATATTCCACGGTGGCCAACCTTGTGTTTAAATAAATAATACTGAAGGCCTTTTACCATCTCGTTTATATTTTACTTTTACCCTAGAATTATTATTTAATCGAGTTACGGGAAGGCCTCTACCTATCTAAATAATAAAAACTTTAAATATTTTTTACCAATACCACAACAAAGTTTTACAATTATTTTAGAACTTCTGCGGAAGTCAAATATATTTTTCGTTCACTTCTATACGCCTTCAGATCTAGCGATTTGTAGTCAAATTTACACGCTGGTGTAAACTTGCGCGTGTAAATGTTGCCACAATATTCGGTATTTCGGTTTCGGTCGCATAACAACCATCAACGTTAATCAAAGGCACCTATCGAAATCAGTTCACTGGTTTCAGTTACTGTGGGTGTAAATGGTCATCCATCCATAGATCTCTGTATAGCTTATAGTGTAGCATAGCTTGATGTAACGTAGATATGAGCTAAGCTACAAATCTCCCACTTACCTATATTCAGAAATTGTACGATGTAATGTTTGCTATAATTTGGCTAGATTATCAAGTCCGCAATCTGAATTGAAATTAATCTCTAACTTTGTAAAGTAACATTGTATTTTCTAGCTAAGTATAATAATAATATGAGTCAGTATTGTCAGGACTTTGAACGCAATACAAATTTATTATATCGTTTCTGATACATAATTAGTTGACGTCTTAATAGGTACTATCTATCTTTATCTCTATCCTTGAATAATAT
This sequence comes from Craniophora ligustri, assembly GCA_905163465.1. Classification (NCBI taxonomy): domain Eukaryota; kingdom Metazoa; phylum Arthropoda; class Insecta; order Lepidoptera; family Noctuidae; genus Craniophora; species Craniophora ligustri. Next base: position 2,510,342 of record LR990960.1, on the reverse strand, counting down.
ATAAACTTGTTCGGTAAATATTGCCTGTTTTCCTCTACAAAGAACAAAATCATACCAGTGTCTCCTGCCAAAAATAGAATGTTTAACATATTACACTTACTAGCTAGGCAGGAAGCATATATGACAGTAAAATTTATTTTCGTTTTTATTAAATCATAAACATTTATGTTATATGTATGTACCTTCAAAAAGGCACGCAGTAATCGTAACTAGCGCGCCTGTATGACAAGATGATAATAATAATATATATTATGTAAATGTGGACGAGGCAAAAGTGGTATGCAGGGATTGTAGCGTGTGGCATTCTGTAGTTTGTGCCTACCGCCATGGGAAAAAGGCGTGAGTTTAAGTATCTTAATATCTGACCTGTGCGTCCAGTGTGGCTGCCGCGGATCACGCAAGCAGTAGCATCTTGACTGGAGCTCACTGGAGGGGGGTTAGCCTGCTTACACTCAGACTTCTCGGAAAAACAGGCCCTGAAACATTCCGTCACATAAACAACGTGGCGGTGATAAAAAGTTACGGCGTCGTTAAAGACGGTTCGATAGTACTTAATGATTTGTAAAACAGTTTGCCGAGATTGAATGTGTTTTTGAACGTGATAGGGAGAGACACCCAAAGCCTAACACAGATACAACCAATTATATACTCGTAATAGTAAAGACTTGAGTGAAAATAAAACGGAGAATCTATTGCTTCTTGCATTATTTACGCGTATCTTAAGAGCTGATTAAAACTAAGGGCCCTCACCCACGGCGACCTTTTGTAACGATGCTGTCGCGCGTTAAGCAGACGCGCGACAGCATCGCTTCTAACGCGTGTTAGTCGGATTTGCAACGCGCTACAGTAGCGATGCCAGCGCGCTACAGTAGCGATGCCAGCGCGCTACTGCATCGCGACTGTATCGATACAAACGCGCGGCCTGTAGGACGAGATCGGGGAGAGAACGGAGAGGGGGTGGCGCGTGATTGGATGAGCGTCAATATTGGGTGCACCCATTTAATAAAGAGACTACTTTGTGGACATCATGTAACAACGTTCAAAATACTGAAAAATTATGATCTTAAATTCAGAAGTTGTCATAGAATGGTGCGTCCAATATTGACGCTGCTTGCGTTGCCTACGCTTCGGCTGCTCATGTAAAAGCAACACCAAAGACAACGTGACTAATGTTCCTTCAACGGAGTCCATCTTGCAACTGTACCAATCCAAGATATTTTTGAGCCGTAATTGAATCGCGTTTGCATCGCGACTGAATCGCGTTTGCATCGCGACTGAATCTGGGCCCGTGGGCGAGGGCACACAGCTAGCGACCGCTTCGCGTCTGTATCGATGAGGACGCGCGACAGCATCGCGATTACATCGCTACAAAAAGTCGCCGTGGGCGAGGGCTCTAAAACTTTTACTAGTATTACTAGTATTACTAATCGCTCTAATTCTTTCATTATATAAGAGATACATTTCCCCAGTTGTGATACAGCTAAGTAATAGAGACGTAGACATATATCATTGAGAGTGAAATACAATGTGAGTAAATCGGAAAAAATAACGGGGGTAGCCATTAATCATATAAGTTGTGACATCAATTTGAGCATACCCTGCGTTCGTAATTCCAATTATTCTCATTGAGCCACAATGTACGAGATGAACGTGAATAAAATTTAAAGTAAAACTGATCATTAAACTTCACTTCATCCAAATCGGATCATTTAAATCGAATTGAGATCGAAATTAATCTTTGAGTTGTTGGCTATTCAAGATCAAACGAAGGTTGCTACGCAAATGACTTATTAAGACGGATGCCTAACCGTATTCTATTAGGGTTTATCGTATAAGTTTAAATTGAATATCTGTAGAACGTGTCAAATCTAGAATATGGGATTAGATATTGGCTTGCTTAAATACTTAGCAAGATTAACAATAAACATTTGACAGAATCGATCGCATTGACATGATACATTTTGAACTACTACTTTTCAGACATTAATTTATCATCATTCCTCTAAGTCACCCCCATAGTAACTTTTATATGTATTAAATAAATATCTTCTATTATATGTAAGTATATACAACTGCATAAGCAAGATGACGTTTGTATTAGTGAAGAGATAGCTGTTAAGGATTAAATACTATTCTAATATTATTTATCTCTCAATTACTTGATAGGTACTAGTGGCCGTCCAAAGGTCAAAATTTGATCATCATTCTAAAATTAATTTTAGCGACAATAGTAACAAAGTAGGCAGGTACTACTAAAAAGAGAAAAATTTAATCACACTAAATATATACGTCAAAACTTTTAGTTTGGTTAGGTTAGTTGGTTGTTTTGACTTTTGAACTGGATGTTTTTTTTTAGTTTTGATAGTCCATGTCATTGAAATATGACATTAGACGTATAAATGTAGGTGAACCATTTTTTGGAGCACTGTATATACTTGAACTGTGCCAAAAGGGGTACAAAATTTTTGCTTCACCTTTTTTGATAGAAAGATAAATAAGGAATTCCTGTGCAAAATATAAATTTAGGTCTACATTTATATCTCACTAAGGATTATTCGATTTTTATTAATAGGATTATAAATAATAATAAATATAAATAAATAAATATTTTCGGACATTATTACACAGCGCCATCTAGTTCCGTGGTAAGCAACGAGGCTTGTGTTACGGACACTAGATGGTTGATATACTACATATATACTTTTTTTTATAAATACATATATATTATACATAGACATATCCATGAATCGGATACAAATGTAGATGCTCATCACATAAAAATGTGTCCCTACCGGGATTCGAACCCGGGACCCATAGCCCAGCAGGCAGCGTTAACTGCCGCTGAGCTAAACGGGTCGTCACATTATATTAATTTCATTAGCACCTAGGTCCCAATAAATCCATTTAGATTGCGAATTAAACAGCCGCCATTTGTAACATTGTTTGTGTATCACGAACGTCGATCGTTTAAATTAGTATTTCGCCTCTCATGCAATTGAGTTTGATGGTTTGAGGCAATTGAAAGGAATGAAAGTATCGTGAAAACGTACCAATTATTGCTTCAAAGAGGGAAATTACATGTGATTGGTTATACGAGCGAGAAGAAACCTAAACCAACTTTGTACCCCTAAAAATTGAAAAAGAATTCAGAAAAATAAAGTATTATAAAAAGGCAATGATTTCCGCTATTTTTTACTTCAATAAGTTTTTAATTACTTGACTCCTAAAATTACAGAGCAAAGGAATGCTCCACGTCTTAATGACATTTCGTAATTAATTTTTGGGGCATTAAATTAAAAATTCAATAATTGGTTTTACGATAAAGCAATACGCTGTATAATATAATATAGCCCACGACGTTTCTCTTTCTTGGGTTCCTAGAGATTGTAGTGTAATGTTGAAAAATCTATTAAACAAGAACATTATTTGACTCCAATACAAAATATAGATTACAAAATTATGATCGAGGCTTACGCAAACAACTTATTAAAAAAAGTATCAGTAATTTATTTTGTAGTAAAGAAAAAGCGAACACAATAGTGGCAAAAAATGTTTAATCAAAATGCGTAAATCTCTGCTAAGCACTAAGTGGCCCTGGCTTGAAACAATACATACGTTTCAACGAAAAAGAAACCCAAATTTACATTTAAAACAACACAGCACAAATATCTGAGTTTCTCGTTACTCTGAAGATTTAGCAAAAGCCTGGGTCACATTGAGCTGTCTTTTGTAATTTAAAAGTCATCCGCCAACAAAAATCTAAAAAAAATCTGGTCACTGAAACATTTCTTTAAAGACAAATATAACAATCAAAGACTTTAATTTCAATTAAAGTATTAATGTATGGAAAAATAAAAAACTAGTCTTTATAGATATACTTGTGGCGACATCTATCTCGCCACATTAGAACTACGGACTCAGCGCGATGACGTAACTAATCCTACATCGCACAAGTGAAATATGCACGCGAGATAGCATATACATATACAACCACCCAACATCAACCGTTGGGCAGTAGCCCGCCAGGCACAACACCTCGCCTGGTCGGAGGATCCTCCTTTTCCAATGGAGGAACTACCACCTCCTTCCCTCCATATACTAAAACAACTATAGGATACTGATCCGGGGACCGGGTACGTGGTCTACGTACCGAGTCCGTTTTTTTTATTGCGATAAGGGGGCAAACGATCACCTGATGGTAAGTGATCACCGCCGCCCATGGACATTAACACCTGAAGGCTTGCAAATGCGTTGCACACCCCTACAGAATCCGTTTTTGTTTCTTACAATAGGGAATTACTAAACTCACAGCAAATGGAATGCCCATGCTGTCAGAATAGTCACTCCCCAACGAGCTCTGGTAACCTTACTCACTCGCAGAAAGACAACTATTGTTTATTCACTGCGGTATTCTGTAAGGCGGAGGTACTTCCCCAGTCGGGCAGCTCAATTTCATTTCTCAGCTGTTTGGGAGCACTATAGTGACATTTACGCGTACCAAAATGTCACGTCTACCTGCATCTATACGTAGTATAGATGTTGGTAACCGTGCGATGAATTCTGATAAGCATATTAGCATAATTATTCTTTGATCTGGTAAAAACCCTTTGCCATTCTCACGTTTGAGTTAATCCGCAAAAAGGATCAGGTTTTTATCGTCGTGTATCGTTTTCATCGTGCAGAAACAGCTGTTTGCCGATAAGCACTTAAATTAAATGGATTTGTTAAGGTGTCGTTTATGATCAAACATTTGGATATTGACAACATTTGACATTTGTCATTGTCAAAACTGACGATGAGAGAGCTTGTGTATAAAATCTTTTGCTAATATTAAACTGGAACAGTGATTGTAAAAAATACTATCTTAAAACATGATATGATATAAATTATATTTTACATAATTGTTTTGACATTAAATGTCAAATTGAAATCGACATCGACATAACTAACATTTTAAAGAAAAATTCAGCAAAGGTATTAAGCAGGAAATTCACATTTCTTATTATTAAGTTCACTGGGTCAACAATCAATCATCCCTTATTTTTTATCTAAAGGGATAGATTGTTTATTTCAAATTCAAATGACATTTTTTGAGGAACCGATCATAAAAATAATAAAAAATATGCAATTCGGATTATTATTAAAAATGTATTCGCGTTCATAGACCAAAAAAAACGCTTCGAGTTGAGCTTTTTAGGAAAAAAAAACTAATTGTAAAAATTAACCCGATTAGCGCAGTTTTAAAGGCTACATTTTGTGGCTGAGTTTCGAGTCTATGTGTCCTGAGTTTCTATGTATAATATGAGTTCACAAAAAAAAACTATGTAGTGTATCAACCATCTAATATCCGTGACACAAGCCTCATTGCTTAGCCCGGAACTAGATGGCGCTGTGTAGAAACAAAACCATCAAAATAGGTATTGGCTACCGATTGTTATAAAGTTATACATTTACTTAGAATTAGAATACTAACAGGAATTCCAAAATTCAACGCAGGTGGTGCAGTGATTGTATTCGATTCCGCACGAAATAAATATGTTATGCAGATATGGCCTAATGGTAGTTCCGGGTCCGGATGTTTTTGTGTACATAAATATTCACAATGCACCACATAATACCACGTTACAGGAGAAATTTCTAGTATGGGGTAACGTTTTATTTAAAGAAAAAGTAACAAAACATTGCAATCAAACCAGGGAAATAAATGGTGATATCCAAGTTTTCTATTTTTCATAACAAAACTACAAAAACAAAAATAGAAAACAAATTCTTTGTATATCCATAATAATCAGAGAAAAACCTACACTCATAAGAATTAGATTTAGAGCTACAAAGAAAGGCCTGTCTTCAGTCGACGCGTTTTATATCTCCAATACGATGAAATGGGGCTTGCGAAAACGTTATTAATTTAAGAAGCGTGAAACGTATTTCATATCTGTATACATTGAGACATAGCTACCACACACCAATCTAATTGGCGAACTGCTTCAAAAAGATCAGGTTTGCAGCGAAACTGGCGTAACAAGACCGGACAGCAAACCGGCATGACAAGATGCATGAATGTGGACGAAGTAAAAGTGGTATGCAGGGATCATAGTGCGTTCTGTAGTTTCTGACTACCCCTATAGGATAAAGGCATGACTGTATATGTGTATATTCTGAGAACCAGATGCGGTTGAATATTAATGTATTGTACAAAGTGACTGCCATCACGCCCACTAGCGTAGCTACCGAACCTCTCTTATAGGAAGACTCCGAATCTTAAATAAATTAGTTGTTAATGTGCCCTGCAGTATATGATATAAAACTATAAAAGTTTAGGAGCTCCCGTTTCTTTCTGCCACAGGGCCCTTGGTCAATTAGCTACGTCACTGATCACAATATAGATGGCACCGATACTCTAAGGGTCGAATAGTTGTCAGGGTTATCGGGTCTCTGAATACCATTAATCATTGAGCTAGGTTATTGAATCATATCCGGGATGTGCGACTAAACGTGCTCTAATTGTCACCGATTCATTGACTGACATTGGCAGGCGCAGTTTGGCCACGGTTTGATTGATCAGCGAGACTATTTGCTAGCCATGAGCCCCGAATAAATATAGGCACCTTTTTAAATAAGTACTTTCTGTACCTATGTATTTATGTTTTTCGTAAACAAATAGATTCTTCTCTCGCTCTTTCTTTTTTTTGTAATTTCCTCATCTTTTATTTTTTCGTATATAATAGGCTTTTATTAACTCATGATATCTGTGCGTCTCGTATATTTTTGCTTTTAATTTTATTAAGTTTTGATGAACGGAAACGGAATAGTGGCGATCTTGCTTTCATTCATGTTTGAAATGCATTATTAGTAGAACAATTAATAAGTTAATGATTTTTTATTACTCTCTTACTAAACCGGACGATGACATAAATAGCGATGTTTGTGTAAATGTGAGCATCGTGCGTTTCCGTAATAGTAATAATTGAAACTGAAATTGTAATTTTACGGACGCCAGCCGCCAACTGCAAACATTTTCAGCATTGAAATGTTTTCCAAAATTGTCAAGTAGGTACTTGAATAAGTATAGTAGGGTAGGTGCCTATCTCACAAAACTTAATTCCTGTAACGATCCCCATTTACATTCAGTGTAGACATTAGATTATTTATCTCATGCGGGAATTGCAAAAGAGGAACTAGAATTAGATCCAGCTCCGACTAACTAGGTTCTACTATTAATTAATGGTTTTATTGTTCATGCAAGTACAGCAGCTGTTGTTAAATTTGTTTAGCATTTGTTCAAGCCCATATTGTACTCGAACCTTGCCGTGTTGACAGTTTGACCAATACTTTAAAGAATATTTTTTGAGAAAGCATCCCTGTCATACTTTCGATGGCATGATAATGAAGTTTGCCAACCGGCACTGGGTTGGCCTATATCTTAATTTCTCACAAATTAGAGGACGCCCATCATGGGGATAGTAATTAGGTTGATGTGTATAAAAAAGTGTATTTAGGATTTATTCACTAATAAAAAAATAAGAAAGAAATCATTACTCGTAATTTTATATAAATTCTAAAGAAACGGAGAACTATTAGTCCTCTGCCTCATTCTGAAGCACTCTAGGCGTGATGGTTTAATATTACCTATACAATATGTACATCATTTTAAAACCCCATAATTTCAACATAAATAAGATTATAATCTAGGCAATAAACTAACCCAATCAATACATTTATTGCACTCTACAAGTTAAATAGATGTTGTTTAAAAGATACATATCTAGATACTCTAACCATGTTATAATAACTCTCAACTATAATAATAGTTTTAACATTACGCACGTACAACGTTTAGTACGAGTTTGATTCGGTGCGTGGTGTATTTTATGAAACTTTTTCATAGTATTGTAGCAGGTTATTTAGAATTCTCTATATTTATATGTATACATATTGGTACTTTCTAAAGCTTTCGTTTCTCTACTCTCAACTAATCTCACTTTTATTAAAAATTTTGTTAGTATCAGCATCAATCGAATGATTGTCCGATTGTCCCACTATAACTATAAATAACTGGGCACGGATCTCCCCTCATGTGAGATGGATTAGACTTTAACCAACACGCCATCGAGAGAATCTGTCAAGCATGCAGATTTCCTCGCGATGTTTTTCATTCACCGAGCATGTGATAAAATACATACGTTCCGTAACTTAGAAAGGTCCAGAAAATGCGTGCCTTGAGATAGACTTCATACTACGACTTCTTTTTTGTTTAGATGTAGTTCAAGAACTCAGAACAATAACCCACCTAGATGATATACAATATACATAATATACTTGTTAAAAACAGGAATCTGCAATATAAAATAGGAAGTAAGATAATAATATTTCAAACTCACCGGAATAGTTTGCAAGTTTTGAACAGACTGATAAACGCCTGCCTGAATTTCCTGTTCATGAAGCAGTAGGTGATAGGGTTACAGCATGAAGAACAGTAGGCGAGGAGTTGCAGGGAGACCACGCCCTTAGGTCCTATGTAGTGGTACAGCTCCTCTGGGTAGAAAAGGTAGATCTGGAAAGAAGAATACTGATAAAAATTGGTCGCCTGAAGATTAACTCGTGTATGACAAGGTAAATGATAGAACGCAGCATTTGGACTTTAAAACACGCGGGTAGTGAATACAAACTTTCAGACTTCACACTCTGTCGGGAAAATCTCTCGGTAATCTCTCTTAATTCTTATTACGTACAGAACTTTGTTAGGACGTGAGGTTACATCCTCACGTCCTCAGTTCTTTGTGACTTTCTGAGGCAGAAAAAAACAATAGATTTGAGTGAACTAGAGAATACCACAGAGGCTAGTATATTAAATGACTACATAGATCAAGCGATGATTTGAAACTAATAATTTTGTTTGTTTGGATGTTAAGATATTGGTTTTTATCATGCATAAACTGTTGAACGGATTTTGATTTAACTTTATAGCAAATACATTAAATGAATACATAATAGTATACTTTAATTAAACACCAGTCCATGTAAGCGAACCCACGGGCGAAAGTTATTCCTGTCGTAATATATCCCCGTTAGACTAGTCATCACTTTCATCATCATCATCAACCCAATACCGTCCCACTGCTGGGCACGGGTCTCCTCTCATCTGAGAGGGCTTAGGCTATAGTCCACCACGCTAGCCCACTGCTGGTTGGCAGACTTCACATGCCATCGAGACAAATCTCTCAAGCATGCAGGTTTCCTCACGATGTTGTCCTTCACCGTTTGAGCTTGTGATAAATACGCACATAACTTACGAAAAGTCAGCGGTGCATGCCTTGGGTTCGAACTCGAGACATTTGACATCTCAGTCCACTGGTCACACCACTAGGCTACCACAGCTCCCCCACGTCAAGTGGTTTAGTATTACCAAAGTCATCACTTTGCTAATACTAAACCAACTGTTATACGGTACATTTTCTTATTTCTTATTTCAATCGTAAAGGCTATTTTTTATGTCGCAAGAGAACAAAATGGCCAGTGACTTGCAAAGAGTATCTTGCTGACACTTCAGGAAGGGTCGGAACGTTACCCTTTGTCCCATAAAGATAAGAAATAATCCCTACATTTTATAAATTTCATACGCCTCAATGTCATTTCAGTGTTTTGGTAAAATAACAACGACTATTACGTATCTACGTTCTTAGATAAGTATTTTAATTTTGATGAATCGAATATGCTTTATTATGCAACATTATACTGCCTCGTTGGTCGAGTGGACGCACAGAGCGCCTGCCGAGCAAGAGGTCCTGGATTCGATTCTCAGGCCGAGCAGTGTTATTGGGTTTTTCAATGAAATTCTCAGTAGCAGCTTGGAGTTTGGATTCGTGAGTTTGCTTGAGAGATTTGTCTCGATGGCATGTGAAGTCTACCAACCCGCAGTAGGCTAGCGTGGTGGACTATAGCCTTATCCCTCTCAAAAATGAGAGGAGATCCGTGCCCAGCTGTGGGACGTTAATGGGTTGATGATGATGATGATGAGGTGCCAAAGGTTCGTAATAAAGCGTACACGCATTATCTACGCAATATTACATAGATACGCCCCCAAACATACCCTAAATATTAGAGGTGTCTATCTACGCGTATGTGAGACTATATTATGTATACCAACCAACTGTAATGTACCATACTTCAAGCACATAAATATTCATTCATTCATACGCTATATTACGTACTCCGGCATGATTCGACAAATGTGTAGATGTGGTGCCGACTACGAAATATTACCTAGAAGACAATTTGTATGGTGGCTACCGGATTTGATCTAACGCCTACCTTCGGCATTCAATGGGTTATTATGTGACTTAAATAGTCACCATGTAACATAATTATTTTGCCAATTACTAGGCATAATCTGCTTCCGAGAATTTCACGATAAACGCAATAACATTTTGCTCAACCGGTAAATCGATTCATGACTTCATGCTCAGTGGCTTCGGTCCACTAGATGTAGACAGTAATTTAGTAATTAACTAGCTTTTGCCCGGGAATTCGTCTATGTAGAGCTATGTTATTTTATCCAATCAGTTTTTTCATATATCTGCTTATTTATTTCTTACCCTCCTCTTTTATAAGATTATCGATCTCGCTAACAAACATCCATCCCCATTTTCAGCCTTTTAGGGGATAATTTCCGGGATAAATAATTATCATATATTTTTTCCGGGATAAATAATTATCATATTGTTTTGAAAAGGGTTCCCCGGGACTCAAAATGTCTTCATCTGAATCCATTCTGTTGTTAAATCATGAAGAGGGAACAGTCAGATAAGACATACTATGGCTACTTTTGGCCCTCAGCTCTTAAGATTCACAACAGTGAGCTTTGTAAGTAGAAAAAAAGAAAACTCTTAGCGAATAAATTCAATCAAAACTTGAACTTAATTGTAGAAACATCGCATTGAAATACGATACAACATAAAACTCGAAGTTTTGAAAGCTAAACCTTTGTATCTGCTGCTTCTTAAAATTTGCAAATTATTTTAAAAGCTTCAAGTTTGTAGCCATTGATATAGTTAAAAAGTTTTTTAGTAGATTACAGTTTAAAACTGCCTAAGATTTTGCGACGATAAATTTTTACAGACCGTGAATACTTATCACCATAAAAAAAATACAACAATTAATATTGAGCCTATATAATACAACAATTAATTCACCTAGCCCACGTTCATAGCGTATTTCAATTATATTATAATTAATTACCTACCTTACTTGAAAATTAAGTTTCATAAATAAAAATATGGACGGAAAGGGTAACATACCGGCTCTAATATCAGCTAAGATCCAACGTAATCACCCATGTAGAAGATAATACATCAAAATCTTTAAGCGATTTAGGATGAAAAAAAATCTTAATTCGCGCCCACTGTATTTTTATATAAAAAATGACTATTATAATATACACGCAGCGTGGGTAGGCCCCCGGCAAGGTGGACTAACGACCTGGCAAAGGTCGCTGGAATCCGCTGGATGTGGGTGGCGCATGACCGGTCGTCGTGGCGATCCTTCTGGGAGACCCTATGTCCAGCAGTGGACGTCTAACGGTTGATGTGATGATGATGATATATATGTATATTGATTACAAATATATATAATGTAAAGGATAATCAACACGATTTATCGGTGGCTTCTTTCTAATCAACCATTGGTTAGCCATTGACACGATACGAAGAACTCGAATAAAAAATAAATTAAAAAAGTAATAAATAAAAATCTTCGCAGTTAAGACAGCAATTACAGAGAAGTTTTAATCTAATAAACTACAAGTTACTGTGTAAAGTTACGTTACTACAATGCAGTTAGTAGAATCACTTTATTTAACTTAAAACTTTGTTCCAGAGATGGAACTATATCTGCGTTCTAGTTTTGTAAGTTTATAGTTGGTAATAAATTATTCGTGCTATACAGGATTCAATGATTCTGATCTTTTATTATGTTTTTGGAGCAATCCAGTCTCAACTTCCTACTAATATTATAAACGTGAAAGTTTGTAAGTATGGATGTTTGTTACTCTTTCACACAAAAACCACTTAACAGATTTGCATGAAATTTAGCACACAACTAGTTTATTACCTGGATTAACACATAGGCTACTTTCTATATATACACATATACTTTTTATCTTAGGAGTAATCGTAAAAAAATCATCACACTAGGCTACCATCGGCTACATCGAACGCTGACAAACGAACGGCTGAAAGAGCTGTCTTTATCGCGTTCGATGTGTCATGTCAGTTTTGATAGCTTCTCCGTTGCTAGGTAGCGACATAGAGGTCGCTATACACATAGTTGATCATCTATATATTTATTTATTTATTCTCTGAAAACGGGGGCAAAATGAGGAGGAGAAATTAGTATTAAATTGCGCGGGCAAAGCTGCGAGCATTAACTAGTCTTACGGTAAAGGTATGTTCTCCATGTCAAAACATTTGTACGAGGGGCCATTCTTATCGACAATGAGGTGTATATATGTTACTAATTTTTTAAGGTATTAAGACAGTGAAATAAAAATGCCTCGTGCAGATCCAATCTGTACATACATCGGATTTGCTTAAGATATTATTATTTCACGATATTACGGTGGAATAAGAAAGCCCTCCTGATCAAACCAAAAGAAACAGGCACCCGCATAAAAGAACACATTCCCTTGATTTCCAAGAATCCAGCAGTTTATAAATATATAGTAGATTTGATTAAATACAAGTCATTGCAAAAGAAACCTGATTCTTATACGTCAGATGGGCGGGGAAGCTATCGAAATTCAAATAACTAAAGATCAATAGAGATGATACCTGGGTCCTACATTCTTCGAACTCATAATATATTCTATTAAATTAAAATCTAATAGGATTTAGATTTAATAGAATATCCAATCCAATATACTGTATCCTTTGAAATATGGTGAGCTCATTCTATGAAAATCAAATTGTCAATAACTAACAAAAATGTTTTGTTTTAGAAGTGGCCTCATTGGTCTAGCGATCGTAATGTGCTACTGCTGACTAAGAGATCTTGGTATCGATTATCAAGTCGAGCAGTGTTACCTATTATAATTTTCTATGAAATTCTCAGCTCGGAATTTGGACTTATGCCCGATTAAATGGAATAGGACGAAGACAGGTGATGGTAGTGACTAACCTCCATTCATTTTATTTTCTAGCAACTTTATATGTAGTTGCTAGAAAATAAAATTAATGGAGGTTAATCAAGGTGAAAGTTAATAAAGATAAGCAGCCATTGCCTATGTAACATGATAACGGACTTCCAAGTCATAGGCTGTGGTTCCGGATACAAGAAAACTCTGATCCTTCGAAATCATAATGGGCGTATGTAAATTATATTAACAATTATAATCGTGAGTTTTGATTTGATTTCTGGTAATCTGGACTAAAGCAGAATGATAAACCCAAAGAGAAGAAACCCAGTTCACCAGGCAGTGGGAAAGTAAATGGTTTGGTTGTCATCATCATCACAAGTATTATCCCACTGCTGGGCATCGGCTTTCTCTCATTTAGGAGAGATTAGCCTAGAGTTCACCACGCTATCCTATTAGGGGTTGGCAGACTTCACATACCAGAATCTCTCAGGCAAGCAAGTTTCTTTACGATGTCTTCCTTTACTTGCTAAAACAAGTGATAAATTCAATACACACGTTACTTAGAAAGCTCAGTGGTGCCTTGGGATCGAAATCATCTGGCCTACTCTAAGGGCATTGCTAAAAGGGTACGTAGTTATGCTGAACGTCTACAATTCTTCAATGTCAAAACTCTTGAAACGCGTAGGGATTTTCTCGACCTCTTGTTCTTATATAAGCTTCTAAATAGTTTAATCGACTGTACACAACTCGTTTCTAGAATTAATTTTAATATTCCCCACAAATATCTGCGTAAACCTATTAAGTTATTTTACCCACCCCATCGGAAAACAGTTTTAGGCACTAACTCTCCAGTCCCCAGAATGTGCAGGCTATTCAATAGATTTGACAGTTAGTTAAATATTTTTGGCTCCACTCTCAATACATATAGGAACCAAGTCCATAGTATCGATATAGAATAGTATAGGTATACTAGTTGTTGTTAAAAATTGTAAAACTACATATATTATTTTAAAAAACAAATTACCAACTTTGTCATCCGATTGTATTTTCTTTTTTTGATGAATGCTGTGTTTGCCGATTGATATTGTACACAATGGATATTTAACTATTGTTTATGTAACCTTATTACGAAACTGTGTAACAATTGTAGGTGAATCAATAAATATATAAATAAAATCAAGATCTAAAAGTCCACGTGTAATAGGACTATCACACTACTATGCTTTTACAGGTTCTCCTAGACTCTCTTTCTTATTCTCAAACCTTTGGGTTTTAGTCGCCGACGTAATTTTAGTTTCGCTTATCCAGGTCTATAGCACATTTTGAATAAAAAACGCAAGTAGAAACGGAAATTACAACAACAAATTTCCCGTACCTAATAGGGTTGTCATGAATCCTGAACACCTTGAATATTTGTTTATATAGTTCAAGAAAAAAATATTACAATCCTCACTTAGATATAGTATGTAAGGCCTGTTTTACTTATTTCGAAGAAATCTACTAGAAAGAAAAAATGAAAGAAAATTTGTATATGTATTGTGACTAAAAAGGAAGTTCTCTGTAGCTGGTGAAATAGGACCATATTATTCCTCTTAAAGGAATTGGGGACAAAAAAAAATCTTCTTTAGAAGTGGAAATATTGGGAAGATGTCCTTGTATGTAAAGCATAAGCTTTAACAGATATAGGGAAATACATTTGGGAATCGTGTTGAATCAATATTATTCTCGTGTTTCCTCATGTCAATGATATTTTTTAAATGTATGTTAGGATCTTTATTTCATTATTTGCATTTTTTATAATACGCAATCATTATAATGGAATATCAAGTTTAATATACACGCGTACAAAGTTACGTCGGGTCTAAAGTAACTTTAGACCGTACATATTAGAAGCCAAGTCAATCGCCGTTTGTACCTGTAATGTTCTTGGGGAGATTAATAAAATTCGAGCGTTCCACAGCACTGCTATAATTCAACTCAACCAGATACACACACAGATTACATATTAACTTAAATCTACCGACACAATTATATTATACTAATTTATTTTCTAAGTACCTACATTACACTCCTCCTTGCTAAACTAATACATAGTGGTTTCATATAACTAATACATTTTGTTTTTGTTTATATTATTTTAAACCTTATAATTACAATTCTTAAGTCTACATTGCCTTACAGCGCGTTGGGAAGTCGGTGGCGTTTGAGGCAAGGCAACCTGACATTCCTCTGAGATCTGAACGTCTACGGCGGGTTTCTCAGTCGGTGGCGGTGACCCGTCACTGTCCGGTGGTTCCTCCGTCTGAGCTCGCCCCTCACTGTTATTACTGGTCGCCTGAGAATCTGTTTGTGATCGTTCTGTAATACTAGGACCACTAGATACCAATGACAATCTACCTCCTGTTCTCCTACGTAACTGGTCGATATGCCTATGCACTGTTTCGCCGCTTTGCCCCTTAACACGGAAGTTGCTAGGACCTAAGCACTCTATTACTTGACCAGGAATCCACTTTTCTCCCTTTAAATATTGTCGGTACCATACATCCTCTCCCTCTCCCCCAATACACCTATTCGCCCCTGCCACAGAATCAACCTGTTGTTGTTGTGTTCGATGGACCTTTCTTTCCCTATCCGGTTTGAGAGTGTCTAACCGGGTACGTACACGTCTACCTAATAAAATCATCGCTGGGCTTTCCCCGGTTGTGGAATGTTCCACATTCCTGTAATGCAGTAAATATGTCCACATTGCCCTATCTATATTTTGTTTTTCTACCATAGCCTTTTTAATAACACTTTTTAAAAGTTTAACAGCATTTTCTGCTAACCCATTTGAAGCAGGATGATAAGGGGCTGTAAAAATGTGTTCGATCCCATTAGATTTCGTAAATTCCTGGAATTCCTTTGATGCGAACTGAGTACCATTATCACTAACTATCTGCCTTGGCAAACCCCATCTACTAAATAACTCAGTTAATCTATCTATGAGACTAAATGCCGAAACGTTCGAAACGTTAAATACTTCTAGCCATTTGGAAGTAGCATCCACTATGACTAGATATGTTCTACCGCCAATGGGCCCCATGTAGTCGATATGTATCCGGCTCCAAGGTCGGTTTGGCCAGGGCCACATGCGCGGGGACTGCCGAGGCGGTGCGTCCGCCTGGGCGGAACACACTTCACAACCCCGACACATATGTTCTACGGCTTCATCAACCCCCGGCCACCACACATAACTCCGTGCTATAGCCTTAGACTTCACTATACCCATGTGAGGTTCGTGTAACATAATTAAAACCTTACCCCTACATGCCTCCGGTACTACCAGCCTATGTCCCCACATTATACATCCTAATTCTTCATAAAGTTCCTTTCTCCTATTGAAATAAGGTCTTAAGTTTCTTAGTTCACACTCATTAGGCCACCCATCTCTTAGATAGCTCAGTATTTTAGACAATTCCGCGTCTCGCATTGTTTGACGTTTAATATCATTATAATTTAATAATAATGATTGTTGCACAAAATGCAAATGCGTTTGCTCCGGCTGCGCGGACATATTATTATTTTGTTTACTCGGCGCTAACGGTAATCTTGAAAACCCGTCCGCTACGTTTTCATCGGTGCGTACGTACTCAATAGTAAACGAATAAGCTGATAAGATAATTGCCCACCTTTGCATTCGGCTCGCCACCATGGTTGGTATACCTGTATTTGGACCAAATATTGATACTAAAGGCTTATGATCCGTGCGTAAGATGAAATTACGGCCATATAAATATTGGTGAAATTTATTAACACTAAATATAATCGCTAGCGCTTCCCGATGTATTTGCGAGTAGTTTTGCTCCGCTTCCGTAAGCGTGCGCGACGCGTAGGCCACCGGGCGCTCGCCCCGTTCACTAGGCTGTGAGAGTACTCCCCCTACTCCGCGTGCGCTTGCGTCACAGGTTAATATTAATGTTTTCCTAGGGTCATAATGAGCCAAAACTTCCGCCCCCGCTAGGGCTGTTTTAATGTCTACAAAAGATTTTTCACACTGAGTTGACCAATTCCATGGTTTCCCTTTTTGTAAAAGTTCGTAAAGTGGTACTAACTTACTACTCATATTCCTAACAAATTTACCATAAAAATTTATGATTCCTAAAAATGACCTTAACTCCGTTATATTTGACGGCCGTGGAATATTAATTATTGCCTCCACCTTGGATGGATCTGTTTTAATACCCTCGTTACTAATGACATATCCCAAATATTGTACTTCTTTTACTAAGAACACACATTTATTACTTTTAAGTTTTAGACCATACCTATGTAATCTACTAAAAACCTCCTGTAGTGCTACCAAATGTTCGCGTTTATTTTTCCCGCCTATAATTACATCATCCAGGAAAATTTCCACATTAGCAATTCCACTCAACATATTGCACATAATTCGTTGAAAAATCCCTGGACTCGACGACAGACCATATACTAACCGATTATACCTATAAAGACCCCTATGAGTGTTTATTACTGTTAAATTCTTTGAATCGTCTAGTTCAATTTGATTGTAGGCCTGGGATAAATCAATTTTAGAAAAATAGTTAGCTCCACTAAGTTTGACTATTAGGTCCTCGATTCTGGGCAATGGATAGCGATCCGTAAGTAATACTGGGTTTACCGTAGCTTTGTAATCAGCACAGATTCTCAGTGAGCCGTCGGGCTTATTTACCGGTACCAGCGGCGAGGCCCAGTCGGAGCAGTCAACGGACTCGATGATGCCATCGCGCAGCATGGCATCCAATGCGGCGTCGAGTCGGTCGAGCAGCGCGTACGGCACGGGCCGCGCGCGATGGAACACCGGTGTCGCGCCTTCACGGACGCGCAGCGTTGCCTTGCCTCCAGTGTATCGCCCCAATCCGCCGCTGAATAACTCCTTATATCTGTTTAAAAGTTCATTAATCTCATTAGACATATTAATTACCTTACAGTTTACATTGTTACAGCTACTAAATACTGGAATTTTTATATTTAATTCTGTTAACCATTGCCGGCCAAGCAAGGAAGTGGTACCTCCCCCTATAACTAATAAATCTAGCCGTTTACTAGAACCCCCATAAACTACTATCGGTTTGATCACTCCCCGAGGTTTAATTTTTGAGCCGTCATAAAAATGTAATAGTAAGTCACTAGGATCTAACTTATGAGCACTGAAAAACTTGTTATATGTTTCCTCACTAATACAGGATACCGCTGTACCGGTATCGACCTCCATGGGAATAGTCACGTTATCAATACTTAGGTGCAATTTTACCGGTTTGTAGTCGTTCAAGCAGAGATGATGAAAGTCCTCTTCCGGTGATATCTCCTCACGTTGTACGTTTTCATTGGTCCCCCCGTGGTATATCGCCGAACGTCTGGCGCCGCCCCTGGACGTGTTCGCTGCCCGATCCGGGCAGACGCGCCGCAGGTGTCCCGGGCGCCTGCAATTGCTGCATACGTAGTCACGAAACCGGCAAACGGAATAAGTATGTTCCGTAGCCCCGCAACCGGTACAGTTAAACCGCTGGCTGCCACCGCCAGCATGCGGCCTCGTGCTGTGCGCGGAGCTGTGCCGTGCGGTCCCTGCTCTTGTAGCACCACGTGCACCCCGGAACGCATGCCGTCCGAAAGCCCCTCCGGTATGGCCGTTGCTGCTTAGCACGTGCACCGCCTGCGCTGGCAATGTCCCGCTCCCCGCGCTTCCTCCCACCGCCGCGTTGGACTCCACGGCAGCCGCGTCGCGTTCCGCTGCCTCCAACGAGCTCGCCAACCTTACAGCGTCCGTATACGACAGTGTGTCGGCCTCCGCGAATAACCGTTGGCGTATAACATCACTCCGTAGTCCGCAGACGAATTGATCCCGCAAACTTTCATTTAATCCTTCTCGAAACTTGCAATGCCGGGCGAGTTTTTTAAGCTCTGCCACGTACTCAGCTACGTTCTCGTCGCTGGCCTGTCTCCGTTGCCTGTACCGGTAACGTTCCGCGAGCACCGAAGGTGTTGGTTCTAGATGCTGACGTAATAGTTCTACCGCTCTAACATACGATAACTCCGCAGGTTTACTTGGGCTTGCCAAATTACATAGCAATTCGTATGCCTCATCCCCCATAACTGCTATTAGTGTGGGCAGTTTGGTATCGTCACTGATTTTGTTCACTTTAAAGTACATGTCTAACCGGTCCACGTACACCGACCACGTGCCCGTCTTCAGGTCAAATTCTTTTATTTTACCGATTGACATTTTATTTCGTTTCTGCCCGTGATACTACACTACCGTAATACACAATCACACGTGAAATAGTCCGAAATAGTCAATCCTCGTCGCCACTGTAATGTTCTTGGGGAGATTAATAAAATTCGAGCGTTCCACAGCACTGCTATAATTCAACTCAACCAGATACACACACAGATTACATATTAACTTAAATCTACCGACACAATTATATTATACTAATTTATTTTCTAAGTACCTACATTACAGTACCCGATTGCGTGAGTTTTTTTTTTCTGTGGGAGATTTTTACACCGTATTTAATTTAGGCACGCGTACAAACATTGTTTGGCCATTAGGCCACCCTTTTAAGATTTTTCCACTTCAGTAAAAGCCTGACAGAAACAAATACTGATGTAAATGATTTCTTAAAAAGAAATGTAGTTATTTCCTAGTCCGTTCGGATATCTATTAAAATTAATATTAAAAAAAATATATTGTGTAAAAATCCAAATGCATTTCAATTATTATAGATAATGGGTCCTAAACTAAACTAAATAACTACGCGATTTAGACCCGTTGTCTATAATAATTAAAATGTATAAAAATCGTGAAACCTAAAACGTTAAAACATTAATCCAAATGCATGTCTTCCGTATGAAATACAAGGAGGATTATGGCGGGTTTTTAATAACTAATATAAACGTTGCCATCGCCACCACATATAGGGAAAAGCCGGAAATCTCAGTTATACACACCAGTAGCCGTACTGAGCCTTTGATTAACATCAATAAGCCTCTCCTATCTGAAGATAAAAGTCAAGTATTTGTTTAGATAAAATGAAACACTGAATTTTCTTTTCTAAAAAGTGAAAAATAAGAAAATAAAAATGATAGAATTTCTTTGCAAGCAAAATTACCACAATTCAAGATTATGCAGTCACGTTCCACACTTACAATCTTAAATAATCTTACTGCTGACCTGTTTGAGTGCCGGTGCACAGTATTCAAAATTATCTAATTAACTAATTAAATATATACAACACTAGCTGATTCCCACGACTTCGTTCGCGTGCTATTTAGAGAAAAACGGCATAGTTTTATACTAACTTTGCAACCCGGTTTTACCCCCGGGGGTGAATTTACAAAAATCCTTTCTTAGTGCGTTATAAAAGGAACCCAACAATTTACATGCAAAATTTCAAGTTTCTAACCCTTATAGTTGATATGTCAGTCAGTCAGTCAGACAGCTTCTTCTTTTATATATAGTATAGATGTGGAAATTATGTTATAAACAAGTTTCAGTTTATTTTATATGTACTGAATATGCAAATTAATTATCCTAAAAGTAATTAAAGGTAATTGCGGCTAATTTTTTACAGGCAACCTACCCCTAATCCATTGCATACTTTCTTTACATTCATTTAAATTTGGTTGTATCAAAAAAAAACAGATACTTGCAGAATCGAGCGGTGGGATCTTGTACTATAAGTACTGCATGCACTTTACAGGATTTATCGTCGAAGTGGATTATGATTCAAATTTGTCGATTGTACTTACGATGAAAAGATTATCATCTACTAAGGTAGTATATTATTATTAATAATATTAGTATTGATAATAATTCTATGTGTATATTCAACAAAAAGCTACGCTGAAAAACAATTCAACATTCGCCAATTATTAAACCTGACAGCCATGAACGCAGGGTTGTCCGATTCAATAACCCGTCAAGAACCCTCATTAGAATATGTGCGTTGATGAACCTTTTCAGTAAATGTCAAGCGTGGGTGTTCACTGCGATAGGTGTTCTTAGTGTTGTGAGTTATTCATTAGCAATTCATCGAATCGATTCCACTTCAGTAATTAATTCGATTACTTGTTTCTAAAACAGCCAAAGCAAATCCACAGTAAGTGGATTTGATGTCATGTGTGACAGTTTAAAATAATATTTCTCTACCCGTGTCTTTGAGCGTAATTGAATATCACTCGCTTTGTTAAAGCGAGTGATATTCAATTACGCTATAAATATTAAAGAAAATACGTTGTTTTACGCGTGTAAATTAAAGTCATAATGGTCTAGAACGACTGTTATGTCTGGCCATCCTGGAAGACTATGTATTTCTTGGAAGAACTAATAGCACATATTGGCCACTTACTTCCCAACGTTAGATTCTTTTGTTTATAGTTCGGAGAAACGACATGGATCATCCGCCCCTCCCTGGGAAAGAGGGCAGGGTAGGTTGGACACGTACTAACTTGAATCACACTAAGGGTACAAGGGTAGGCCCTTACCTTATTCTCGAGACCATAAACCTCGGCAAAAACCCTTTTGGATCGTCAATTCAGCTCGTTATGTCCTTCGATGACTCGCAAATACGTAAACGCACATTATTCCGTCGTGCCTAATACATACATTATGAAATTCTTACCGTATTTATAACGTGCAGTGGTGCCCAGCATACGAAGAACTCCAGTATGATGACAAAGAGCATTCTGATTACCTGAAAGCATATTAAATTATTGAAATTGTCCCTATAATTTAGATTAGGCGTGGCTTGATTGGGCTTTCAATGGGACTTGAGAATCCCGCAGATAATTTTATTTTTTTGACAATATTTATATGAAAATAAAACACCTATATGTTACCGGCAATCTGTATAATCCAGTACTCTTTACAATACCTAGTCAATGTGATATTAAGTAAATGTTATTTCTGTGAAAAATACACTCAATTACTCTGGAAGTCACACAAGGATTTCCACGAATTGTATGCGAAGTTTATATGAAAAAAAAATACCTATATGTTACCGGCAATCTGTATAATCCAGTACCTACTCTATACAATACCTAGTCAATGTGATATTAAGTAAATGTTATTTCTGTGAAAAATACACTCAATTACTGTGGAAGTCACACAAGGATTTCCACGAATTGTATGCGAAGTTTATATAATAAAGTCTTCGTATTAGTATTTGATTTCTAAGCAATCACATTCCTATTCATTGCTTCTAGGAATGTTGTCTGTCTACCTTCAGGCTATGTACGACATATTTATTTAATTTATCGAGATGTACGTGTGGTGTGAGGGCCACCACCACAGAAATGAAAAAAAAAAAGTATCTCAGGAGTTAGTAGAAGTTCTAAAGAGTCTTAGACATCAATCCGAGCATCTGTAAAAAGAAAAATAAGGGAGATAATTATAAAGCTTTAAGTTGGACCCACGCACATTTATCGAGTCATATCAAGAGGTCAAACAGACGATTGCTACACCGACAAGAACTGAGCTCTTAATAATGCCGACCCAATTATAGTCCAGTAGGTAACACTGCCTTCTGTGCTAAATGTCCCGGGTTTGAAACCCGGTAGGGACAATAATTTGTGGGATGAGCATAAACATTTGTATCCGAGTCATGGATGTAGCTATGTATAATATGTGTGTATTTACAAAAAAAAAAGGATATATGTAGTATATCAACCAACGAGTAATACAAGCCTCGTTGCTTAGGTCGGAACTAGATAGCACTGAGTGTCATAATGTCCAGGAATATTTATTTATACTTAATAATAATAATTTATTTAAGTATTAAGGATCTCCAAGAAAGGATGTACACAAACATACAAGTTGAATAAAACAAATGCAATCATTACCGTGTAATCCCTCAATTAATGGTGACCACAGAAAGGACAATACCATTAGGAATTATAATTAAGTACAAACATGTGTATTAATTTTTAGAGTTGGGAACAATATTCAATGCTTAATTTGAAATATAATTATTATAATACGCTGTCTTTGCTACAAATTTGTATACCTATAGAAATAGTATTACAGGGTGGTGCCATCTTGTTTCAAAGCATTTGTTATGAATATGACATAGTTTGTAAATATGATGTTCTTAAAACGTACTATATACATAAACATTCATAGCTCAGATAATATCATGCTTATCAAACAAATATTTGCCCCTATCAGGATTCCAACCCGGGACTCTTACGATGAATGGTAGCTTTAATGCTAAGCAAATCAGGTTGTCAAATCAATACAAGTATTGTGTCACTTTATTTTCCGTTTTTTTCCCCCATGGGAAAAAGGCGTGAGTGTACATACACATACATACATATTTATGTATGTATGTATATTGTGTCCCTCTGCGGGGTACGGTTCTACTGTCATATGAGAGGGACAGGGATATCCTCTGCCACTCTGCCACTCTAACTTAGTGCGTATTCACATACTTTACATGCCATCGAGAATTTTTTTTGATAGCATGTAATTTTTTTGATCGTTCACCGTTAAAGCATGAGATAAACATGCACGTAACTTCAAATATGCAGACCTTTGTCTTCACAGTCCACCGCGCTTTCACAGCTTCAGATCGTCAAATAATATTATAGAAATCATATTTTAGAATATTTCTTTCGAACCCGCAATATCCTATGAACCATTTTTACAAGACTCGGCGACAAAAACTTTGCACTACGTGACAATCTACAAATCGACGGATTTAGATTTTCTATCACCATTAAATTGTTTCCAATAAAACCTAGTATCTAAACAATGAATATACCTAGGTCCTAGATAAATTATATCGGCCCACGTGTAATCTAAAGCTGTCAGAGAACGGCGGAGGTGAAGGGCGGGCCGTTTTTGGGGGCTGTCTTTATTGTCGACATTCAAAAAGAGCCAATTAAATTTGACCTACTTTGAATAAATGATAAGACTTTGACTTTGAATACTAGAATAACATAAAATGCGATTACACAACATCACAATGAACAGAATTGCTACAATTATTATCAAATCAGCCATGTTTTTTCAATTTCCCTATATTAAACTAGAGTCCACTAAAGCTTTTATTTAGTCTATATTGTATTATTTGCAGTCAATATATTAAAACGTGATCTGTATTAAATGGTTTGATCTTGCATTCAAACCGTTATTATTTTTTTAATTCAAAGTAACGCGATAATTTGACGACCCAGTTAGTCCAGTGGTAGTTAACATTCTCTTCTGCGCTATGGGTCCCGGGTCCTAGAACCCGGTTTCTAGAACCGGGTGCCGGAACTAGATGGCGCTGTGTCATAATGTCCAGAAATATTAAATATTCATTTATATTTATAATGGACTAGCTTTTGCCCGCGGCTTTGCTCGCGTTAAGAAGTATTATTATTAATTAGGTATAGTTTTCATACAAAATTTCATCCCCTATTTTATCCCCTTGGGGGTAGAATTAATCAAAATCCTTTCTTAGCGGATGCCTACGTGATAGCATCTACCTGCATGCCAAATTTCAGCCAGATCCGTCCAGTGGTTTGGGCTGTGCGTTGATAGATCACTATGTCAGTCAGTCAGTCACCTTTGAGTTTTATACATATATTTAGATTGAGTTGGAGAAATGAGCGAGAGGATTTTCCTCAGCATTTGGGATATGCTAGTTGTAATTGTAAAAGTTTTGATAAGGTTTAAGGTAATTTAGTATTTTTATATTTTCTTTTAGTAAAAATCAAACTAGAATGCCTACATTTACCTTTATTTTCTAGAAGTTAATAATTCATTGAAAAAAGATTATATGAAAATTCCTAATATCTATCTAATATTTTATCTTATAGACGAAAATATCCTTCTCTTGTTTGAATAAACGATTTAATCTTAGGAGTAACACCTTACTGGAGGGCCCTCTCGAGATTAAATTTGTTGAATTTTAATTTGAATTATCATATCGATCATTTGCACAACTAAGTCTGAGGGCCAGAAACTTCAATATTAAGAATACTGTTAGTCACTTTTTTGTTTGTTATACATAATAAGTATATGATTTGAATGGGTAGTATTTTGAATTAGTTTATTATTTATATTATTTATCAACCTTTATGACAAAAATAGCAACTTAGAAATTATATTCGCGCTTTTTTCGTAAATTACTATATCAACGACTATTAATTCCAGTCGAGTTGGAAAAATACGAACACAACCAAATAGAAGCATTAGCACACAGCTACGAATCAATAATTTTATAAACAAATTTTAATGGCCATCACATGCAAAATTGTTATATTTACATACATTCTGAATTGGTTGTTATCGGAACTAAACTTTCATGTTGAATTGAAATTCAACATGAAAGTTGAATAGAATTGACGATAGAATAATAGGAAATGGTTTTAATTCAGTTTTCAATATTTGATCCAAACAATCAAGTTAACAAACATTGCACCTTGTATTGAACCTTGTAATATAATAAAATAACATTTAAAAGTATGCCTTTTGTCAATAACCAGGAAAAAAAATCCGATCGGATCAACAAGCGTGTCCTCACGTTCATCACCCACTCGATCAATATATAATCTTTGGACATTTCAATTGCAATACAAACTAATCTATATGGGGATGGAATTAAGGTTTAATATATAAAGCAATACTCACTTTCCTTTTAGCCTCGATGCTTTTATCGATGTGTGTGGATCTGACAACATGTCTGAACTCCAAGTCAACGGTATGCATACAATACGACTGAGTGCTATTGTTGTCCACATCCAATCTCTGCTCTGACTCCTCCTGTCAACAAAAGGTTAAGTTTTACGAGTAGATAAGTATGTTATTTTCTTTTCCTTGAAAAAAGATTGACCCTTCAATGGGATTTTCTCCCATGTCGTCCGTGCGATTACAAATAAAAAATCTAACAATAGCCTTTAGAAAAATACAAATAATTTGTCGTACCGCGTCAATAGTGGCGATCTTTTGCTCTTTCGATGATCAATACATTCAAAGAAATATCTTAAAATATTAACATCGCATCTCCGTTTCTCGAAGTTCTCTATTGTTTACGTAAATAGAAATTTCGCAAATTATATTTAGATACAGGACATATTTGCCAACGATATCTTCATCAGAAAACAAAATTATGAGCATCAAAGTTTTTTTATTTCATCTTTTGGTTGATTTCGATAAAGAATTTGAATTCGGTAATCGGATAACTGTCTCGTTGGTCTAGTGTTCGTACAGTGCGACTGCCGACCAAGGGGTCCTGGGTTCGATTCCCAGGTCCAGCAGTGTTATTATTGGGTTTTTATGTGAAATTTTCAGTAGCAGCTCGGAGTTTGGATTCGTGCCCGGCTAATGGCGTCCCCGAAAGGTCTAACCTTTCGGGGACGACAGGCGTGATGGTATGTATGTAATATGTATGTATTTGAATTCGAATCGCCGCTGCCGACTTTTCAATAGTTAGTGCTAGTTAATTTATTTCTAGATTTATAAGGTTTCGTCGATTCAATCGAATCGGCCAATTGATACTAGCTCAGCGTATTGGAGTAGATAGTCTCAACCTATGGTGATAGTTTACCAGTAATGGGTAGGTAATGGGTAAAGTTAGAACTGTAAGTAAAGAAACTGGAAATGAATAATCAATGCGCGCTTGTGCGCTTATAAGTGATTGAAGCACTTGAGATAATAATTAGACCAGTAAGGATCCATATTTTGTATTCTCTAATTATTATAATCTCATGAATCAAATCTAAATCAAAACGTTAGCGAATTATTTATTATTTCTATTAACTAAATAAAGCTATCAAAATATATCATAAATTACAGTACCTAATTATTTTAAAGAACGTTCTGATAGCTTTTATCTTTATTTAACTTTGACGTGGTATTTAAACCATAAGTATGAGGACTACTGAATCTTTCGCATATTTTTGAAATTATTTAGGCCAAGTATTTTTTATGCTATTTGAGAAAAATCTGATGTTGTACAAAATTATTAATAAAAATTTTGTATTCACAAAGCAAATTCTCGCTTAGTTGGCGACGCGCTACACGAAAGTGTTTTGTGAATGTAGCACTTTGTACCGTACTTAAATCACGAGTATTTTGCAAGCTTGACATATTTTTAGGAATGGGACGTTTTCAGAGTGCCGTCGCTAGGAAGTTTTACAACGGCGTGACAACTTGCAATGCTCCACACAATTTCAAATGGGGCATCACGTTCAAAGTGTTGGAGTTTTCACAATATGTACAAGACACTCCATATCACAAGTTCGTCCGATATGAATACTAAATGAACAAGGTTAATAGGAGCCCTAGTTTCGCTAACCGTATTCGTTTATAGTGTATGTTATTTCTCAAAAAAATATGCATTAAAAAGTATAATGGAAACTACATTCCAACCACTATAATTGCTGGCTAGATGCCTGCTCAAACTATATTAGCAATATGACCCAATCCCACACACGTGTGTATAAATAGATAGGATATAGAATAACGACGACAATACCAACCTTATTAACAATCAAACACCTTACTGCCTACACAGTTTGTTGCGTCTATTTTATCGTACACACAAATATTCTACATACTGTGGACTGTAGAGGTCGGATGAAATAAGGATTGATTAAGCTTTTACTGGCATAATAGACATAAAAATATTATTATTTCAGTTAACCGAGTTAACTGACAATTAGAAGAGACGAATTTTGTTTGGGTGACCTTTTTTTTTTTTTTTTTTGGGACGTGCCCACCACCCTAAGTCCCTACTACTGCAAACTCCTGTAAGCCAGGATCAACAATAGTAACCATCCAAAATATCGTCGAGACAATGAAGCTCGACGTGTCCCAGGGGAATGATATTAACTGTCTTGGAACCCGCAGCGAAATTAATCATGAAATTAAATCGGAGGAGTAAGAAAATAACAGTTTTCTACTTCCCTCCTTACCAAGCGAGAGACAGAATAGAGTTTACATGTCATTGACATAAGAGTAGATGTTTACAACTGGGTTAAGCCCAGTTGCCAGGCACCACGGATGACATTATTAAGTTATGGGTCCTAAAATATGAGCTATTATATCTGATTCCAATAATAGGTATGGCAAAAACGCCTAAACACACGGAAATTCATCCTAGTCGCAACAAGGTCCGAGTAGTAAATCACCCCAGATTTAATTTGCAAACTGTCAAACATAATATTGCGTTCACTTTGCCATAAACCACACTCCCACAGTATGTGATGAGCAGATTGCTCGTATTCACAATTAGATGTTGAACATGGACATAATGGTGAGGAAACAAGCTTAAAAGAAAATAACTTGCATTTAAAGTTGCCATGTCCTGTAAGAAATTGGGCAACGCAGTGATCCACCTGCAGCCAAGTCCTCTCCAACCGTTCACGGACGGATGGAAAGAACTGGTGAAGGTGGCGGCCCTTAGAAGAATTATCCCACCTTACTTGCCATTCATCTAAAAGTTCCTCCCATACATCAGCCAGTGGCTTAAATAGTCTAAGAATTTTAGCGCGGTCACGTTCTACAAGAAATTCATTTTTCAAGTGCACTCTCGATGAAAAATACATTGCTGCACGTCGTTGTGCTTCAAGATCGACCGGCAGCACTCCCGCGAGTACTGGTAGTGCTTCCGTACTAACAGTCCTGTATGCTTTACATAAAAATATCAATGCTAAACGCTGACTTTGAAGTAACTTACGTCGTACTGCGCCTATGGTGGCTCTATCGGCCCAAACAGGTGCTCCGTAGCACATACAACCTAGGTAAGTAGCCCCATAGATGGTTTTTAATGTATGAAAAGATAAACCCCATGTAGCCGTTGATATTCTAGTCAAAGCATAAAAGTTACGTTTAGCTTTTTCACCCACAATTTTAATGTGTTCAATAAATGAAAAATTTCTTTCTAGTACGAGACCGAGGTAACATACCGACTCCTTTCTTTTAACGGTGACGTTATCGAATTTGATGCTGGGCGCGGATTTAAGATTACCTTTCAAGATTAGTTGAAAGGTTTTTTGCGGCGCGAAGGTTAAGCGGTTCCGTTTGCCCCACGCGGATATTAAACGTAAACACGAGTGGGCTAAGTTTTCGAGACCAGACCGCGTATTGGACTGGATGAGCAGAAGGCCATCGTCCGCGTAACCAGTCAATGAACAGCCGTGCGGGAGCGGTATCGCGAGAAAATCATCAAATCCCAGATTCCAAAGATACGGCCCGATTATAGATCCTTGAGGACATCCCATAGTCAGTGCCTTCGACATAGAATGGTGCCCAAGTGTCAGTTTAACGGTACCGTGTAAGAAGTACGAGTATATAAGAGTGTAAATATTTCTAAAGCAACCTCGACTTTTCAATTTAAGCAGTAACATTGGCCACCACGCATTGTCGAAAGCACCAGAAATATCGAGGAAGATGCCTACGACGTATTTGCATTTCGATTTATTAACAGTTGTCCTAACAGAAAGCGCGGCGTCAGTTGTAGATTTGCCTATAGTAAACCCGAATTGATTATTATGAAATTTCGGCCCGTTCGGCAACAAACGTGGGACGATTAGGCGTTCGAGGAGTTTCCCTAACGAAGGTAGTAATGTTATAGGCCGATATGACTTAGGGTCATCTGGAGGCTTGTCGCCACTCTTCGGTATTATTCGTATAAAGCCACGACGCCAAACACGCGGGAAAACGCCCTCTGCAATACAACGACAGTAAACAGTTAGTATCATGTCACCAGCGGATTTACATGCTTCTTTAATCATCCGATTTGAAATTTTGTCTTCCCCTGATGATTTATTTACTGGTAGTTTTTTAACAACGTTGGAAAATTCGTCAATAGATGGCAGGTCTGACATAGGTGACATAGGTGGCTCAGCTGCCCACGCTCTAATCTGTTGGTGGTAGTCGTTGTCTTTAGAAACCGAGTCGTCCGGAATAAGACTGTTAAGCAGGCATTCCGTTGTCTCTTCAATACCAGCGGTATGTATGTCGTTTACTTTTATGTTTTGAATGTAAGCTAGGTCGACTGACCTGTTAGCTTTGAACTCGTGGTATAAAGGAGACCACGGACCCTCACTTTCAAGTCGTTCGACAACTTTGTGCAGTAAATTGCTTTTAGATTTTTCAACGTACGCTTTGTATCGAGACTTGGCAACTCTAAACGCATTTAGGGCAACGGTGAACGTGTTTCCCGTAACTTTATGTTTTTTAAGTTTATTTATCTTTCTGCGCGCTCTTCGAAAGCATTTACGTTGTTCAACTAAATAGGCACTCCACCAATCACATCTACGGATATTGGTCATAGATCCGCGACCAATGGCGATATCAGCACAGTAAGTGAAAGTGTCTGACATAATTTCAGCACTCTCTTCCGCCGATAGCCCATCGCGAGTGAAGTCCTTGGCATGTGAGGCGAACAATAAACTAAAAAAATTCCAATCTGCACCCTTAGATTTGTATCTAAAATTTTGACCTTGATGTTGATTAGAACCTTGAGACAACATAGGAATAAACTCGTACACGATTAGGCGATGATCACTACATGACGCGTCTGGGAGGACACGCCACCTATCCAAGCGGACGTCGGCACTAGATAGTGTGACGTCAATACAAGATTCGCCCATGAGGCTGCAATAAGTAGGTGGTGCATCGGGAGTATTATGAATTGATAGGTTCATCTCAGCGATGAAATCCTCAACAGCATTGCGCCGTTCAGTATCTGTGGACCGAACCTTGCCATACCAGAGCGGCGAAGACGCGTTAACGTCTGCGCCGATGATAACTTTGCAGCCCGCAAGTGACCGCAAGACATTACGGAGGTTGTGAATATGAGGACCAACAGGGTCAGAATATTGAAAATAATAGCTCACAACATAAACTTTAAAAGAAGCCGATGAAATCTCTGCTACAGCACAGTGTGGGGTCATGAGATTACGCAATGATGTTACGGTAATGTTTGACGAACGTGATACATAGATTCCAGCCCGTGCCTTACCGTCTAGTTGAACTACATTGTTACGTAAGCTGGCGTTTTGATATTGTTCCTGAATTAGTACAATATCCAAATTATATTCTATAATTAATTTATCTAGCTCAGACGTCGCCACCCTGTCGTTGTGAAGATTTAATTGTCCTATAGCAAAACTAACCATAGTAATTAGTAGTTGGTATTAAGTACAAGTTGCTCTAATTTAAGTTTATATGAAGCACAGTCTTGTGACCCGCAGCGATGGTTGTGTGCTTTTTTAAAACGTTTACACACTACGCAAGTTGGTACGAAATCTATATTATCTCTATGCGGACAGTCTTTGGTGTCATGGGTCTCAGCGCAATTAGCACAGGTGGGCGATTCGGCAGCGCAATGTTTCCTGACATGTCCGAATTGTTGACAATGTAAGCAGCGGACAACATCAATGTCATCTATAAAGCGGCAGGTAGCCCAATCAATAAATAATTTCTCTTTAGTGTTAACTAAATGTTTACGCACCGCAGGCTCTAATTCAATACCTATCCATTTCCTACCATTATCCATAGTACGTTTGCGTATAATCTTTGTGGATTTAATAAATTCTTCCTCAATAATTGATAGTTCATCTTTAATGTTCTGGCGGAATAACGCGGTTAGAAAGGCACCATCCTCCATAGAATAGGGAACGTCTTTTACTAAAATTCGAGGTCTACGGCCTTTTGGCTGTTCGAGACGCAAGCCGGCAGATTTAATCGCGTCGACAGATTGCAATTTTTTTATTTGGGTCTCATTCGCTACACGTAACACGACACCGGATTTAGCGGTTTTTTTAACACCGACGATTTGGAAGCCATCATCAGTTGGTTTAATAGCTTTCATTAGCGCCTGTTTTGTAGCCGACGACGACGCGTAATCAGCTGAGCGCTCCGTGGTGGGATATGCAACTACGCACGGCAGCGGCGGGCGCGACTGTAAAGCGGGAGTAATTTTTGAAGTCCGTAACTTCAATGATTCCGCGTAAGAAATCTTATTATTCGGGCTAACTGTGACATTAGATTTTACTTTTTCTAATTCTCGCTCCGTACGAACTAATTTGGTTTCAGTAGAGGAAGATTTAATCGCGAGCAGAGATACAATTGCCGTAATACGCTGAGTCATATCCATAATGGCAGACTTGTTCGCAACGTTAATTCGGGATCCTTGATCGTTGACAAGGTCGTTAATTTTCGATAAATATGCCGATGCCTCCGACACTAGTTCGCAGTAGTCGGCATTGCTCGCGTCACTAGCATTCAATAAGGATGAATTGTTATCAATGACGTTAGATGGTTGTACTTGTAACCGCTTGGATCTATCTTCGGGCGAAATGTAAGACGGAGACATTTCGCTGAATAAGCGTTTAGAACTCGCGGAGGTCGGGGACCTGTTTGTTAGGGCACTTCTGCGAAATACATTCCCACCTCGATCGGGCGGGTCATCATTATACGTAGATGACATGATCTTACTATAAGAATAAACAGGTAACGAGAAACAAAACTAGATACGAATAACCGAACACAAACTAAACGGTCGTAGAAAGTTTTTCACTCCACCCGCAATACTAAAAAAAAACTAATAATTGTACTTACCGAATCCAATGTTTAACAATAAATCACAAATATTAATATTTACACGTATAAAAACTTACTCAGCCAGCATTTAAAACAATACCACACAACCAAACAACAAACCACGGTCCTGATTCGATCGCGAAACCAATAAATCACGAAATAATATAAGGAGCCGATTTGACGTTTACCGCACTGTACGGAAGCGCGAAGGGAAGTGAATGTGTGGGTGGGTGAAGTGGGTGACCTTGCGAAAAGTTATTATGAATTAGAGTAACATGTATTTTCATGCTCAATGAGTGTTCATATTGGGGAAAACTACTAATACTGATACAACTAAAACTAAACACGATATCTATGACTTTAAAGCTAAAGAAGAAACGTCATCGTGTAGTTAGTATGAGTATTGGACATTTTCCATTAAGCGTCCAGGGTGTAGGTATGTATAGTCGAACAAGCTAATTGGTATACATGCAACTATAGACCAATCTATGGGTGGATGTTTAACCAACCAATTAGCTTGCTCGACTGTACCTGGTGAAAGATAAGTAACATAAAAACGAACTGTGGAGGCGTGCTTACACCAACGTAGCCAAATTTAGGGACGGAACGATAATGGTCATTTTGTACTCGTAGTACTAGTCATTATTCAGTGGTTCGGCCTAAGCTAATAGTCCATTTTAGTTTCACTAATCACTTTTGCGGTCTTTCTTTCTAAGCAGAATCAAATCATATGCAAAAGCAAACTCTGATAGGCCTTTTGATAGTGACCCATACAGTTTTAAAGCTGCCAAAAAATCACAACTTTTCGTGTATCTGAAACCAATGCATTTCGTGAACCAAAACCAGTATTATGTTCTGTTAAGAAGATTTTATGTCTACATTGTCAACGCTATGTCTTTCTGCTAACTGAATTGCATGGTCCACTTTATTCGATTCAAGTTGATTGTTTACAAATAATAAAATACAATAGCTTTTATGACAAACCAGAGTCTTGAGTTTGTACAACAAGGATGTCCGAGTTTAATACCAATGAACGAACTACTGATTTTTAAAGTTGTATGAAAAAGAGTAGAGGGAAATTATCGTGGGGAAATCGTCATGCCTGACATATTTTCTCTATGCCATGGTCATGTTGCCCACCCGCTGTACTCTAGCGTAGTGTACTATCATTTAGTCCCCCTCAAATGGGAGCAAAATTGTGCCAAACGAATGATGAACGGATTCACCATAAAAACATTTACCATCCATACAGCAAGTTGAAACTGTTGAAAATATAATTGGAACAAGGTTTTCTATAAAGAAATTCTCAAAATACGGTGTGTGGCAAACAAAAAAAGCAATTCAATTGATAAAGTAGAACTCATTTGAAGAGATATAGATAAACATTTCGGTTTTAAAAATAATACTTATCTCTAAATATTCTAATTCTAAAAACTCTAAAAAATTTACTAATCTTTCTGATTAATTAACAAACGAAATTCAATTAAAAGAACACAATTATAATTTAATTCAATTACATTGTTATTTATAATTATATTTTTACGTAAGCTGTTATTACTGCTAAGAAACACTATTTATTAATCCCTCAACTAAACTTTATCAAACTAACGCTGAGTTTTATTTTTACGAACTAAAGTAGGCTACTATAAAACTTTGAATATAAATGTTAATAGCATGATTAAACTATTTGTATTTATGTAGCTATTATTATATTATTTTATAACATTTAAACTGATACAACGTTGAAAAAAACTACATCAGAATCTATTTTAAGTTACCTTGCACAGATACTCAGTCGGTTGTTAATATTTTGAGTTATCATATTCATAATCATCAATCCATTTACTTTCTCATTGCTCAGGTGGGTCTCCTCTCATTTGAAAGGGATTTGGCTTAGTGTGTAGGATTGGTTAGGCGTAATACGGATTGACAGACTTGCACGCCATCAAGAATATCTCTCAGACGTGCAGGTTTCCTGACGATGTTTCTTCCTCACGATGAAAATTCAATGAGTTAGTGATTTTCGACCTTTAGACTTTACAAGCCACTCTACAAATCACATCATTAGGCCAACACAGCTTTAGCTTTAGCTGTCTTATCAGCTCGACTCAAGTCAAAATGATAGCTGTTGACAACAGATATCATTTTGACTTGAGTCGAGCTGAAAGAATTAATGACATAACACCTACCATCGCGCTGCCTAAATCACTGAATGTTTAAGCTATAGATTTAATATCGGTGACGTTAATAGATAAATTGGCAATTCAAAAGAAAAACGACAAAACACGCGTATGTTATAACGAGATGGATACATGATATACGGCGTCAAATAATCCTGCTTATTTTTGCAATAACTCAAGTTTTCAATCTAGTTTTTTTAATGGAAATAAAGGCCAAATGGACAGGAGGCTCACCTGATGGTAAGCGATCACAGCCGCCCATGGACATTTGCAACACGAGAGGACTTGCAAATGTGTTGCCGCTCTATCTTCGGCTTTGCTCGGATAGTTTACAGATAAAAAGTAGCCTTTGTATCAATCTGGGTATTCAAATATCTGTATGTTAGATTTCATCTATATCCATTAAGCGGTTTTTGCGTGAAAGAGGAACAAATGCCCGTACAAACTATCGCGATTATAATATTAGTAGGATAGGATGGGTCCTATAGGGCTAGTGGCGTTGACGGGTGCGGTTTTTTAGTCGGTAAATGCTCATGTTGGGTGGAGTCCGACACACCCCGTCGCCTCCCCAGGCGGCGGGACGGTCCGTAAAGGATTTTTCGGCACTTAAAAAAAAAAGAATAGAATGGTCTCTTAACAGGACCCGGGACCTTCATTCGTGTGCAGATGGTGTCCCCCGGGGTGATTTTAGTGAGGTAAAAATCCCACACTACCTGGTCTCTTCCCCAGATGCCTTTTGAAGGGTTCCACACCGATAACAAAAAAAAGGATAAGATTTGTAGGATATACGCGTTATGAAGCGGTGCAGTGTAAAGGCATACAAACTTCGCCGGTAAGCATTTTAAATCAAATGGAATAGAAGCGAGCTTATTGTCATTAACAGGGTTCAATTTGTTACTTCGAGTTGAAATTGAGAATTTCACTTGAGAGTACTAGTTCGAGTTAGGAATTAAACTCGGGACCTCGAGCTTAGCATAAATCCAACATTAACGGAGCTGTATAAAAATAAATGTCGTATTAGTTATTATTTTTATAAATAGATCTTAAAAAGTAATTTACTTGCTCAAACAAGGCACTCTGACAACAAGAACTGACATTCAGACCTGTCGAAATAAACTCAAATATATAGGTCTCTATTGAACTCAGGTAGCAATTATCGAAATCCTGCAAGTGTAACAATGTACGTATATTGTTGTACTTGCGGGATTTCAAAACCCCTTCGAAACCGTTCAGGTTTCTTAAATGGGGAGTTAATGAACTAACAGCAAACGGAATTCCCATGCTGTCAGAATACTGACATTATAAACACTCCCCTAATGAGCCCTGGTAACCTTACTCACTTGCAGAAAGACAACTATTGTTGATTCACTGCGGTCTTCTGTAAGGTGGAGGTACTTCCCCAGTCGGACAGCTCAATATGAGCGAGAAATCTCGCTATGCCATACCTGCTATTTGATTTCATACTTATTCTTTTGAAGTGACGAGACTATATAAATATCTATATTAATCATATAAAACATTTATGATTCAATGTGTATTCAAACCCTAACATAGAACAAAAGGTAGCTTTTAGATTTAATCTAATGAAGTGATCATCATCATCAAACCATTAACGTCCCACTGCTGGGCACGGGTCACCTCTCATTTGAGAGGGATTAGGCTATAGTCCACCACGCTAGCCTACTGCGGGTTGGCAGACTTCACATGCCATCAAGACAAATCTCTCAAGAATGCAGGTTTCCTCGCGATGTTTTCCTTCACAGTTTGAGCTTGCGAAATGTTAGTAATGAAGTGATAAGAAGTTTTAATGTGTAGAGGAGTGGAGGTATATGTGTGGATTTGTCGTCAAATATACCAGGTTTATAAATCATAAAAATAATGTTCTCACGCACAAAGCAAAGGTTGCTGTTATTAAGGTCATGTGGATCCAGTTCGCACGCACGACACTGCGAACTGAATTAGGTATTAGTCTGACTATAATAAGGTACATTTTGGATCTTTCAACGCACATAGTGAACATTTGATTACAGCGTCATCAACTCATTAATTTTCTACCCCATAAATGGGCACGGGTCTCCTCTCATTTGAGAGGGATTAGACTATAGTCCTAGTGCAAGGTTGTTGGTTCACATTGAGATGCCATTGAGATTTTTTCTCAGACTTCCTTACGATGTTTTCCTCCACCGTTTGAGCATGCGATGACGCATGTAACTTCGAAAAGTCAGTGGTGCATGCCTTGGAACTGAACTTAAGACCTCCGACTGTAAAGTTAAATAAATGTTTTTCTTTCTTTGTTTCTTTCTAAAGTCCATCACTTGGTAAACATGAAAATGATAGCTCTGTTAGTCAAGGTTGCTAGAATGAAATCATTGTAAACATTTTGATTTGTATTTAGCTAGATAAACTTGTTATGCGATAACGTTTTTATCCGTATCTTACAATAATGAAAACAAAATGATAGTAAATGTTCATCAATGTTTTAAAAGTGCGGTAGTTAAAACTGCTGTGTGGTGGTAGGGCCATTCCGTTTTACTGTGCGAGTTGGTAGAGAGGAGATTTTTACGGTTTTATGTATGTACTAAAAGCAAAAAAATACGTAATTTAGGAATACAGTTTCGTTGTACGTGCGACTGTCTGTCAATCGGGAATGCGGGTCATCTGGTTCAAATTACTCTATATCAGAAATCAAGTACTTTGACTTGTATTAATTATACCCGGTCGGCAACTACCTTTAGAATTTTATACAAAAAAAATTTCAATGAGAAAAAAAAAAATTTTGCGAAGTAGTTTTTAGTTCTTAATGATTATTTAATGTCAAAAGTTTTTTTTTAATTAGACCAATATTACAGTACTTTTCATTTTTCAAGACTTGTTTCACAGTTATAAAAAGTAGATCTAATGTAACCTACACGTAATATGCAAACGATCGAGTGGAGGCCGGTTATTGCAATATGATGTTATTAGTTTTCAAGCACATTACCGAACTACATGCCCTTATACATATCCTCCATATCCTGTGCAATACAGTACGTGTTTATTGTTTTCGAAATTCTGGTTAAGTACACTAATTAGTATTAGTTAACTATATTTCTTTCTAACAAATAAAACGTATTTTGTTTTAGAATTTATTATAGGTATTCTTATCTTATGATATATGTATGTATAATAAGCATATTAGATAGGTACTAAATTAACGACCCATTTAGCTCTGCGGTAGTTAACGCTGCCTGCTGTGCTATGGGTCCCGGGTTCGAATCCCGGTAGGGACATTTGCCCCTATGTTTATGTGATGAGCATTACGTTTGTATCCGAGTCATGGATGTATCTATGTATAATATGTATGTATTTACAAAAAAAAGTATATATTATGTAGTATATCAACCTTCTAGTATCCGTAACAAAAGCCTCGTTGCTTACCACGGAACTAGATGGCGCTGTGTAATAATGTCCGGAAATATTTATTTATTTATTTTATTATTTACTATAAACATAAATAAATTTTATCATCGTCATCAACCCATTATTGTCCCAATGCTGGGCACGAGTCTCCTCTTATTTAAGAGGGATTATGCTATAGTCCACCACGCTAGCCTACTGCGGGTTGGCAGACTTCACATGCCATCGAGAAAATCTCTCAAGCATGCAGGTTTCCTCAAGATGTTATCCTTCACCGTTTGAGCACGTGATAAATACGCACATAGCTTCTGAAAAGTCAGTGGTGCGTATCTTTGGATTGAACTCGAGACCGTTAACATCTCATTCTACTGGTTACACCATTAGGTAACCGCAGCTCTTAAATAAATTAATTTAAAAAACAACTTTAATTCAGCTTCATACGAATGAACAAGAAGAAATCGAACACACCGGCGAGTGGAATATTCACCTCTTAAATTGTTTTTATCAAAGTGTTTTTATCAATTTGCAGGTTACCTGTCCGTTTCGTAATAGCTCATAACAGATCAACGGTTTTGTTTTATTTGTTTGAAAATATTTGGACATCTGATACTCAATCATGCAAAAACGTAGGATTCGTAATAAATTTGACATACAGAATATACTTTATTACCTGGATTAATACAAGCTACATATAATATTTCATCAACAAACCATGCGAGTGGGGCTGTTGTCGGAAGCTATAGCTTCCTAGTTACAAAATAAATTGTATTTATAAGGAAACATTGTTCTATAAATTACTTTTATAAAACTGTTTGAATTCTTGGGATTTATTTCACGGATCGTTTAATTTTAGAGTGGATACGCACGGTTAAATCTTGAAGTTGCTTTAAACTTTTAATATTATAATTTTTTTTATAAATTTGATTTTTTACCGTCGTTTATTTTCCTTACTCTTTATAAATAATAAAAACTTTACTAACATTCAATGGCTTTTTTACTTAGGAAATTAAAACTTCTATGCTTAACTTTAAATATGGTTAAGCTACGTGATACATGTGTGATATTAGTTAATGAAATAGATCAATAAAAAATGCCTCGTGTTCTCGATGGTGTGTGAAGTTCGATAACAGATAGAGCCTAATCTCTCTTAAATGAGAAAGGAGATAGTGACCAACAGTTAGAGTACCTACAGTACACATTGGGAGCTGATGATGAATATACTGTTTACCTTTTGGAGTTTCTTCGAGTACCATTTCTTGCAGCAAATGTCGGTGGAATTGCTCTTGATGATCGGCGTCGATGGTATCAGGTGGTTACTCTTGCAACTCGTCTGTCTGGTCACTGTTAACAAGTAAAAAAATGTAATTATTATCATTTTTTATCAATCAAAAGAAACTTCAAATGCGAACTGGTTAAAGTTTTCACTCACATATTTAATACTTTATATGCAATATAAAACATATTTATTTTTTCCCGAATATCACAATATCTTATACATTTTATATAAAAATAAAAAGTTAAGAAAAAGCAAATCTTATAGAAAACAATACACTCCAGTTGCAATAATTCTCAGCTGTGTCACGATGTTTTCCTCCGTTTCAGAACATGATAAATTACGCGCATAACTTTGAAACATCAGAGGGTTTGGAACCAATCGCGTGAACTATTATGATCACAATTTGCGTAAAAAATTTGGTGTTTTAAACTTCTGAATACGTCCTGGAAACCAAAATTTAATTTAAACGGCGGGAAATAAATCGTTGGGGTCGGATTTTATACTATCATACATGAAACTACTGTCTACATTTTTATATTAATTACATTCGCGTGTGCGCGAAATTCGTTGTCTACTAAACGAGCACACAGATTTAATGGTATTTTGTTCTTATGGGGACACCTGGAGGCGACTCATAATTTTATTTAATTAAAAAATACGACCCGAGCCATTCTGACTTCCAGTATTAAAACGTAAAAACAAATATTTTTCTAAGAACAAAAAATTAAATTAAATTTCCTAAATCAACACCCTCGCAGCGTAATTTTGAATACATACCATTAAATTGAATATACTCGAAATATTTACTCATTCGTCGAATGTCTTATATGGCTATGTTATAATCACGCTGATGATGAAATAAGACTAGGATTGTTGATCTTGTGATTAGTAATTTAGCGATCTTTATTTATTAATTGTTTGACTCCGACTCAAAATTACTTACTATAATATACTTACATTAATTAAGAAATATATAGTCATTAAAGTTCATTATTTTTTGCTTTTCAGATTTTTAGCGGTTTAATTTTTTGTAAAAAGATTTTATTTTATAATAATTTTGTGTGGTTATAATCTACTAGTTACGCTAATCTACTAATAAGGCTTAATTTTGTTACTTTTAAAGAGCTACTTATCTTACATACAATACACAATTGCAGCATGAAAATCTGTGATTGAACAATAAATCACCCATAATTTAGTTGGACCAATTTCGGAGTATATTCTTTCCAATAAAAACATAATGATTAAAATCGGACTACTCTGTAAAGAAAATACCCATCAACTTGAGAAACTACTCCGTTTTTTTGTGTGTATGTAGCGGCAATGAAAGGGTTTATTTTATTATTAATAAAAACAAAACCATTGTAATTTTTATGTACTCGATATATAGCCATTCGATGTCCATATTA
This sequence comes from Craniophora ligustri, assembly GCA_905163465.1. Classification (NCBI taxonomy): domain Eukaryota; kingdom Metazoa; phylum Arthropoda; class Insecta; order Lepidoptera; family Noctuidae; genus Craniophora; species Craniophora ligustri. Next base: position 2,469,373 of record LR990960.1, on the reverse strand, counting down.
TAGATACTGATTTATTACACTTACGATACTATAACCCTAGATTTTTTTTACGATTTTCTCCTGTGTCGTTTGTGCATTTATAATCTCAAATCTACACTTACACAAACGCCTAGATATGAAACAACTACCGTACGGGATCGTAACAGCCGATCGCTCTGCTACTTGCACAAAACTTGGCTTAATTTGACGACCCAATCGTCAATTTAAGCCTGACGTTTCGGAACCTTTACAGTAGCCAATTTTCTGCCCGTAACCATGGATACTGTACGTTTTTAAGGTATTCAAAAAAGTAGAACGACGTTCAATAAATTGACTCTAAAAGCGATTGGCTTTGTCGTTTCACGTTAGACCTATGGCCCTGCCCAAGTCATAGACACTAGTGACTTTAAAAGCAGTACAAAAGCCTTGTTCCTCTTTGTAATTGTCTCTTGCCGTTATAACCCGTACACGATTCTTTTTTTATCAAATAAAATCTTCATCCCTCTCTGAAATTCTCTGCTGAATCTTAATGCGTTTACAAATACACAGTATTACCCACACATTAATATGCGCAGACAGGGAACAAGTACGCTGTCCTACTGCTGCAATCATGTGGTATACCAACCATCAGCCACAACGCTAATTGTGTCATCTATTTGTCTGTAACGCGGATGTTCATATAAGGATAATATATAATTAAATTATATAAAATTGAATATAATTAGGCAGCTAATGCCCTGCGAGTATTCAAACAATTATTGGGTCAACTTTGAGTCAAAAGTCAGGCTTTCCATATAATAACATAATTAAATCACGGAACGCATGACTGTGACTGAGATAGCACGAGTATGTGAAATAGCAGCAGCGGTAAACATTTTTCAGAAAATATGCGAAGTGAAAATAACTTGTTCAGATCGTTCACAGCACGGCTATCAAAAAAAGTTCAAAAAGTATTTTAAAACAAAATACTGTTACGACTTTGAGCGATCTCATGCTATCTAAACTTGGTTACTACAAATTCTATTAAATTATTAAGTTGCTATCTTTCCTATCTCGGAACATGTGCACCAATTATCTAATATATTATGACTTATGAGGTATTATGTTTCACGTCTTACAGCAAGGAAATACATAAATATTACATTAGGTCTTACTTTGCTCTATTTTATCCACTTTCCAAGTATCAAAGTTGAAACAAATTCTTGCTGCATTTCTTTAAGTACATAGCAATACTTCAAGAAATGGAAATGAGACTTGACGGAATTTTCATAAATTTCCACGGCTTCCAGTCCGGCTACAAATGGGAAGTATGAAAAAAAGTGTTTTGTTATTTTTCATAGTGAGTTTATGCAAGAATACAGCCAATAAGAAGAATAATATGATGAAGTTCTTTGACTTGTTGTAGGAAAATAAAGATTAAAATAAAATGTTCATGTTATATACCCGGTTATGTACAATATAATACTATATGCACGTCAGAGCGCATTATTGTATAATTATGAATACGAGCTATGAGTGATGATCTTAATTGTTTTGGTTAAGAGCCCTTTAAAATAAAGCAAGTCATCGGTAACAACGGGTGACCCAAATTCTAATTTAAAACAATTCATCATCTTTCGTTGACAAACCACTCTTGGATTTAAGTGATAACCCTAAAAAAGGGCTGACGTTTTATCAGCAAAAATATTTTATCTAAAAATCTACAGATAAAATGGCTTTGAGTGAAAATCCTTAAAATAGAGTTTGAATTTTTGAGCGGTTGTTGTTTCGAAAAAGATTGCTACGAAAAATGGTTTGGGCAACCTTTAATATCTTTAAAATAAATATAAATAAGGAATTTCCTGGAAACAATTGTCTCGGCTCTGTGTATATCTATTTTAATTATCAAAATGTTATTGGGCATGTCTTATGAAAAGCGAATACTAAGAAGGAACAGTTGGAATAATAGTATTACTCCAGTAAAATCCAATTAGCTTTCACGCGATGGAAAACAGTTATCGCGAAAACAGAAGTTTTCAGGGAATTCGTCTTTCTGACTTCCACTAATTAATGTTAGTATGACAAATGGGACTTAAAGTTCCACTCAGAGGGGTCTCGATATCTGAAGAATAGTCATACATCCATTAGCAGCTGCCAAGGTCTATGTATGGACATAGACCTTGGCAGCTGCTGCTTAATAAAAAAATATCGATACAACGGATCTCCCAATCTCGTAGGTGTTATACCTCGTGGGGATAGCATGTTTGTGGGATTTAGTTCCAATATAATATAATATAATATTTCTGGACATTATGACACAGCGCCATCTAGTTCCGAGCTAAGCAACGAGGCTTGTGTTACGGATACTAGTAGGTTGATATACTATATACTTTTTTTTTGTAAATGCATACATATTATACATAGATACATCCATGTCACGGATACAAATGTTTATGCTCATCACACAAATATTTGTCCCTACCTGGATTCAAACCCGGGACCCGTAGCACAGAAGGCAGTGTTAACTACCGCTGGACTTATTGTGTCGTCTGATGATGATGATGTGTTTTATTTTATTATCAGGTTGTCAGCCCACCTTGCTTTGCCTTGATGAGTTCATGATCCAAACAACTAATTAATTTGAGTGATTGGTAATTATCGAATTGCATCAATGTTGTTTGACTACCAATATACAAATATACCAGTGTACATAGTGCTCAATGATATTGGTCATTATAATCATAATATTTTACCACTCCAGTGGTCTACAGCGCGCAGGCTGTATATGATATGGGAATTGTATTTAGGTCGAGTAAAGTATCACTGAGTGTATTTATGACATTTTCAGTAGTGGCTCGGATCAGACTTTTTTATAGCACAAGGGTGAGAAACAAGCTGGTAGTCCATAACCTAAGGACCATCGAACACTAAAGGTGGCACTCTCGCGTCACCGAACTTTTTAAAACTTCATCATCATCATCATCAACCCATTAATGTCCCACTGCTGGGCACGGGTCTCCTCTTAATTGAGAGGGATTAGGCTATAGTCTAGTATAGGTATAGTAGTATCTCAAGCATACAGGTTTCCTCACGATGTTTTCCTTCACCGTTTGAGCATGTGATAAATACGCACATAACTTCTGAAAAGTCAGTGGTGCGTACCTTGGGTTCGAACTCGAGACCTCTGACATCTCAGTCCATTGGTCACACCGCTAGGCTACCACAGCTCTTTAAAACTTATTCATTCCTTTTTTGAAGAACCTCCGTGCTGTAGTCTTTTGAAAAAAAAATCAAAGTAGGTAGGCAGTTCATTCCATAGCCTGGTTGTGCGTAGTATGAAGTTGCTAGTTGTAGCTAGAACCGCATAATACGCCATGATATTGTTCCAAGATGTGAAAACGAACTATGCCCGGTAAAATGACAAAAGACTTACTTAATAAATAAATAAATCACTTGAACTCATACCAAACTGTGGCTGTACGTAAGTACTATAACTCTGTCTAGCTCCTCAAAGATACTAGCGTAGTGGTATATTAATGATAGGTATTATTGTACTAATAATAATATTTCCGGACATTATGACACAGCGCCATCTAGTTCCGTGGTAAGCAGCGAGGCTTGTGTTACAGATACTAGAAGGTTGATATACTACATATATACTTTTTTTTGTAAATACATATTATACATAGATACATCCATAACTCGGATACAAATGCTCATGCTCGTCACACAAACATTTGACCCAACCGGGATTCGAACCCGGGACCCGTAGCACAGAAGGCAGCGTTAACTACCGCTGGACTAATCAGGTCGTCAAAATAATGTAGACGGGTAACAACATTTTATTATTATAGAATTTATTTCTCATAAGAACATACATAAGTTCACTTACAATGAGATACAAACAATATCTTTAAGTTAGCGTTTACCTCTAGAGCGTTAGGAATATTAGTTATATAATCATGAATTGTAAAAAGATATTAAATTACACTGTATGTACATGTTTCTTAAGTTTATTTTTGAATACATTTATGTTCTTGCAGTTTTTTATGTCATCAGGTAGTTTGTTGAACATCTGTGCTCCTTCAAACAATAGCGTTTTTTTGCCATAGTTTGTCCGTGCCGTTATTAGTTGGAATTTATTCTTGTTTCTTAAGTTATGTGATATAGTTTTTTTATGTAATTGTATATTCGATTGGAGTGAATTTGTGCTAATTTTTTTTATTAGAACGCAAGTGCAGTATGTATATAGTTGTGTAAGATTTAGCAAGTTAGTGTTTTTATATAATTCTTTGGTTGGGGTTAGGTATTGATAATGAAATAGTTTTTTAATAATTTTATTCTGTGTTCTTTGTAACGAGTTTAGGTTAGTTTTAGCAGCGGATCCCCATATCTCAATTAGATATTCAAGATGCGATTTGATTAGGGAGTTGTATATGATTTTACGTACTTTTTTAGGAATACAGTATGCAACCTTATGTAATGCTCCTAGCAGTGATGTTAGTTTTAATTTGACGTGCTCGATGTGTACTTTCCAAGTAAGTTTATCATCTATCCTTAGGCCGAGATATTTTTCGTTACTAGAACGTTTAATCACATCATTGTTGATTGTAAGTGATGAAAATTCCGGTAGTGGCTTATTTTTCGCGTGAAAAATCATAAATGACGTTTTTGAGGTGTTTATCGTTAATAAATTGAATTTCAACCATTCGCTAAGTAAATCAAGGTCTCTTTGAGCTGCATGTATGACTTCATGGATGGATTTATCAAAGTAGAACAAACAAGTGTCGTCGGCATATAATGTCAAGTAACCTGTCAGCCCTATATTGCCAATATTATTTATGTAAATTAAGAAAAGTAACGTACTTAGAATTGAGCCTTGAGGGCAGCCATATGACACATTTTTGAGGGAACTAATGAAGTTATCTATTTTAACAAGTTGTTGTCTGTTTTGCAAATATGACGTGAACATATCGAGGGCCTTCCCAGCGACACCTATATTGTTTAATTTTTGTAATAGCTTATTATGGCTTACCGTGTCAAATGCTTTTTTTAGGTCGATAAAAATACCTAAAGCAAAGTTCCTCTGGTCGATATTTATCTTTATTTTTGTGATTAAATCTACTGCAGCTGAAAGAGTGCCTGACTTAGGACGAAAGCCATATTGTTGATCGATTAAAAACTTCTTCTCAATCAAGTATTTGTGTAACCGGCTGTATAAGATTCGTTCAAATATCTTTGATATTACAGGTAAGACAGACACAGGTCTGTAGTTTCCCGGGTCAGTTCTACTACCGGATTTAAAAATAGGACTGACCCTAGCAACCTTGAGCGTATCGGGGAATATACCGCGTGTTAGACAAACATTAATACAGTTTGTTAACCTATCTACGATTACACTTTTTAGGCATTTAATCGATTTGGTGGTGATGCCATCTATGCCTGTGCTCGTGTTGCTATCAAGATTGTCGATTATTTTTGATATTTCATACACAGTACAAGGTGTCAGTTCGTTTAATGTTATGTCATGGGTATAGTTGTGTTCATACATGAGGATATTGCCAGTGTTTGTGTGATATATGTTAGGTATTTTGTTTGCTAAGTCCATACCAATTGATGAAAAAAATGAGTTAAACAGATCACATATTAAATTACCTTCTGTAATAAGTCCTGTGTTTGACATCAGTTTTGGAGGAGCACAGCTTTCTTTTGTTTTATTTAATGCTAAGTTATTAATTAGCTTCCACATTTTATTTGGGTGTTTGAGACTGTTTTGGAATAAATTAAGGTAATAGTTTTGCTTGTGTGTCTTGATTAGGTGTGTCACTCTCTCTTGTTCTCTAATAAAGTTCTTCTTTAGGACGTCGTCTTTTGGATAAGCTTTAGTTTGTTGCCATAGGAAATTTCGTTTGTTTATTGCGTCTAAAATATTTCGGTTTATCCAGTCTTTTTGTGGTGGGTTCAGAATTTTGGTTTTTTCCGTTTTATTTTTCGTAATAAGCTCTGAAATAAATCTTTCAAGGTAGTGATAGTCATTCTCTTCATTTATGTAATTTGTTTCTAGGGCACTCGTATATAGTTTTCCGTAATCAATTGCTGTGTATTGAATCCTTTTATTTATTTGCGGTGCCAAACTGCCTACCTCTAGATATATTTGCTTATGATCAGAAAGGCTAGATTCAACTATCGATAAGCTAAATGCATGATTTCTTATATTTGTGCATACATGGTCTAATATAGTCTTTGTGGTACTGGTGTCTCTGGTACTATATAGACTGTTTATTTTGTTCAGTATTTCACAACCTGTTTCCTTGATTTCATTTAGGTATTTTGTGACGTGAAGTTCTGTGTTTCTAAGGAGATCTATGTTAAAATCTCCAAACGCAATCGTTCTTTTTCTCTTTTCCAGCTGCGCGGAATAAATCTCCAAGAAGTTATTAACGTTAGATTCACCAGGTTTATATATCGCACCAATGTTTAAAGATAACTTATCTATGTATATCCACAGGTAGTGATTCCCATTTTCACATAGTTCTTCTGTTATATTATAGTTTATGCTGTCATGTACATAAATTGAGACCCCACCGCCTTTGCGATCTTTTCTGTAATTATAAATATGCTTATAGTTCGGCAGCTGATATATTTTAGCATCATTTTCTGAAGTAATCCAAGTTTCCGTGAATATTAATAAGTGGGTAGTTGCTGGTATCGCTTTTAATATGCACTTTATTTCATCGAACTTGCCTGTTTTTCGAACACTACGTAAATTAGCGTAAAAGAATCTTAATGAAGAGGGGTGTACGGGAATATCTTTGTAATTCTGTACAATTTGATGGCATAGTCTCTCTTTATGATTTCGTTTTTGTAATGAGACCTTCACTGGTTTTTTTGGTTGGTTTGGTTTGTAGTAATTGCAGGTATTCCTCTTACGTATTTAATTATAAGATCTCTTTCTCCATCTTCGATTCGCTTGTTTAGTTCTGCTTTAAGTGATTGTAAATATTTCTGTTGCACTACAGTTTGGTCAGAATAGACTTGTACGCCTCCGGGCAGTTTATCTTTATTCCGGAGTAGGTATTTCGGAGTATCAGTATTGGTGAAATACAGTTTAATAGGCCTGTTTTTATTTGGAGCATATTTTCCCAGTCTTATACATTTAGTGGGTTTGGGGCAGTCTTTATGAATTGGTGTTAATAACTTCATCACTTCTTCAGTATCGTAGTTTTGTCTCACGTAAGAATTTTTATCATTTTTTTCTAATATACCCACAACGATGATATTTTTTTCACGATCAAGTCGTTCTTTGAGTTCAAGGATGAGGTTTTGTTGATGTAAGACGGGCGATTTATACGATGTGCTTTCGGTGTTTGGTTGATTTTTTATGTGATATATTTCCTTTTCTATTTGTTCAATTTTGGTTTGGGTCGTAGTGTTGTTAGATTTAATCGTTGAGATTTCGTTGTTAATTTGTTCGAATCGTTGTGTAAAATTTTTGGTAGTAGATTTAATTGCTTTTATTTCTTCTTTAATTTCAGCTATTTCCGCTCTTATATAATTCAGACTTAATTTTTGTTCTTCACCGAATTCTTTCAAAAACTTAATTATGTCTGCACGAAAGTTCATGAAATCTGTTTTATAATCCGTCTCATCTGTACGCTCCTTTCGCTTTCTCAGAGAAATATTTGTTTGAAATTCATTATCGCTGAAGGTCGATAAGTTTGGCACGGATCCGCTTGCGCTTTCGCTCCCGCTTATCAGTGAGGTAGCAGGCGGAGTTCTCTGCATGCTCATTGTGACGCACGCGCAGTTACTTGCACAGGTGCGAGTGTGATGAAAAATAGCAGCGGTCTTCTTTCCTCGCGGGGGTGAGCGGTGCTGCGCACTCGCTTACGTATGTTGCCGCGTAGAAGAATAAGGTCTTGAGTGCTTACTAATATTATAACCAACTTGATTTTTAAAAAACACTTTTTATAGTTCACTTTTGTATATCGAGGCTGTATTATTTTTGAAAGATTTTAACGCTATTTAAGTTACACGACCGCTTCCGACCAGCACCAGAGGTGTATGTTGCACCAGAGGGTAACAACATTTTCCCAACTACTTCTATAATAAGCTAGATTTCTAAAGTTAATCAGTTTTCTTTCACGAAATCTCTGAAATTTGTCGCTAACTAATAAGGTTTGATTTTAACGAGTAAGAAGTTTGCCTTTGAATTAATTGAATAGAAGCTGAATTATCTATTCATTCAATTGAACCAATAATGAACGAGGAAGCGTTAGAAACTTTGTAGATACAGGAGTTACGTATAACATTATGAACATACCACAGAAATTGTCAAGTTAACTACCAATTAACCTGTTCAGCTGACAAAGTATCAATTTCCTAGCAATATGATTTCACTATCAAACTAATAATAAAGTTCAAACTTAGTTACTCAAGTAAGTATTGAAGTTTTAATCATCATACGATATTGTTAACTAGCTTTAGACGATCCGTTTAGCTCAGCGGTAGTCTGCCTGCTGTGTTACGGGTCCCGGGTTTGAATCCCGGTAGGGACAAATGTTTGTGTGATGAGCATTAACATTTGTATCCGAGTCATGGATGTATCTATGTATAATATGTATGGATTTACAAAACAAAAGTATATATGTAGCATACCAACCATCTAGTATCCGTAACACAAGCCTCGTTGCTTACCACGGAACTAGATGACGCTGTGTAATAATGTCCGGAAATATTTATCTATTATTTATTTATTAATACCTACGACTACGCCTGCCTTTATTTAGTAATTTCATGCATTCTGGTACTAACTGATTTCTGTAATTTGCTTACTACAATAAGTAATGAATGTTCAATTAAAGCATAGAGTATTTCGTGTTGGCCTTTAAGACGGCAGATGTCATTAGTAACTGTTATGTCAGTCACAGAACTATAAGCATAAATAAACGAAGAGATAAATGCCAAAGCTCTATTTATTTACATGAACAATGACGTCATAATGAATACATTATGGCGGCAAGCGATTATGGTATTTTAAACTAACAATTTCTTTTCTAATTTAAAAAAGTTTTTTTCTTTCGTAGTACGTAAATCCCGTTTGTAGATTAGGACTAATATACATACTATATTTCGTTTGGTGGTAATTAAGGACGATGTATACATGTCTATACATATACGACTATTATTTGTACATCGTCTTTTGTACTCGTAAATTGATTCACGACCCATATGAGATATAATATATTATCTATGTCGGGACTTCATGCCACGTTGATTAGAGAAGATGAGATCTTTTAACGGATGCAGGGACCTCATTTATCTCGCTATATAAATTACATATATACGTTGTCTTTCTACGACATCACGGAGAAATTGTTTTAAAAGATGTTGTTTGTACTGCCACAACACCGTTGCACAATGTTCAAATTTATGTAATTTAGTTTTTTATATAATGCGTTAGACATTGTATTAAAAACACAATATATAGAGTATGTTAACATTATTTGTTAGATTTGCTGTCGCACATATTACTCTACTTTTTATTAATATTTATTCCTGACAAATGTTAAACAACAAAATTTGTTAGCTAACATGTTCTAGAATGTCTTTGAAAATTTAATATTCAATAACATTTTATAACGGCGGAGTGCCGTGGAAACCCATCAACAATAACAAACAATATTGATACCTTATGACAATTATTTGTCATTATTATTTATAACATGAGTTCTAAGTTATCACAATCGACTGTATAATTCTATATTTATTCTGAAATGGATGAATATAGGCGGATGGTGAAGATATGAGTTTATGAATATGATAAAGCGACTTATTGCAACATATTTTGCCTTTTTTTTCGCCAAAAAAAGATGCTTTACGTATTTTAAATAATTAAATCAGTTATCAAACTACATCAGCGAACGCTGTTTAAACATGTTTTGAATGTTGGTGCTTTTTATCAGGCAAGAAAAATCAAACGCATTTCTGTTTTATGTAGGTACCCTGTTATTGTTTTCCTGTTAGGCAAAGGTCTCCCGTTCCAAATTCAGTCAATGATTGCGATCGAAATCATCCTTACGACATTTTCCTCGTTGACCTTGTCGTTGAAGTTAGCATTGAAAAAATACAGCGTCCCGGATATGTTCCTCCGCTTTTTAACCGACTTCCAAAAGGAGGAGGTTATCAATTCGACTGTTTTTTTTTTAAAATATATTTGTTACCTCATAACTGTGTATTGGGTGAACCGATATTGAAAATTATTTTTTTATATGAAAGCTGAAGCTTCCCGTGTGGCCCCATAAAACATTTTGAGGATCTGATGAGTGGATCCTTGGGTAATCGAGAGAAACCCTCAAATTTTCTACGTAGATGACGAGTTTATTGTTCAACCTCTTACATACCATCACGCCTGTTGTCCCCGAAAGGTTAGGCAGAGGTGTACTACTGTACACCCACGTTTTGACGGTATGTTTTAGGTCCCATGTAATAGGTGGCGAGCCTATTGCCATTAACCGGGCATGAATCCAAACTCCGAGCCGCTACTGAGAATTTCACAGAAAAACCCAATAACACTTGCTCGACCTGGGAATCGAACCCAGGACCTCTTGCTCGGCAGTCGCACTGTATGACCACTAGACCAACGAGACATATAATACAACGAACCTATTGCAGACACTAAAAAGTAAAAAATTAAATAAAAAACTGCGTTAAAAAAAACCGACTTCAAAACTAAAAAGTTAAAAATAACTTAATACAGTTTTAACTTCTTTTTTTAGTTTTAAAGGTATGAAGTCGGTGCCAGTGCCTGGTTGTACACTACGCGATGGGTGTATATACCTTACATTTGGCTTGGCACCGTCTTGGAAATAGGTGCAAAATTTAATATTATATAATTTATAAACTTACTTATGGAGGCAGGGCATAGCGAGATTCCTCGCTCAAATTGAGCTGCCCAACTGGGGAAGTACCTCCGCCTTACAGAATACCGCAGTGAATCAACAATAGTTGTCTTTCTGTGAGTCAGTAAGGTTACCGGAGCTTATTTGCTAAATTTGAAACCAAGACACGTGTGATTCTTTAAATCTCGTGCTTTAATTTTAAATATCAGTCGTTTAAATGGTGAAGAAAAGTGTCGAGAAGAAAACTGAATTTTCGAAAGATTTTCCCAAAGGTCTGCCAATACGTAGGCACTAGGCTGAGGAGATACCTACAGCGCCCAGCAGTGGGGCGATAAATAGAGTGATGATAAATTTTGCTAAAACTTTTTTATTTCGTAGATTTATGACGAAAAATAAAAATAAACTAGATTATTATTAATGGTTATGACACAGAGTCAGGTGTAAAATTAAGTCGTTTTTATCATGTTAATACCTTTTGTAACTCAGTCTTTATCGTGTTGCGAGTTTTTGAACCTGTGTACATTTTTTATTATAAAATACGTTGGGGTTATTTGAAAAACCAAGCTTTCGGCCTTTATTGAATAAGTGATAGCCGGGTTCGTGTAGATAGGTTCTTGTGGCTTTATTGTGCCGCCCATTCTTGACATTTAAAGGTTTCATCGTACCTTAAAAAGCCTTAACGTGCTCTTTAAGGCACGCTTTAGGGGACCACCTACAGGGATGTAGTCACACAAAATAATAATTTTACGATTAATATTTGCAATTAATCAATGTTCTTAATACGTCTTACATAACCGATAATTTTTTGCTTACATTAACTACTTAAACTTTAAGGTTTAGCCAAGTAACTTAAAATGTGAGTCATCTTGACTTACACTTTCTGCACTGTGTGCATGCATGGCACTGTGAAGTCAAAGATCTGACATTCTAAGTTAATTGCGTATTTTTCACAGGCTCACTTGAGGAAATTTATACGCGTCGGAGATTATCTCGATATAATTTTGGACTATAGCCTTATCTCTCTCAAATGAGAGGAGCCTCGTGCCCAGCAGTGGGATAAGAAATAGATTGATTAATGATGATGAAGTAAATAATTATATTAGACATTGTAATAAAACTACGGATCGCGGCTAAATTGATATTATTTAATCCTGACGTTTCATTGTAGGTACTTATTCTACTGTCAGTTATGTGACGTTAATATTTAAGTATATTTATATAGATTTCATATTCTTGAGCACATAGCCAACTACATAAATATGATCACGAAACCTTAAGTTCAAATAGACTGAAATCCAGGCATTATATTAGAAAATAATGCCTGAATATTTTATAAGTTACTGCCGATTCGGGCTAAAATGGAACAATTCATGCTGGACTCATGTATAAGCGTAATATCTCCAACTACGTGCCTAAATCTTTTGTTTATTTAATGCTGTGTTGGGAAACCTGACTTGTTTATATTACTCCGTCACATTTATCGGTGACGATCAGACTTGTGATAAAGGGATTTATGGCAGTCGCTTCGTACAAAATATTTACTATGATATTCAGCAAAATTTGGGAAAATTAGCAAACAAAAAACTGAGAACGACGATGGTGAATTATTAAAGTAATACATATAAATACGTGTATGTGTGTGCATACTCTAATAGATACAAAATCCTAGCTTTACAGCCATAAAGTTAATCAATAGTGTTCACTATCATGGTTTTGGTGTCATACTTATGCACATACAACAGGAGTGCATATTGAAATTTGTCCCGTATCATCTTCATCATCATTAGCCATTATTCTACTACTGGACGTAGGCCTCCCCTTTTAAAATCCTTCACGGACCTTCCCGTCGCCTGGGGAGGCGACATGGTGTGTCTGACTCCGCATGAGCGTTTACCGACTAAAAACCGCACCCGTCAACGCCACCAACCCTATTGCCGGGGCCATTGGATACGCAAAAGCATGCACCACAACCCCGGCGGGGGTAGGTCTCCCCTAGTGAACCTAGTGAACGCATAAACGTATATGTAGCACAAATTCCAAATTCCACTCCTGTGCTCCTTTCAAACGTACCTACGGTATTTAAAAAGGTCCTACTGAATTGAATGAAGAAGAATGAAGGAAAACAATCCACTCACTCAATGATTGTATTGTAATGTATAGTGCAGTATCTACTCCAAAGTCACTAAGACTAAGAGATTACTTAGAGAAGGTGCAAACGATATTAACACACTAATTGAGGCAGAGTAACGAACATTTCTGCTACAGAGAAATCTACATAATGAATAAAGAAATTTGCCAACGGCTTTGTTCAACAAACTCATTGAATGTTGAATCATATTCCCATATACAGAAGTTACTATTTAAAATCTACGTGTAAGTTCATTCATAAACACCAACATTGGCTAAAGCATCAAGCTCCAACATCTCCTATTGTATTGCTTGTAACAACTCGGAAAATGAATGAATACTGATGTTGAATTTCCTGCTCTATGTGAATGGTATTATAAGTCGTTTTAGAACGTTATAAGGACAATGCTTCACATTTAGCTCAAATTTTACCATTGAATTCATACTGAGCTTTGCTTACAAACAAAACAATACGATATTATGAATTTCTCGGCGTAAGAGTAGCCACGTCATGTTCAGGTTTCTTTGGATTTGCCCTAGTTAAGAGGACATTCAAGAATCTTCTGCTCAGGGTTTAATTTGTACAAAATTCGGGTACTAACACGTCCACATTTGAAGTTAATGAAAGTACATACAAAATAGGTTTTGAACAATTTAAGCATTTTTCAATTATTTGTCATTTTTTGTTGTGGTAATTTCATATTCATTTTATTCCTAGCATATTGGATACTTTGCAGTCTCTGGTCACGGGCAGGCTATTTTTGACTTTGCTAAATAACTTAAAAATCACTAGATATGTCTAGGTTTTAAGTTACAAAGCTTGGGGTTTTCTGGAAGCATCAATCAGGCGCCAACAATACTTGAAATGGTACGATGGTATCGGATACTAGTATGTCAGCATTTGTGTTTGAAAATGAACAAAATGGCTGTCACCAAAATATAATATTATAAGAATTAAACAACTACTACTTACAATGTCTCTGCCACTTGAAGTTATGTTGGATCTCATGCCTCATCCCTCGCCACAGTTTTGTGACGATCAAGGAGTACGCGAAAGACATGATGAAGAAGGGTATCAGCAGAAGGCCAGCGTCCAAGCCCAAATTGAAAGCCCGCTCCAACTCGAGACTCGTCCAGACTTCTCTGCATTTGAAGGCTGCAAAAAAGAATAATCATCGTATAAAACAAATGTTAAAAATAGGTACCTGAAGCCAAAATAACTGCATTTTTTTAGAGGTTTAGCTTTAAAAAATGCAACACTCTTCTTTGTCAATATCAATCTGACAAGTGATAGTTGCTTTGTAGGTTAGTACGCTAGACTAACGCTAGAATAACAGTTTCAAATTGTGCAAACTTATTTGAGAATCATGGTATAGTTTGCTAAACTTATGCGCTATGTCCAGTTAACGACTTCATTGAACAATCAAGCAAGTTTCTCGGAGAACTACGAATCGTTATCGAACTGTGCTGGTTCTACTAGTTGATAATTCGACAAAGACTGTACAGTACTCACTAAAGAAGTTACTACATTGGAACTGTGCCCATCCAATTTGTAGTAGATATTACGAAAAGATCTTGGCTTTCGAGCTTATAAGTTAAGTTAAAGTTGAATCTATCTAACTGTACTGAGTTGATTGTGCTCATTATCCGAACGTAAATCATCGTTCGGATAATGGTCAGAAATAAATCAGTTCAATTCAATTTATTTACGACGACCCAGTTAGTCCGCCTTCTGTGCTATGGGTCCCGGGTTCGAATCCCGGTAGGGTCAAATGTTTGTGTGATGAGCATGAACATTTGTATCCGAGTCATGGATGTATCTATCTATAGGATATGTATGTATTTACAAAAAAAAGCATATATGTAGTATATCAACCAACTAGTATCCGTAACACAAGTCTCGTTGCTTAGCACGGAACTAGATGGCGCTGTGTGCCATAATGTCCAGGAATATTTATTTATTTATTATATTTATTTGTGAACATAGTACTGTGAAAGAGGTGTTACGAAAAAATATAATAAGTACAATTATGATCCCTATGTTAGAAAAATATTACATTAATGAATGCTACATTAATTATCCTATGAATTAATTTTCATAGTTAAGTTATCATATTATGTACTTTTAAAGACACATTTTAAGTACAGAATCAGCAATTTTTTATTGTATAGACACTAAAAAAAACTAATAATTAATTAGCATGCATGCTCACGTGTGAAGTTACTAGTATATACTAATAAACCACAAACGTTAGATCTCATGTAAATACACATTCGCCACGTTATTACCGATTTATGGCTTCGGTTCCTCGAAAAGTGATGGAAAATTAGTTCTCCTGATTGCGTTCCTGATTTGAAACCGTCGTAGCGCCCACATACATGGCTTCAATGAGAAAATTCATTCTATCACGCCTGTCGTCACTGAAGGGTTAAGCAGAAGTGCTCTTATACACACACACATTTCGCCAGCATGTTTTAGGGCCCTTGTAATAGGGGCGAGCCTATTACCATCAACCGGGCACGAATCTTAACTCCGAAATGCTACTGAGAGTTTCATAGAAAGATCCAATAACACTTTGCTCAACCTGGGAATCAAACCCTCTTGCTCAGCAGTCCCACTTACGGCCGTTAACAATATTTCCCATTAGGGTTAAAATAATATCAATATACCGCGATAAAATCCGTAAAAAGTAGTTTTATTTCAATGTCTAATATTCGCGTAAGTGTAAGAAATCAATATTTTCCAAGTTTTATTTCATTTTAAAATGTGTATATAGTATATTTCAAAAAAATACATTGAACATGATTTTGAATACCGCAGCATTGCAAATTGGCATAGCTTTTTTATGAATTTTGTGATGGAGGTTCTCATATCCACTGTATTTTTTTGTGTTTATATTTCACATGATATATTCGCCAACTATTCGTGATCCGATCCTAATTTTTCTTTTTGTGTTTAATAGCGCTACAAGGCAGTGCCATATTAACTTAATTACTACTTCAAACATACGCCATCAATATCCTCCAAATCAAATAGGACTTAAATAAATAAAATAAATATTCTGCGACATTTTACACATCACCATCTAGTCCCAAACTAAGCAGAGCTTGTACTATGGGTACTAGACAATGGATATAAATACTTATATACTTTTTTTTTGTAAATACATACTTATAATACATAGGTTCTGTGTAAATCGGATTGTCAATAATAATTAAAAATGTAGGGTAGCTGTTAGTAATTATAACTTCAAGACGACCAACACCTCAGTCTGCCCGTGACCATGGATGTTGTAATGGATCCGAAACGTGGGGTTAAAATAATATCAAATATACCGCGATAAAATCCGTAAAAAAGTTTTATTTCAATATCTAATATTCGCGTAAGTGTACGAAATAAATTCGTCACTAATTGTCAAACGGACTACCTCGTTGTTTTAGTGGTCGTAAGAGCGACTGCTGAGAAAGAGGTCTTAGGTTCGACACCCACAATAATACAATACAATAGGCTAGTCTTTTATTACCTGGGACCTTCTGTAGGAGGTAGGGCATAGCGAGATTTCTCGCTCAAATTGAGCTGCCCGACTGGGGAAGTACCTCCGCCTTACAGAAGACCGCAGTGAATCAACAAGTTGTTTTTCTGCGAGTGAGTAAGGTTACCAGAGCTCATTGGGGGAGTGACTATTCTGACAGCATGGGAATTCCGTTTTCTGTCAGTTCAGTAACTCCCTATTTTAAGAAACCTGAACGGTTTCTAAGGGGTTTGGCAACGCATTTGCAAGCCACTGGTGTTTCAATGTCCATGGGCGGCGGTCATCACTTACCATCAGGTGAGCCGCCTGCTCGTTTGCCGCCTTATCACCATAAAAAAAACCTAAAATATACCGGCAAAATGTGAATATACATTAGTGCACCTCTGTCTAACTCTTTGAGAATGACAGGCGTGATGCTAATTCTCAAAAAATGCGCATTGAATCTGATAATTACCTAAAGAGGTGCTGTAACTTTTGAAAAATAACAAATGATTGTCCAATTTGAGGAAAAAGTCACTTATCCGAATTTTCTTATTACTCATACCTGAGTACTTTTCAAACTGACAAAGCCAGTCAAGCTAGAGACCAGCTCCAGTTATTTGAACAAACTTATTACTTTCGAAGAAACCCTCTGAAATTGAAACTAAAACAGTGAAGTATAATATCAGTGCGCTTGCCAAGTTCAGTAAAGAATACACTACAGTTTGCTTCGCACATAAATCATACATACACCATTTCCAGCACTATTTTTCCTATCCCGCAAACATTTTACACGGTGATATTAAACTTGCAAAAACTGTAAAGTTGCGAAGCGTAAATATAATTGCAAACACGATGGCTTTCGTGAATTATGTTCCAAAAGTCATTTTTCCCGCGAACGTTGAGTTAATATTACGTTTTTAAAGAATGAACAGGGTTTGTTTTGCATTTTCCCATTTTGTTAAAGCAAATAGTACTTGTATAGAATTGAACTAGAGGTGTAATCAGTATTTATGACGTAAAAACGTAGATATCTATATTCTGATGAATTTTGATCAAGATATATAAATTAAGGAAGCTGTGTGAATGTGAAGCAAAATGGCGTACCTACGTAATATTATTCCTAACGTTTTAATTAAAGTGAGTGAATATTTAAAATATTACACGCATGGTGTGCACGTAACTATGAAGTTTAATAAAGGTGGTTTCATTAAAGAGTGAACTTAATTCCATCAAGGATTTTTTTATTGGTATAAAAAGAGTTCAATGTTATACCCATTACACAAATACGTGTCCATAAATAAAATCTATTATTTTAAGTAGTTATAATGACCGGGAAATGTCGGTTCATATTCGTAAAATAAAAAAACTTTAAAAATCAATTATTTTTATCAGTTCTATAATTTTGTTAAGTGATTTTCTTAATTAAAAGTTAAGAGATTTATGACATTAATTATAATGGCTTTTTATTAATGTGGAATTAATTTAAACCATTAGCCAAAAAAAAACTGTAATAGCTACCTAATTTATTGGAACTTTTACATAAATTTAAAATATCTAAGCGAAAACAATTCCTTGAAATAAAAAACAAAAGCATTTTGCGCGACCTATTAATCAAGCTAAATAACTTGTAAAATATGAGACTGATGTTGGCTTTGATGTTGTTTTATTAATTTTTTTTAAATGTGAAAATGCCTACCGGTTGCCGGGCATTCTGGGCTTGTCATGCTCACTCAAATGTCCTGCTGATGGTGGCGTTGTGTGTCGGGTCTTTTTATTCCCTACAACATGGTTGAGTAGACAGACGCCGATACACACGTCATGCTCGTGAACGGGTGCTATCAGTTGGGACTGGTCGGCTCATACATGTTATGGCAACCGAAATTGGTTTTAGTTATTTCTTTTACTTTCATAAATAATACGTTTCACATCGAACTGCACCAGTCTCATATTGATATTACATACATAAAGCATTGTAAAACAAAACCAACAATTTTGTATTTAATTTAAAAAGAGTATCTATGGAGTTTCTTGCCGGTTCTTCTCCATAAGACCTACCTTTTGGAACCGTGCAACTAAATTCAATTTAATTCGACAATTCAAAAGTACCTGTATTGGTCTAATTGAAATAAATGATTTGATTTGATTTGATTTGATTTGAAGCCCAAGACCTTAAAGCCTACAAGTCGTCTTAAGCCATCTAATAAGACCAACAAGGAAGGCTCTAATATATCGTATACCATTACTTTAAAGAAAGAAAATGTTCAGAAGAAAATAACTGGCACATTGCAGTGCAGATGTTGTGCCAAGTTTAAGAATAAATAATGTAGGAGGGAGGGAGCTTTGGTTTAATTCATTTACTACTAGCGTGTTTGTAGTCAGCGCAGACGCCCTCAAACACGTTTAGTTAGCGCACTCTTGGTCTGAAAAGCATTGTATATGTATATTATCAAACCGTGACCACGGAGTCTTCAGTACGTGTAGTAACCTTTTTATATTTTACTGGCAAATCTATATTTAGAATACTAAGTAGGTTCTTAAGTTACTTTCTCGAAAACTCTACTGATATTATAAATGTGAATGTTTACATCTGCCTGTTTGTTACGCTAATAACATAAAAGTAGGAGAACGGATTCGGATAAATTTTAGATACAGAGTTTATTTCGTAGATGAATAAATAAATATTCCTGGATATTATGACACAGCGCCATCTAGTTCCGAGCTAAGCAACGAGGCTTGTGTTACAGATACTAGTTGGTTGATATACTACATATATACTTTTTTTTGTAAATACCTACATCCATGACTCGGATACGAATGTTTATGCTCATCACCCAAAAACTTCCTAGCCAAATGCGGATGTATGTTGTGTAGGTATATCACATACACCTGTACCTAACCTTTAGAGATAAGTCATAAACTTATTGTTAAAAACGGTCTCACATGTTTTTTTTTATGATTCAATGACAATAGTAGCTGCGGTAGTTTAGTGGTGAGACCAGTGGATTAAGATGTCAAATGTCTGGAGTTCACACCCAAGGCACGCACCACTGACATTTCGGAAGTTATGTGCATATTTATCATATGCTCAAACGGTGAAGGAAAACACCGTGAGGAAACCTGCATGCTTGAGAGATTTTCGCGATGGCATGTGAAGTCTGCCTACCCGCAGTAGGCTAGAGTGGGTATTAGGATTATAGCCTAATCTCTCTCAAATGGGAGGAGACCCGTGCCCAGCAGTGGGGCAATAATGGGTTGATGATGACGACAATAGTAGGCGTACAATTTTCTTTGGAAAACAGAACTATAAAACATTTAATAAACCTGATTGATTGAATGGAAATCAGTCATCAACCATTGTATAATATATGAAAGCTTAAAAACCTTTCACATTGTAGTCGTATTGTGTAGGCACATAAATTAATGTCCCCATTAAAAAATAAACTTCATTGTTATTTATTACCTTCATTACTACAAATACAAGAGCGGGCTTAAATTTAAATTACCTATTAAAACTAGTGTCGAATGCCATAAAAAGTGCTCACTTTTGTTTACCAAAAATCTAGTTTGAATATGTTTGCATCTGTTCGGAGGGTTTGTTTTAGTTTGCAGCTTGGGAATAACAAAAATGAGGTAGCTTATTCGCAGAATATGAATGTTGCAAATCGATTTGTTGTTTTAATCAGAGACTCTTAACTTCTATAACTCATCTGTATTCTATATACAGGACAACTTTATGAACTGCTCGTCCATGAGTAAAATTCGGAACTATAAAAAAATTGTATAAAATACTCAAAGGATTCACGGGGATTATTTTGCGTAAAACTAAAACTGGATCTTTAGATTCTTACACAATATATATGTAGATTGTTATCTGATATCATAAATCTATATAATTTTGTATTGATTTGGCCCACCATGGATTTGGCCCACCGATGGGGTCAGTATTCAAATCAAATTTTGAGAAGTGATGGCACATGGCACACCAAAGCAAAGAAATTTGTAACAAAATACTACTTCCTAGAATAACATTTTCATTACCTACCTTAATTATGTTGCTACATGGTCAGATATGCAACAATACAATTTGTATTTTTTTTAATTTTGGAAAGAACTTTTCCATTTCAGACCGTATACTGAAAATAATAAAGGTAGAAAGTTTAATAGGATGATTCTATGGAAAAGTTTAATAGCTGTACATTGTACATTATAAAAATAATCAAAATTATTTGTAGTAAGAATATACTATTATCAGTAGTAGGATACTAGGATACTAGTAGGGTATACTATTAGTAACATTGTACTCGTACCAAATAATGGAAGTACCTATATAAACAGTATAAGTAAGAATAATATTGAAATTTTCCGTCGCTAAAAAAGGAATAGTCAATGAATGTTTTTGTCATTGGACTCAAAGCGAAACCACATGAGAACAAATCAAACAGAGGGGAAGTTTTGTACAATCGTACTATATACTTCTACAATCATGCTTTGGTTTATTTATACCATTTATGATGCCAAAAACTTCACAGCGTACAACGAGATCTAGCGGGATTTTCGGAAATATCAAACGTTGGGCGTATGAAAAGCCAACAACAAGTATGCATTTATTTCAATTCACTTCGACGTTATTGCATTTCATGCATGTAAATTGTATACAGCATTCATATCAAATTTGACCGACTTCTAACGGTCAAAACTACCCAAAAGTGGCAAGTACCTACCCTTATATTTTGGAGGTCTGGGTGTTTAAAAATCGTCTTTAATATAAACTCCGCCAAAATAACCGCGATTAATATTTAATCAGTTTTTGAAAGTTAGAGTTGTGAGCCTAGTGTTGTGACCAGTGGACTGACATGTCAAAGGTCTCGAGTTCTAACCTAAGGTACGCACAGCACAACTGACTTTTCGGAAGTTGCGTGCTTATTTATCACACGCTCAAACGGTGAAGGAAAACATCGTGAGGAAACCTGCATGCTTGGGAGATTTGTCTCGATGCCATATGTAGTCTGGCAACCCGCAATAGGCTAGCGTGGTGGACTATAGGCTAATCCCTCTCAAATGGGAGGAGATCCGTGCCCAGCAGTGGGGCAGTAATGGGTTGATGATATAGATTTGCCCTCTCGATTTCACAAAGCTAAAATCTTCGCACTATCCTATTAAACCACGACCGAAACCTAACAACGCCATGAAGGGTTTCTAGGGTAGCATAAATTTAATGTATCAATGTTTTTGTTATAGATACCATTCCTACGCCCAGGTCTGTGTTAGACAATGAAATTAATGTCAAAGGAGTAGAAACATGAAATTGGGTCGTATCCACTAATTCATACAATACCATGTCAGCCTCTAAAGGCCCTTTGTCTTATTATCGTCTGGTCTCCACCCAAGCTAGCGGCTTAGAATAATTTTCGTGTTTCCAAATCCTTTTCAAGACAGCGGTTTTTAGTGGCACGTGTTGAATTCCAATTGACAATATGATCGCAAAAGGGTTTCGTTTTTTACGCATATTTTGAAAATGGCCTGAATTGATAGTAGTGCCAAACCACTGTAATTTTTTCTAGTTTCGAGTAAAGAAAATATTGTATTTTTAACACTTTTTAATTCCATCATAAAAACAAAAGAGTAATTCAACAAAAAAGTCTATTCTAAATATATTTCTAATTTATATTTTTTTTATAGTAAAGAGTACCTTTGAATACAGAGTTAATTTTAACATAAGTATGTTTTCCTTGTTTTTTAAACCCTTGTATGTATATTATATGTAACCTATCATTTTTAATCTTGAAATGAATACTTTTTAGTGAGCCAGGAAATCATACTCTCTTGAAAGCTTCCTGTTACAACTTCGGATAATATTTACGTATAAATGAAAGTTTATTGATAACCCTGAACGTAGATGGCTTAAATAAACTGAGGATTCTCACTGCCTTTTAAATTAAATTTCATGATAATCAAACTGAATTATTCTATTGAGGACTATTCAAATTGAACCGACATTGCGACAGGCGACATAAACCAATTTTAGTGCCTACGATAATTTTATTTGTGGTTTAGGAAAATGGCTGGGATCTTTAATTGGCATATAAAGTACGTGACGTAACGGAGTTAGACATTTATAATGTATCTATTGAATTAAGTACGAAGCACTCGGCATTGATATCAAATTTCATTTTACGTAAAATTTTAGAAATGTACAAATTACAGGTCTATATTTGACCACTGCTGGACATAGGCCTCCCCTAGTGAACCTCCAGTCGCTGGCAGCTGCCTTGCGCAAGTCACCGCTCCACCTGGCCGGCGGCCTTCCTACACTACGTTTGCCGAGACGCGATCTCCACTCAAGAACTCATTTGCTTGGTTCTGTTGTTTATGTAGAATAAAATATTACATAATGACGCCTATATTCATTTTTTTCTGACCTGTTACATTCAGTTAGGGGAAAAATTACAACTCGGCTTAATACAAAAAAGCTTCACATTAAAAAATACACCTACATAACGTCCGGACATAATTGATTACACAGGATCTAGTTTCCAGATAAGCGACAAGACTTATGTTACAGATAATATATTATATGGTTGATACTACGCTACCTTAATTTAAGAACAAGAAACGAATTAGAGTTCCGTATGACTTAAAAACGCGGGAGCTAACCAATGCATGAATATGAACATTAAATTTTTCGTTAAATTTCACGCGGACGAAGTCGCGGGTAACAGCTAGTACATGTATATTCTGTTAACGATTTTAGACAACGTTTTTAATACCTACTTACTTTTTTGGGGGTACTAATATAATATACAAACATTTAAGGTGTTATTGTTTTATGAAGTTAACTTCGACTTGAACGTGAAGGAATACCTACAACCTATTTATACCACATAAAAGTTTCCTAACCTACAACACCTTCACGCGTTAAATTTTATCGACAGACCTTGGCCTCAGCCGCGTGTTTGTCAAATAAAATAATCGTAAATCTCATGAACTGAAACAATGCTGAAGTACCAAAAATTTGATTATTCCAAGTGGTTTGCCTGGCAATTGCCGAGTAACCTAAATTAGTTATGTAACGATTTCTAGTCTCAATGGCAGCTTACTTAACCTTGGTTTAAGCTTAAAGCCTTCGCGATTACGCAATGTCGTGGCCGTGAAAGTCTGCGTGACTATAATGCTTTGATTAGAATTGACGGATCATAAGACAGGCCTAGTAAAACGGGTGTTGCGTCGCAGCCCGGCCACAGTCGATTTCGTAACATAGAGACATATCAATCAAATGTTCTTAAATTGTTCTTGCAGTACTAACGAATAGATTAATTGTACCACAAGTATATAGATTTAATAATAATTCTTGCTGTACCTTTGTACTTCATTTTGTGTAAAACGTCGTAACGTAAAGCGTAATATTAGCTATTTTAATTTTAATGATGTTTTAAATAATTTTATGCGGATATTCTATGTTTTAATAAGACATAGAAAACCTCAACGATACTGCTGTGAAAGACTAATGGTGTGACTACTGGAAAACTGGAACTGTAAAATAAACGGTCAAGATTCTAACCCAGTATGCACCACTGACTTTACACAAGTTTCCATGCGTATTTATCACATGCTCATACGGTGAAAGAAACTTGCATGTTTGACAGTTTTTCGCTATGGCGTGTGAAGTATGCCAACCCACACTAGGTAAGCGTTCCACCACGCTAATCCCTCTCAAATACAAAGAAAACCGCGCCCAAAAGTGGGATGGTAACTGAGTTAAATATGACGACTCTAAAAAAAACACATTTTACATAAAGTCCTGAAAAAACGACGATAAATTATGTTAATACAGTGTTTGTCGGTGGCTTTAACTTGTGACACAATTTAAATTATTTTGACTACTCCCTCCAGTAATCTTATGATCATAATTTATTGTTGCGCGCTAACCCTGGATAAGGCTGTAGTATGTACTGCCGTATAAATGTTTAAAACGTAGGAGTATAGAGGTGAGATTTCATTTAAATATTCATTCAAGAAACTTAGAATATTGTGTGGATCAATGTGTGTGTATCTAAATATATATAACTCAAAGGTGACTGACTGACTGACATAGTGATCTATCATCACAGCCCAAACCACTGAGCGGATCTGGCTGAAATTTGGCATGCAGGTAGATGTTATGACGTAAAAGACAACAACATGGAATAAACAGAAAGTATAAAGTACAATTATTGGCGGTCTTAAACTCAATTTCTTCCAGACAACCATTCGATGTACAAGACTTGAGAGAAGGGGAAAACGAGTAGCACATTTTCCCAATATTTTTAGGTCGCAAATAAAAGGGGCGATTTTCAAGCTTAATAACACTGCTTCGTCTGGAAAAGGTTTTTTTTCTGGACATTTTGACAAAGCGCCATCTAGTTCCGTGGTAAGCAACGAGGCTTGTGTTACGGATACTAGTAGGTTGATATACTACATAATATACTTTTTTTTTGTAAATACTTACATATTATTAGTCTTGTGAGTCTAGTGACGTAGACTGATGAATATAATAATATTTTGTTTCTTTTAAACGCATCTAGATGTCATCTCGGTGACTGTCAATCATGATACAGTCTAAAAAATAACAAACACGACTCTTTACACTATGAATTTCCCTCATGACGTGGGTGCATTTACAGAAACAAATATTCATAATGCACAAACACCCTACATCTGGGACAACGACCATAAATATATTCGTTCCGCGCGGGAATCGAATCCGCGACTCACCGGTGCTGAAGTCGATCGATCACTGCACCAACCGTGCCATTACAGAATAAATTCTCAATTTCATATTAATTAAAATAGATAAAATTCAGCTAACACAAAAAGTTAAAAGAGTTTTACGCAAATGAAGAATTATATGTCTACCATTTGTATTAAAACATTAATTAAAAGATTCCTAAGATTCTGTTAGGTTTGGACACCTATTTTAATAGAGGTTGGCGTTCCTATTTCACGGACAAATTAAATGAATGTGACACCAAATAAATATTTAAAAGGTCGGTTTAAAATAAGTTGAAAGAGAAATTCTGCGAAGGCCAAAGGGAACACCAAGTAGGATGACCATTTCGCATTAGTGGTTTAAGCACAGAAAAAAATATTAAATTAAAGATTCAGAAATTCATTTTATATCGGGACCGCATTTATGGTTTGCTAAACATAATGTATTATACTTTTCTTTAAGATTAATATTATAAATGCGAAAGTGTGCCTGTCTGTCTGTTACATCTTCACGCGTTAACCGCTGAATTTGAAATGGAGATGTTTGAGCTCTGGAGAAGGACATTGGATATTTTTTGTCCCTGATATACATACATACATACCATCACGCCTGTCATCCCCGAAAGGTTAGGCAGAGGTGCATTTATGTACACCCACGTTTTGCCGGTATGTTTTAGGTCCCATGTAATAGGGGGCGAGCCTATTGACATTAATCAAGCATGAATCCAAACTCCGAGCTGCTACGGAGAATTTCATAGAAAAACTCAATAACACTTTGTTCATCTGAGAATCGAACCCAAGACCTCTTGTTTGGCAGACGCGCTGTACGACCAGGAGACCAACGAGGCAGTTGGTCTGCTCCGTTATCCCTGAAATCATCCCTTAAATAGGCGTAAAGGGTATAGTATATAGGTAGGCCGTTTGTAGGTATGTAGAAACGAATATTTTTGAAAGAAGATATAAATAAATAAGCAGACTGGATAAAAAAAGCAGTTTGGATAATAAAATGTTATGTTCTAAAATACTAGCAATAGGATACAAATATCTGTAAATCCCATTGATACAATGTTTAAATTCTCATTTCAAATTTTATATTTGTAGGAGGATAAGATTATCTTATTAAAGAATTTATTGTGAATGCAAATAAATACGTCTGACAACTACAATACTTGACATTAAACTATACCTAATACTTTTCTTAATGATTAATAATTTAATCCAGACATTTCGGATCATTTCGACTTATTTACTGCCTACACTGCTGTTTCCAAAAATAAAAATAAAATTCCACCATTATCAAAACACAAAGCCGTTTCAACATTTTACAAGATTGCTTCTCTCTTTATATCACATGTCATTAGAACGTCTCTTTGCCCTTTCAATTTGTAAATGATGCGCTTTTATAAAACTTCGCAGCTGTCGCGAGCTCCATCCATTCCGTTTGACTTTTCACTCAACTTGTAGAAATCCTTAAGATTAAGGTCAAGCGAGTGAGCAAGGAGGCCAATTACCGAATCCCAAACTGCTTATTCGGGTACGTCTTACACCGGTCTATAATACCGTGGGGTATACCGTTGTCAGTCTTATTAATACCACAAACCGTGTCAATTATTCTGCGGGATATCATAAGCATAATAAACAAAGGAAATTTAGGTTTATTCGCCTGTGAAGGTGCCTTCTATTTTTTTTATGATGATAAGGGGGCAAACGAGCAGGCGGCATACCTGATGGTAAGTGATGACCGCAGCCCATGGAGATTTGCAAAAAATATTTTAATTATATAAAATAGGGAGTTACAGAACTGACAGCAAACGGAATTCCCATGCTGTCAGAATAGTCACTCCCGCAATGAGCTCTGGTAACCTTACTCACTCGCAGAAAGACAACTATTGTTGATTAACTTCTGTAAGGCGGAGGTACTTCCCCAGTCGGGCGGCTCAATTTGAGCGAGAAATCTCTCTATGCCCTGCCTCCTACAATTCTACTATGAAATAATTGCCAACGAACGGTGCCTTTCGATCGTCTTAACAATCTCATTAATGTACGAAATAAGTCGTACCTACAGGTTTTGTGAATAAATGGGTTTGTCTCGTTCATTTGTTGGAAAACACTTAACTTTGATGTAATGTGCCTAGTCAATTTAGTCCGAGATCTTAGTACGAATTTATAGGTATAATATTTTCTTTTAAAGTCGCGGGCAAATTTTGTTTATACCTAAAAATAGATTTTGAACATGTACGCTATGAACGTATTGACTCTGGAGCCGGGTCTTAGACTAATACATTATTGAGTGATCAGATACCAGTCTCGATACATGTGTAATGCACTAACATTTTCCTCGGGTGCTCGCCGAAGGTGTAGGCATGAGCGTGGGCAGGCCACGTGCCTTGCGGTGAGCCTGATCTATCGTGCAGGCCTTTGTATTTTTTTTTTTAATAATAATAATAATAATAATAATTTATTGATCATACAGAGGTAAAATATTACAATAATAACTTACAAAATAATTAGGAGGTAAATACAATGTTAGGTGCCTGTACTAGGATGAACCTGTGTCACAGGCGGCAAGTGCTTAACATGAACAGGAGATAGGCAGCGTGTGTTCAAGCGCATAGAATATCGTTCTAAGTGTGACTTGTTCTAAGAAATATGTATTGAACATACAGAGTGTACTTAGCTACATAAATTGGTTAGCAGTACACCCGCGGTTCTGACATCAGGATGGCGGGTGTACCTAATTTTTAAAATATTATTGTGCGTGTGTAGGTACACAGATTTTCAAGAGAGGTACGTAAAGGTACACAGAAGGTACCAAATAATTGCAATAAATTTAGGCAGATCTAAAAAGTACACCCGCGGTCCTGAAGTACATTGTTTTGTGTACCAATAAAATAAAATAAAAATTGAACTTGGTAGCCAATGCAATTGTTCATCTTTTTGACGTCCATTTTCGGGTCATCTGGATATGTATTTCTATTTGTGTATTTGCATTATGTTTGTATTTACATATTCCCATATTATTTAATAACGTAGTCTTATCTGAAAACCAGCATAGTGGCATTGTGATTTGTTTATTATAACAGTACATTATGCCTTGTTGCCTTTTCTGACCATGCGCATTTATTAAATCAAAAAAAGTATAAGACAATAAAGCACTATCTGTTCTTATTCAATACGACCTATATAATATAAGTGTTCTCTAGTGGCCACAAGATACTATTTTGAACGAATTAACACAAACGGAATGGAAACAATTAAGCTATCTACAAATCGGCCTTTCATAAATGTAATTTTAACCCTCGACGCCAAAAAGGGATGTGTAAGTTTAACGTCCGTAGCTTCGCATTTGTGGGTCAGTACCAAAATGGATGGACTGATTGTGATTTATTTTCAATCTGTTGGTAATGCGACTTTATCGAAAGTATTTTTTCATCAGATATACTTATCTATCTTGAAGATAGTCAGTTATGTCAGTGTGTTTTTTATCCGACTTCCAAAAGGAGAAGGTTATCAATTCGACTGTATTTTTTTTCTTTTTTTATGTTTGTTACCTCAGAACTCTCGACTGAGTGAACCGATCTTGTTAATACCCACACTCGTAAATTTAAGACTTATTTGACTCGTAAATTCAACCTTAAGACTTATTTGAAAATGGTCTGTGATTTAATATATGTACTAAAACGTGATTTCAAACGCATAAAGCTATTTCATTCGCATTTATAACTTCATATTTACTTATACTCATTCATTTTATTCATATTTAATGACCCATTACGCAGTAATGATCCATACCAATTTGATTTATATCACATAAAATGGAAACAACATTCAAGCTCCTTATCAGATCACGCAAATCGTAAGTTACCTATTTATAATACGAAAGGTTTTGGTTACCAAAAATATAACACGCAGGTGGGCCATTACTCAAAAGTCACAGACATTTACACAAATTAACTGTCGAAAACTCAATTAGGCTGTAAAAAAATGCCATCGTAGTATTAATCAACGGGGAATTTTTAACAGCACGCCTCTTTTAGAAATTTAAGCAAATAAAAATTCTCCACTAACAACCTACTGCATATCAAATAAATGACTGTAGGTACTACAAATTAACTACTTAATTACCTAATCGGCCGTATTTATAATTATTGGTTTAGGTTAGGTTGGAAAGAAAAAAAAGATCGCTTTAAAGATCTAACATTATAGTGTAATTGATTTGATGAGCAAGAAAATTCGAAGATTTTGATTGAAAAAACGGAATTTACAGTTAAAGTATTAAATACCACCCCTAATCAACTATTTTGCTCAAATAAATATAACATAATTATCATACATAATATGACGCCTTTGTCGCCGGTGTAAGAATACCTGTATGTACATCATGGAATGCAATAACATTGATTGATTGATGATTATGATTAAGAATGTATGAACATTTAGCAATTTTTTGATATCAGTTAAAGTTCAGTGTACGACCACCAGACCAATTTAGCAGCTCAATAAAATTCTATCATCATCATCATCATTTCAACCGTTAGACGTCCACTGCTGGACATAGGTCTCTCCCAAGGATCACCACGATGACCGGTCATATGCCGCCCGCATCTGACGCATCTAAAATTCTATACCTATTCAAAATTTGATGCCCCTGCAGACCATAGAGTTTCTATGAGCGGAGAGTTTAGTCGATTTTTTTTTGTATGCTGATCAAATCGATAAATAGATAATATAATTACTTGCAAACCTTAATCTATCAAAACTTAATCTTTGTAGAGACTACGTAAACCGACCAAACAAACTTTCTATCAGCCGGTCGGCCGGTAGAAGAAATGTTTCTGTGCTTGATTATTACAAATAAAATAACCAAAAAAAAAAACTTACGTACTGAAATTTACTCTAAAGAAATAAAATATAGCTGACTGAAATAACTTGAAGTCTGGAAAGATTTAAGACTCCTCGTTTCAATTAAAGTCGCGGTATTTATCAAAGAATGCAACTAATTTAAAAAAGGTGCTAGTACACGAGCAAGGCGGTGCAAAACGAGACTTGCATTCACCAGAAAATGTGCGAGCTTACGATAGAAATTGCTTTGCCTTACCTCGTATCGACTATTGGAACAAAGGCCTCAATACTAGGTTTTAAGATCTAACTAATAGTTTTCTAGTTGCAAATACATACTTGTAATTTT
The DNA here is from genome assembly GCA_905163465.1 of Craniophora ligustri. Taxonomy (NCBI): domain Eukaryota; kingdom Metazoa; phylum Arthropoda; class Insecta; order Lepidoptera; family Noctuidae; genus Craniophora; species Craniophora ligustri. Next base: position 2,438,939 of record LR990960.1, on the reverse strand, counting down.
GACGAATCAAAACTACCGGTAATAATGGTATAATTGAACTAGGACATTTGAATTTTAATGGAAAGATCTAGACGCTAGTGACTCAGTGCTTTTTACTGGCATTATCTTGTTCGTTGGTGTGACGCCAAAGTTTTGATTTAATTGTTAAATAATTATTCATACAATATTATGCACTGATTCAACGCTTGTCTCTTGAAATCGATGTAAGCCTTTATTTAATACTACTGTGCCAGAAGTTTTTAAAGGTCAGGATCCTTTAACTTTATTGCAGGTTTCTTATAAATATTCACTGCTAAAAAATATTCAAGAGAACGATTAACAGATATAAATATCACTTAGTTCCAACTAGCCCAACCACGGAAGTCTATTGAACTGTTATAATACAATATGACCAAAATTCGGTGGCTTTTTACGAAGATAAATTAAACAGACCCTTCACAGCCTCATTAAACATCAAAACCCTTCCTGCACAAGGCAAAGACTGTTAACATAAAATGGTAGTTTGTATTGCAGATTAGTTTTAACTGCTTTGCCATTTACAGTTTAAAGGCGCCTTTAAATACAAAGAAAACATAAATTATTAAATGTGAATTTTCAACTTGCCTTATTGATCTAATAGTCCCCAATTCAGTTCCAAGAATGAGCTCTTGGATTTTATTTTTAAGACGAACAAAGTATTATTGAAAGGAATATAATAAACCGCGCATCAAAAATACTGATTGAGCGACAAAATTACTGATTGAGCAGCAAAATACAGATATCGGTTAGGTTAGGTTAGAACTGTAACCACACAACGCACGAGCCGAGCGAGCGAAGCGAGCGGTGCCACGGGAGCGGCCGGCGAGTGCCAGAACCAAATCTGAATACCAAGAAGAAGAAAGTGTATATAAGTAATAACAATGCTTTTAATGAACATACAGTCGTCCGAAGTTTTAATTCGTACCACCACTTAATGAAAAAAATGTTTGCATTATCAACTGTAGAAATAAAAGCGTGACAAAAATATGATATTATTATGTTAACTTATGTTCAAAGAGAAGCTTAATACAATTTTGTTGAAGCAATCTTATAAATGAGTTTCAAACTGTATTATTCCACTTGCACACTGAACGTTGTGCTATTTTAATAACAGTTTAAGTGAAAGTTTTTTTTTATAACTTGATTCGTGCAGTGGCTGAGGTATCAGCTTGTGCATCACGGGTTGGGGGTTCGATCCCCGTGGAGTATATAGTACAATCTACAGGAAGTAGATGGATATTAAATTTGGAGCGATAATTGTTGTTTTAGTATTGATAAATAACCAATGTCTAATCGTTTTTATAAATCCGAAGAAAACATGAGATTGAATTGATACTTTTTTTGAATAAATTTTTGATGTTGCATTCCCGGCTTATTTTGAAAAACCTTAACAACACGATAACTCAAAAATGGTTCACTTTTGCATAATCCATCCAATACCCCTATTACCGGGAATACGTCAAATTACCAATAACCCTGTATACACATGTTATACAAAATTCGCTTATTATTATAGGTACGCCCGGCATTGTATAAAAGTATTATAATAGACTAAATTAAGGTAAATTTTAACTCAAAAAGGTAAATTTTAAAACATATTCGACTGTGTGCGACGACATTCAACATTGTTTCCTTAGTGTTACAACAAACATTGCTGCATACCTTACAATTTTAAGCACGCTAGCAGGGTTAAAATTTTTAAATTGTGATCCCAGTGCTTTTCATTAAAACTAGCAGTTTTATTACCTACTAACTCTAACTTTCTGACTAGTTGGTCTATCTGACTATGCTGACAGCACGGGAATTCCATTTGCTGTTAGTTTAGTAACTCCAAAACGGTTTCAATAGTCAGGAACGCGCGAGCGACACACGCGATGTTGAAAACGTCTATAGACTACGGTAACAGCTTACCATCTGACAGGGCCGTAAGCTTGTTTATAACCCGTAAGGTATAAAAAACCCCAGAGCAAGCAGTTTCATTGGATCGTAGGAGGTAGGGCATAGCGAGATTTCTCGCTGAAATTGAGCTGCCCGACTGGGGAAGTACCTCCACCTTACAGAAGACCGCAGTGAATTAACAATGTTGTCTTTCTGCGAGTGAGTAAGGTCACCAGAGCTCATTGGGGGAGTGACTATTCTGACAGCATGGGAATTCCGTTTGCTGTCAGTTCACTAGCTCCCTATTTTAAGAAACCTGAACGGTTTCTAAGGGGTTTGGCAACGCATTTGCAAGCCTCTGGTGTTGCAAATGTCGATGGGCGGCGGTCATCACTTACCATCAGGTGAGCCGCCTGTTCGTTTGCCCCCTTATCACCATATAAAAAAAAAACTTTCTATGAAATTATTGTTATTTCAGTTGATAGCAATAGGCTCGCCCCCTATACATGGGACCTAAATCATACCGTCGAAATGTGGGTGTAAATTAGTACTTCTGTGCCTTACCCTTCAGGGACGACAGGCTATATACATAGTATAATAATAATATAATGTAACCCACTAAGTTATTTTTGAAACAGCTTATACTAAAATACCTTGAATACTACATCGTATAAACGCATAGACAGATCTGTATGTCAATTAAACTTGACAAGGGATTCTGCAATAAATCCTAGAATGATTAAATGCACCTACCCTTTTTACCAGCCGAATACCGCTCCGATGTTCACACACGGAGGCCCTTGCATTTTATCCTTTAGGAGGATATAATATGTTATTGAGTCTATACAGACAAAGTCACGGTAAATATCGAGTATATTGGATAAAATAAACTTACATCCGCACATTGTCACAAAAAGCCGGCTTCTAACCAATCTCATAAACGTTATGACTTTAGGCTTTGGTAGGTAAAAACCCAGTCCCTTACTGTATTGATAGTCCTTTCTAGCGACGTGACTGAAATTGGAAATTTAAAGGGTAAAATATAATAAAATTTGTTATTAGGTACTTTCATTTCCTTAGGTATATACTGTTTATATTAGGCAGAAGGGTTTTTTATGTTATATACCCCCTGTTTGTTTTTAAAGGAAAATGCCAACCACCCATCCATGCCACAAATTGGTTCACGTGTAACACAAAGTATTTTTAACGACCAGTTTAGTTAGACCAAACTTTAGAGTTGTAATTATAAGAAAAATAAACTGTAGTGATTCTTAACTTATTAAATTTTTCTTAACCTAGGCAAATGTTTTCTTTTTTTTACGTTTTATTCAATTGATTTTTTTAAGGACGACGACGAAGACGCATTTGGAGCAGTAAAAATTTTAATAAAAAATGTAAAATTTTGTAAATACTGTATTAATAAACAGAAATCGGAAATGATAACAAGGCGCCACGCCATCTAGTTTCAAGTTGAATAGGCAATTGGGGTTTCAGTTACTAATACTACGAGTAAGTGGTTGATACACGGATGTTATATTTCTAAATACAGTTGCAAATAAAATCAACTAAAAACGTGTCAAAAGTACTTGAAAAAGTTTATTTGAAATCAAAACCTTTTGATGTGATTTGATTTGAAAATCCACTATAAGACTCGATTTCTCAACACCATCCCAATTAGTCCAGCGGTAGTCAGCGCTGCCTTCTGTTCTATGGGTCTTGGGTTCGAATCCCGGTAGGGACAAATGTTTGTGTGATGAGCATAAACATTTGTTTCCGAGTCATGGATGTATTTATGTATAATATGTATGTATTTACAAAAAAAAAAGTATATAATATGTAGTATATCAACCAATTAGTATCCGTAACACAAGCCTCGTTGCTTACCATCGAACTAGATGGCGCTGTGTCATAATGTCCAGGAATATTTATTTATTTATTTACCATGACAACAGCATATTTCAACAAATCATATGGTATACAAGGAGAGAGAAACACCGTTATAATCATTCAAATTGTAATCTCTGGCAGCACACTGTACGCGTGTAATATGTCAACGTTTCATGTAATCCTGCGTAAAATATTAGATCATGTTTTATCGCTTGGGTACAAGGTATATGATATTAGATGGCGACACCTACCTTCAAATGTATTTCTGGGTTATAAATAACCAACACACGTGTATACTTAGCCACACAAAAGAGTTTTGCGGAATATGGTCGTGTTACCATTAATTCCGTTCGAATAAATTTGAATAATACAACGTAAGAGAGAATGTTTTGTATAGTCGATTTTATGGTATATATAGAAAAACCCAATGATTGATAGCATAATGGTGTGACTAATGGAAAGTGAAAATTAATGACCCGATTTCATTTATCATCAACCCATTATTGTCCCACTGCTGGGCACGCGTCTCCTCTGATTGAGAAGGATTTCATTACCAATTTGTATTTATCATGTGCTCAAACGGTGAAGGAAAAACATCATGAGGATACGTGAATACCTGAGAGAATTTCTCGCTGCATCTGAAATGGTGGACTTTTGCCTAATCCCTGTCAAATGAGTGGACAGTAAATTGGCTGATGATCGTAAAAAAAATATGAATAAAATTAACAGGCAATAGAATCAGGCCCGTTTCAAATCTAAATGATGGAAGGGACCAGATGCAAGTTCAAACTTCGAGCTGCTACTGCGAATTCCGTAGTTTAAGTAATTTTCTTGATCTGGTAATAGGATAAAGAACCTTACGCACAATAGTCACTTTGGAAATACATGACTTTTGCTGTAGCAAGGTCAAAATAATTTTAAAAATTAACTTACCATTGCCCCTCATTGGCTGTAGTGAGGACACGATCAGAATCGGCGAATTCAGCATGATGGACAGGATCCAGACCATGGCAATCATTTTGTAGGCATGGCATTGTGTCTGCCACTTCCTGGACTTGAGGGGTCGGCAGATCGCGAAGTACCTCTCCAGAGATATCGCGACCAATGTCCAGACGTCCACAGACACGGAAACCGCTGGAAAGAAAGAGCTGTTATAGCTATGTTTATGCTATCACATCATTATCATTACGCAGGAATCGGAGCGCGTGCGATTCTGTAGTTTCTGCCTACCCCCATGGGAAAAAGGCGTGAGTGTATGTATGTATCATTATCCTTGGGCAAACATTAGTAGGACGCGGACTTGAAAGGTATGAGAGTGTTAATGACAATTATTGCATTTCGAATATTTTTATATTGGACTTTAATTACTTTACTTTAATTATCGTACCGTGTATTTAAATACTCTTTAGAATGCGCGCATCATTAGTCTGTGTGTGGTTGCCACTAAATATCTGGCTGGCTCAGACGTTGTTTTAAAAACTGAAGGTTAATAATAAATAAAATATAATGTGATTAATGGCATAGTACCTACTTCGTTTTATTGCAATTAATTTTTTTTATAGAAACTTAATAACTGAGACTACTCTACTAGACTTGTTAATCAAGTTTAGAATGTTTTTCCACATTTGCTACTAACTCCATGTTGATAATTGTATTTTCCCTAAAAATAACTAAAAGCTTTCGAATTCGTTCAATTACATTTTGTCACAGAGAATAAATGCATACAGTTCATAAATATGTATTTAATTTTCATACTGAGTGTTGTACTGACATAGCGACATAGAAAACATATTGTGTACATTATAACCAGCTTACTCTGTAATATGTACATTAATAATCCTCCCCTCGACAAAATGTTTCGACTTGAGCTGAATCACAAGGCGATAAAAATATATGTTCCGGTTTTCTTTTTACGAGTTTGTCCGTTGAAGAACGCCTAAGAATACCAAACTTCTTGTGTAAGCTGCACAATAAACTTGTGGTTAAACTCAACAAATTTCAACCTATTGTATTATGTTATATTATATATATTTTATCTTCTGTTTTTTTTTATAAAACGTTGCCCCACACTGTGATTTTCTCCTGTATCGTCGGTGCGTTTATAAACACAAATTTTACCATACACAAAATCCTAGACAAGGAATAACTATCGTGAGGGGATCGAAACCGTAACCCGTGACGCACATGCCTTAAATACATTGAATCGATTCTTATCGTAGGGTTTTTTTTACGGTGATAAGGGGAAAACGAGCAGGCGGCTCACCTGATGGTAAGTGATGACCGCCGCCCATGGATGTTTGCAACACCAGAGGCTTGCAAATGCGTTCAAAACCCCTTAGAAACCGTTCAGGTTTCTTAAAATAGGGATTTACTGAACTGACAGCAAACGGAATTCCCATGCTGTCAGAATAGTCACTCCCCCAATGAGCTCTGGTAACCTTACTCACTCGCAGAAGGGATCACGGGGATCATAAATACGATCACAACGACCTTGACAGGATTTAATGAGATCATTAAATCTCGTTAGGGTCGTGTTTAATGTGTAACGATATAATATTTAGGTATATATTGCGTGACAACAGTACCCAAAAGTTTTATTATGTTTGGTCATGTGTTTTCAGTTATCTGAGAGCCCGAGAGCCATAGATAATTAAATTTGCCGCGTTTACAAATTTAAATAAATAATAAAAAAACAACTGTTAACCTATCCCTGAAAACTTCATAAAAAAACTAATAAACCTTTGCTGGTCCTGGGAATCGAACCCAGCACCTCACGCTCACCAGATGCACATACCACTTGGCCAATGACGTAATTACATAAATACCAGGAAGTGAAACAAGTCACGAATCTAATAAGCGGGAAAATGAATATTTTTCTCAAGAACTCTATGCGTGCATTGTTTTTGTTCCGAGATGAAAATTAATGAAAACGGAACGGAATACGGAAATAATAAGTCTTAAAGTTAATGGATTGAAAAGGTTTTCGAAAAGGGTTCGTTAATACCAACCCTTTTCACTTTTCTTTTTTAAATGGAAACCATGTTATGTATACAAACATTAGTTATTACTAGTGCTTACCTTTGTAGTTATACATATGTAGTTCTACACATAAATTATTTTGGTAAGGCGTTTCTTGTACTGTTAATTTTTTCTCACAAAAATATTTTATAAGAAATATTACAATAAAGAGACTAATTAAATGTCATTGTAATAAAATAATATAAATTTTTTATAAACATATCTTTTTATGGAATTTTCTGGGGATACCTGAGAAGAAACACCACAACAAACTGAGAGAATCATAGTCTCTTTTAACGTTCGTTTGAAATTGTGGTAAAGAAATATCGTAAATAGTTCATTTTCAGGTAATGACAATTAATATGATAATTCAATTTGTATGTTTCTCTTTACCCCATTGACTGTGCCCTGTTGGGCATGGCTCTCCTCTCATTTGAGAGGGATTACGCTGTAGACCACGCTAACCTACTGCTATTATACTATTGTCGTCTTTACGGCAGAGTCTTACGGCCTTTACGTAAAATAATATTTCAAAATATAATGAGAAATAAAGGCATTTTAAAATAAAGCCACTCTTATCAAGTATTCTCATACCGTGTGTGAATTTCCCTATTTGATACATTGGAATCGATCCAGTCTAACCAGATGTGGCTGGGTATTAGCATTTTTCTCACTTTTGCTTTCACACAGACTTCTGCCACTCAATAACTGAAAGAATTGAGGACCTAAAAGCTTTTTTTTTTTATAAAATATTTCCCCACTAAGATTATCATAAAAAATAATGTACTGTGCGGGATTAAATCCTTGACATGGGTTCAGAAGCTGATTATCAGGTACTCCATCATTTATTTTTTTTAAATCGTAATGACCATTGGCTGCCATCACCTAAATTGTCAACGTCGGATAAACACGACAAAAATTCCGGAAATGTGGGCGAAATATAACTTTTTCCCCGGACTACCCTGAAAAAAGTTTTTTTGCAACTAAAATAAAATCGTTTTCAGGGAAACGTTTTTATACGTAAGTGTCCGGGTATAACCCGAACAATTATATCGATTCTGGGTTATACCCGGACACTTTCTAAATCCCGGACGCCGGACGACACCCGGACGCCCTTCAAACTAGGACAAATCCGGGGAATCTCGGACGGATGGCAGACGTAATCAGACGCTATCAAGTAGATGAATACTGAATACTCAATTGTATATAGCCCACAAATATAGGCCTCCTATTTCACTTTACAGGCGCGTAAAGGAGACAGCATTATACTTTAGGGCCACTTAAAATTGCGAAACTGTTGAATATTTTGGCTGTTATACACTCAAAATACTCACCCTGTAGAAACGGGATGAGTTTGCAGAGCACTGCACCGAATAGGAATCTTCGATATATTTGGCCGACCAATGTGAATGGCAGACAGAAGACGCCCAACAGGAAATCTGATATTGCCTGTAAGAAAAACATTTTGTTAGAACATACAACAGACTTATTTAAATCCACGGGAGGCAGCGAGAGTTTAAACACTACAAAACGACCTTATGAAAGTTCAAAATAACTCAAAGATAATTATATTGAAAATTAGTGTTATAAGATACATTTTGTTGCATGTTATTCTCAGCTATAAGTACAGGAATTTAGACATTATATTCCCTCAACTTAACTAGCACATAACTTTTATTGAAAATTACCGATTACAGAATTTTACATAATAACCTACAGATCTAAATCAACATAATTATATAAAATACATAAAATATGTATTTTATAGATGCTTGCCGGGTGCTTTTGTTTTATTTTGTGAACGAAATCAAAGAATGTGAAATAAAATGAATTGTTAAAACTTTAAAAGTAATTAGAACAATTTTTTAATAATTGGAAAACACTTAAATATTGTCGGTGCCTACAGCTTTTTCACTTAGGTACTTCTATATTTCAGAGTTTAAATTGTTTAGCGTTTGATTAATATGCCATTAATATTCACCGGCTGATATAGGTCGTTGACTTGCTGCTGTTGACTAGCTGGCAATCATAATAGCGACGAAATTGTCACAGATAAGATACTCTCATCACCAAGAAAAGCGTAGACTTAGGTACGCTAAGTTTTAACCGATATTATATATTTTCTTAGGCTCTCGATGCGAATTTAAACTTTGTACCTAAAACCTGAAGATAGATAGGTATCAAAATACGTTTCATGTACGAACCTTGGACGATTTGGATATTCACATTTAGTATTATACTAGGTAGGTATATAAAGCCTGGATTGAGTTTAAGGAAGAGTTGTTTCTTGAATTAAACTTCGTTCATTATTTGGTTCACCAATACTGACATAGTAAACAGTATGTAGTTTAATCATATCTATATTACTTCATTTGACTAGATTTGAAGTAAAAGTTCAAGTTATGTTATGTTACTTTTGAGCGTTATGAGACATTCTAGAATTATCCACCAAATATTATCCCAAGTAACATGGCGTCAGTTTAAATTTGTGGCTTCTACTGACAGACTTTCAAGCTCCAAACTTCGTGTAAACAGTTTCATACATTGTTTCAAAGCAAAATGTGCTCTTTACACTGTAATTTCAAAGTGAACTTTACTGTGCACTCACCTCACTAATGCAACTTAAGTTCTTTAGTTGTTTGAACGAACGAAAATATGTTTTTTTTTAAAGGGAAAACAGTATCTAATTTCCAACCACAGTACGCAGTTATGTTTTTTTAGGTCTCAAGCTTTTTAACTGCAGTTAAAATTTAAATGACCTAACATAAAACTCAACAACAATCTGCCTCGGACTAGGAAGCAAATCCTCAATCCTATGTACAGCAATCGCGTCCGTAGTGAGGCATTCAACTAACATTGTATAATAGTTATTTGAGTACACCGCCAAATCCATAACCCTAATGAATGATATAATAATATATGTACCTATTCTTAGAGAATTTGTCTTAGAGAATAAAAACTTGTTAGAAGTAAGAAGGATGAATGGAGTGCTGTCCTTCGTCACTTCACTATTGGCGCGGGATTAGAAGATATTCTGGGGACGCGTAACGTGTGATATAATTATTAATTCTGATTTGTTAATTCATGGCAATTATTCCTTTTGCATTTTTTTGCATTCTCTTATTAATAAATTAAATACCCTTCTGATCTATAAGAGTATGTATATTTATCTTTCTTCATTAATCACTCAATGGATTGGAAAAATAAAATATTATGAACATCCATTTATCGCGTCCGGACTGAAAAACGAATGCGGCGGAGGGACTTTCTTTGCAATATAATAAAGTGATTGATATATTATGTACTTATCGTTACACTGTAAAATATTTTCATTAAAACTAATATTATCATCATCATCAACCCATTTAATATCTCTTTGAGAAATATGAGGCTAGTCCTGGTGGACCACGCTATCCTACTGCGGGTTGGTAGACTTCACACTCCATCGAGAAAATCTATCAGCCATGTAGGTTTTCTCTCGATGTTTTCTCACTTCGAAAAAATTGTGTTCTCAAGTTTAATGGTCACACCACTAGGCTATCACAGTTTTATAATGTATAATGATATATTTTGTACATATTAAGCAATTTAATATATATGTATAGATTATGTACTCATACTACGTATCTATGTATAGGAACTCATCCTTCAAATGTGAAATCGAAACTACTTTTTTTATTTCATAAAGGTGGCAACACCAAGCATACGGCCCGTCTGATGTTAAGCGGTTACAGTAGCCTATAGACGTTTGCAATATCAAAGACATCGCTCGCGCGTTGACTACCCTGTAGAAACCGTCTAGGTCTTGGTGCAATAAGGGAATTCCGTTTGCTGTGAGTTTAGTAACTAAACTCACAGCAAACGGAATTCCCATGCTGTCAGAATAGTCACTCCCCCATCGAGCTCTGATAACCTTTCTTACTCGCAGAAATACAACTCATTCTTATTTCACTGCGGTCTTCTGTAAGATGGAGGTACTTCCCCGGTCAGGCAGCTCAATTTGAGCGAGGAATCTCACTATGCCCTACCTCTCCAGTTGAAACTTTAATATTATTATAATGTTTGTATGTTTGACGATTCGTTTAGCTCAGCGGTAGTTAACGCTGCTTGTTGTGCTATAGGTCCCGGGTTCGAATCCCGATAGGGACAAATGATTGTGTGGTGAGTATCAAATTTTTTTTGTTTCCGAGTCATGGATGTATCTATGTATTATATGTATGTATTTACAGAAAAAAAGTATATATGTAGGTAGTATATCAACCTTCTAGTTTACGTAACACAAGCCTCTTACCACGGAACTAGATGGCGCTGCGTAATAATGTCCGGAAAAAATTAACAGAATAAAAATAAAAAAGTAATATACATACCTACTTTGCACAGCTTACAACGGCTGGCCCAGTTCCCAGTAGCGTTATTAACACTCCTGTCATTGTATACCAGGGCTGCGTGGACCGACTTATACATTATGTATATACCTACGTGTTTCACTTGGGAGATATTTCCTTTTAATGTTATTGCTTTTTTAAATCCAATAGCTCCCCATTTTACTGTTACGAGGAAACGAACGCAGAATTACCCATTACGGGTCTAATGTTTCTTGTTTTTCGGAAATGGGAAATTTATTGATAACAATACATTAATGTACCTTTGTGTATTGAGGTGTTTTTTAATATGTAGAGATGAGATTTTAAAATACCTATATTACAATATTTTTCTTTCTTGTAATAATTATTCTACTAACGTTTTCACGAGTAGGAAAGTTATATAGCTTTCCGTATTGTACGGTGACCAATAACTTATTGTTAAATAAAGGAGTTATTTACTAAGTCGATATGACTTTTTATTATTATTAATTTAAGAGTTCAGCTCTTGTCGGTGGAGCATTCACCACTGTTGTCTATCTCTCCTGCTTTCTGTTTGACTTCTTGATACGACTCGATTCCCACTTTTCCTTCACTTGATCAACAAAATTTCGTCGAGGTAAGTTCCCCTTCCTCTCTTTCCTTCAATTCTACCTTCTAGTATGGTTCTAAAGAAGTCGTCGTGTCGTATCAAATGGCCAAACAATGACTTTTTATTTTAAGCAAAAACAAAATGTACGGCCAGTTCCAAAAGTGCATAGGCATTCCCGCAAAGCGATTGCTTGACGTTAAGTTTGACTTACGACCGTCTATTTTCAAGCATCATCTTAGTTGTCTAACAAGTGATTCTAGTTCATAATTTCAACGTAATATGAGTGAAAATTACCTAGCAGTAAACTGTTTACACACACATATTAGAATCAGTGAGCTGTGAGTTCGAATCTCACGCGGTAATTATAAACTTTTTGTAAGATTTTACTCGATTGGTAGTAATGAGACAGAAATATAATATTCTTTATCTCGCACGCTTTATGCACACATTTCGTCAAGTTAGTACGGTAGATCATAAAAAACAACGTAAAGATTTAGATTTGTGTGGGGTAGTCATAAATATCAGTTATACAAATATTTAACGTGATCGATGTGAACGCTGGCGTTTGGTCGCAGTTGTTAGTGTTAATGTGTAGCTTTGTTTAGTGACGTGTGGTTTAATAAATAGCAGTATCATATTTATTCTCAAAATGCAGGCAAATATAAATAGACAATGGGGCGAGAACAAATATAAATAGACCAACTATTATTGCATTGCATAAAAGTGTTCTTAAAAGAACACTAATATCTGATGAAACCGGACTGAATGTGAGTATTGTAATATTAAATAATTTTAACTTAAGCTAAACTTTTATTTGGAATGTTACCTAAGATTGTCAATCATATTATCCATTATCATGTCTGTAACTAGTGTGTAATATAATAATATATTATATATTTATTGCATTTGTAGATCAGTTTTATATATATATATATATTCTAATATATATTTATTCTATTTTGTTTTAGAGGAATAATGTTAGTTTGTGGATACGGTGAAGTCGAAGGCCGTCACTTATTACCAATGAGACACTGCGAAATTATTAGACACTTATTGCAAACCGTGCCCTCCACGCTGAGGGTTTACATCACAGAAGACCAGCTATTAAGAGGAAAGATAGAAACAAGAGCGATTACGAAACAGTTAAAAACCCATTGTATGGAGGTGTGGGAAAATATAAGGAACCGAAATATGTGCTAACATTTTAGGGTCCATGCGAAATTGTTTACTTGAAAATAATGGGGGTTATACAGAATATTAATACCTAGATGTTTTGGTTTAAATAATTAGGTGTTAATAAAAAAATTGTAATATTAACATAATTATCTGTAAAAAATTAACAATTCTAAATTGAGGTTTAGTTTCAATCCTCTTTTCGCTAAGAAAATGAACACTTAAGCTATAACCTCAATACATTTATTATGACGTTACATAAGAAATAATTTCATTAAGTGTAAATCATATATTAAACCTATAAGAAGTGTGTATTAACAATTATATCTGTGTTATTAGAATACCCTTTTTTGTTAAGGTATTATTTTCACTATGTGGGTATACAACAAAACTGTTGTGAACGGTTACAAATTAACTATTTTTATCTAAGTAGGAATGTGACGTCACAATTATCATAGAAGATTACTATTTTTTAAAATAAATAAAACAAATAAAATTGTTTGTTTTCATTCAACAAACTTTCTTATTTCCACCCCCCCAACACCAAAAAGATAAATAAAAATCATATTTAATACTAATATTTAACTTCTTAATAATAATAAGAATAATGTATTCATGCTTATTATTAAAAAATAGTATTAAGTTATTTATAATTAATACATTATAGATAAACATATAAAACAAGTTTCTGCCTAATACTAATATTTTATGATTTCAAAGAAACAAAAACATCCTCACGTTGTAAATAAGACTTGAACTCAGATAGGTATGAATTTGAATCCATTGCCTAGCGCAAGCAGCTACGAGCACATATTAAGTTTCTGCGAATTTTAGCAATGGAATGGTTAGAACACCGTGACGTGGATTATAAATGCAACAGATATATAGTGATATTTCGCGTAGTGTAACGACAGTTCATTTGTGTTTGTTATCTATGTTGAGACATAGACTCATACACGCCCACGCACACACACACTGGTTTGCTAGTTCGTACAGTTCATAGCAATGTAATCCTTAGCGTGCTTATGCACTATTGAAGTTGTCTCTATAAAAAGAAAGTAAATAAATAAACCTAATCGTTCTTTCAATTGGAAAGAATCACATTAATTTATCAACACAGCACCTTTATTATAATTATTATTACCAATTATTTTAGTTAAACATATCAAACTTCAGTGTGTTATAATATTTTTTTATCATTATACCACACTAGGACTTTCTCCTGTGGCGTAGGTTCATTTAAAATATAATTCATTTCATTCTCACACACAAACGGTGAGACAGAACAACTATCTGTAAATTACGACACATGACGCCAAGAACCATGTGCTATCCCTACGCCAACTGTGACGTCGTGTGTAGCACTTGATTTAAAAATATACTGCCAATAAGTACGCTATTTAATCCCGAACCACATTAAGTTTATCGTATTTCATTTCGTTTGCAATCGTGTAACAGACACATAAACTTTTACAACAACAGCACTTGAGAATAAACTTAGAACATAAGTGCTGTAAGAAACTTTGTTGTACGACCGTGCAACTTGAGCGAAATCGAGCTATCGCAATAGTGAACATCTTTTACGACTCTCGAAATCATACTTGGGTTTGAAGTGAACCATATTTTATTTATTTTGACTAACTGTTACGCTCAAAACTTCTTCTACGTAAACTCAAAATTAAAAGTATCTTATCTCTCAAGTAACACTAAACTATATTGCATAATGTCCTAAGTTTAGTTGAAATCATTTCGTTAGTTCTGCAGTTTATCTGGAGTAAATAACGTGACACGTATTTTTTTATATAAATATTAGTATGTCGTATTTACCATACGTATATGACATTAATCTCTCACGGGTCGCAAAGTACATAAGTACACCTCTGCTTTTTCCTGCGGGGACGACAGGCGTGATGGAATGAACCACATGAAAGCAGTCTACTCATATGTTGATAGATTTCATTAACTAGCGTTAATGAAATCTACTCTGAGTTATCAATTAGCTTTAAGTGCATAGAACCTATTTTTACGGACCAAATAGCAGGTACCTGCCACGAAGAGAATACGGCGAATCAATTTATACGACCTCACTTGACTTCATATTGTACAGCTTGTTTGTGTCTTGTTGTTAGCTTTCCAATAGCTAGAAAATTATGTTTAATTTCAGTTGGATTCTATTTTATTTACCTGTTTATTTGAGACCGTAAGTCCTGCCGTCAAAACGCCGAAATTTAATTTAAAATAAGATCTTCAACATCAACCTAATTATTGTATCACTGCTGGACCCAGCGGTCATTCCACCATGCGATAAATACGCACATAACATACGAATGCGAGAGACCTATTTATCATCTCAGTCCACTGGTCACACCACTCTAGGCTACCACAGAATTGACTTACAACTCTTTACATATTAAGATGCTTTTATTATCTTCACATCTGTATGTGAATGTATGTACGTGTATGTTTATAAGAAATTCTTTAAGCTTGATTTTCACTCCCACGAAAACATTGGCGTAAATAATAAGTTAAACAACAGTAGTTGTCGAACAACAGTAACTCTGCCTAATGTATGGCCTTAGTAAAATATCTAGTAGGTATATTAATATCAAAATTATTGAAGAGTCTAGACTATATTTTATGACCGGCCATAAAATACATAGTTTCTAAACTATACGCCAATATTACATTAGAAAATACTTTTCATAAATATTGTATGAACTGCCTAAACGCTTAAGAGGATTAAGTAAAAGAAGTGAGTAAACTTATGGTGGATTAAGTTCATCTTTATCTTATAAATCTAGTTCAAACTATATTTTAAGTGTTCAATAACAATAATTGACATCAAGGTTGTCAATTTGACAACTGTCAAACTCATTTGAATTCGTCAGAAAAGAATAACATAACATACATACACTAAAAAGAATTTTCACGAATAACCAAGAAAAAGATGTTAAAGCTTTAGCAGGAAACTTAATTGGTTTTTAATTCGCATAGAAAATTTCATAAATATGTAATTTGAATAAGAAGCAATAGGATATTGTAAAAAAAACAATCCCTCAAATTCTTTATCTAATAATTATTTACTTAGTTGAGCTTTATTAATTGACACGTTAATTCAAAGCTGCCATATTTTGGTTTAAGGTCCATCGAAATACAAAATCGTTTTGTGTTGTCACATAAACAGTCTCGATACTTTTACGTTTAAGAAACCAATATTTTTTGAGTCTGTCTTAGTATTTATTTTTCAAAAGCCAGCATTTAATAAGCTCTTGTGCCACCTATTACTACAAATATAAAAAATATTGTCTTATTCAATTTCTTTTTATTTATTTTACAATCTTGGTTGGTAGCGAAAAAGTCACAATTCAAATTCATTCTGTGTTGTGCATATTTTAACGTTTATTTATTTATTTATTTAATTACCGATCGCCAACAGTTACGTTAAATATGTAATGATAGTAATACGCTGTGTTAATATTTCATTTCACATTCATAGTAAATAAAGAAGGTATGTATGTATATCGCTAAAAATCATACCGATAATTTATGCTGACATTGAATCATATCCATACTATTTATAGAAATTGATGACCTAAAACCTATTTTATTTCATAATAGTTACTGAACCGTACTTTAATTATGGAGTTCAGACAATGCAATAAATACATAATTCTGTCGAAAAAAACACCGACATCAAATGTCAGAACTGGACCAAATGGGAATGTAATAGGACCACGTGGAAAGCACCAGCTTTAAAAAAAAGAATCATGAAAATCGGTGCACTCAGTCGAAAGTTATCAGGTAACAAACAGAAAAAATACAGTCGAATGGAGAACCTCTTCCTTTTTTGAAATCGGTTCAAAACAAGACTCATTTCTTATTTGGTTTTGAGGAAACTCAGGATGTATATTTCTCGTCCATAGTGATTAAACTAATAATGATATCATCTTAACTTATACATCATTTAAAACAAACGGAATAATTAAAATTGACTTATAAATAGCGAAGACATTGGTGGACAATATAATTTACAATCACAATACTAAAAAAAATATATTTATAAACTCACCAAGTTCAACAGATAGACGTTCGTGATCGTCCTCATTCTTCTGTTACTAGCAAGTGTTGCTATAACAAGGCAGTTGCCTGATATAGACAGTAAAAATATTAAAAAGTACGGTGGCAGTATGAAGCGCCATTCGTACGCGTTGCTAGCAACCTTGCCTGCAACGCTCGTGTTGCGCACTGCCACAAACGTCGAGATGGTAGACGTCTCTCTCATACGTAGTAAGGATGAGTTGAGTATCGTGCTTATTTCTTCCATTATAAGTACCTGTAACAAAAAAACAAAAAAACTATCATGTGTCTGTGAAGGAATAAATAGATAAAGCCAGTGTACAGTCGCCAGCAGGTCAACCCATCCAAAACTGTCAAATTTCCCCCTAACTGAACATGAACCTTATATGTTTGTTATAAAGTTGAAAATCTATCAAAGAAATTTGACAGTTAGGATGTGCTGGCCACTGTACATACCCAGTTAGCAATTACTAACTGCCTCGTTGGTCTAGTGGTTGTGAGCGACGGCCGAGGGGTCTTGGTTTCAAGTATTGTTGAGTTCTTATATGTAATTCACAGAAGCAATAGACTACATCCCTACTACATGGGACCTAAAACATACCAGCGAAATGTCAGTGTTCACTACACATTTGTACATCTCTGCTTAACCCTTTGGGGACGACAGGCGTGATGGTATGTGCTCGCTAAACATAATAATGTTTAGCGGTTATAAACGAGCCTAACGCCACTAACCACTACTAATCAAGTGATTAACAAACCAAATTACACAGTGACGTCAAAAAGCAAGTGAGCAATACTATGGAGCGATTACCTATTATGATACTAATATCAATAATAGGTAATCGCTAGTCTCTTTGTGTCCGTTTGTTACGATGGCCACTTAGCCAGGCCACAAGTTGGTTTTCCACAGATAATTCTAAAATAGAAATAGAAATAAATCTGCTGGTAAGGTACCTACTGACCCAATGCTGGTCGCGTGTCTCCTCTCATTTGAGAGACATTAGGCTATAGTCCACCACGCTAGCCTATTCCTGGTTGGCAGATGTCACACGCCAACGAGAACATCTTTCATTCAGGTTTCCTCACTTTGAGTACTTAGGTGATAAATACGATGTAAGTTTGAAAAGTCAGCGTCACACCATTACGCGATCACAGCTGAAATTACTTTTAATATGAAATGTTTTTAGGGGCGATCGACACGTATCAGACAACCAATGGGTCAAACTTTATGACGCAATTTGGACCCTACTTAATGGCACACAGTATGTTGACCTCGTACCGGCTAAAAACTACATTATACAGCCTGCCCTAACTCTATCGTTGGGGTAATAAGAATGATCAACGCATTCACCGCGAACAAGAATTTATATCGCATTTATTACGGCCTTAAATGAAATGGTATCACACTGACTTCTCACACTTTAATAAGTGTGAGAAGTCAGTGTGATACCATTTTCGTGTAGTGTCGATGTAGTGTGAGAAAATTTCAATCTTTTAGTGACAAAGGACGCAAGAATTGCACTGTTTCGAAAAGATACCATAAAATTACGTGGGTATATATTTCCGTGCACAAGCGTGTATTTTTGTATGATGCTCAAGTTTCTTTTGCAATTTGTCGATGCAGTTTCTATTTTATTATCTCTTTAGTCAGTCCATCCACATCAAAATTCATCATCATCATCAACACAATTAGATCTTAATCCACTAGCCTAGTGCGGTTTGGCAGACTTCACAACGCATCATGAGATTCTCACGCATACAGATTTTGTCTCAATGTTTTCCTTCACCGTTTGAGTATGTTTCATTCAGTCACTGCTGCGTCCATTGGCTATACTAGAATAGTTACGATACTAAAAATAAAATTCACTTTCAAAATGTCGCGTTCTTTACGGTACCCTTCGGAAAAACTATAGAGAAAAATAGAATTATATCGAACTAAGCAATAAAGTCCTAAAATAGCGTGATATCGTCCAAATAACACGTTTTCAAGGGGACTGAAGGTAAATTCAATTTAGTTACACCCTCGGAAAGCAAGTAGTAGAAACCCTTTGCATTTACTGCCTAAGTTTCATTTTCCGAAAAACCTTTTCCGTTGTTCAATAAAAAAGTTTTCTCACTATTAACATTGTCACTTTCTACCGTCCTTCCATCGCCGGTCGAACTTTTTAATGAAACCTGATTGGAGTTGTCAGACTCACTTTCGCATTTATAGTATTAGTAGGGTTGTAAAGAATAATAAGAGTATTGATTAGAAGGACAGTAAAGCCTGCAAAGTATGAAAGAAAGAATAAAATACAATTCACTATTCCTTCAGTCTACCTACTACTAATCTAAATATACATAACTCAAAGGTGACTGACTGACTGACATAGTGATCTATCAACGCACAGCCCAAATCACTGGACGGATCGGGCTGAAATTTAGCATGCAGGTAGATGTTATGACGTAGGCATCCGTTAAAAAAGGATTTTTATTAATGCTTCCCCCAAGGGGATAAAATAGGGGATGAAAGTTTGTATGAAACTTTGTCAATTTTAAACCGATCGGGCTGAGACTTTGAATGCATAAAGCTTCTATGACGTAGGTAATAGGCTTCTTAACGCGAGCGAAGCCACGGGAAAAAGCTAGTTAAATGCTAAAACTATATTAGGAGAGTAAATTCTTTCTTGAAAGGCCGGCAACGCATTTGCACGTGTTGCTCTGGTGTTGCAGATATCCATGGGCGACGGTGATCACTTACCATCAGGTGAGCCTCCTGTCCGTTTGCCCCCTTATTTCCATAAAAAAAGGAACCGCTGAGGTAGAACTGTTTTTTTTTTTCGTTTGTCATTTGAATCTTTTCTTCTGTCGTGAATACGCATAAAGCAATACTGCATAACAATTTGGTACCTGTGAAATTCACAGGTACCAAAACCATTCAGTTTTTTTTTTAAACCAAAACTTTGCGCCTCACTTTTTTGTGTTTGTAAACGCCCAGACCCGGAACAACTACCTGTAGATCACACAAATATTTGCTCCGTGCGGGGATCGAACCCGCAACCCGTGAAGCACAAGCCGATCGCTCAGCCACTGCGACAATCAGGTCGTTAATTGTGTAGCGGTAAAGTCGATTATAAGGTCACAATCTGGAGTAAAGGCAATCTTAATAACATAGGTAAAAGGATTGAATGATAAACGACATTTATTTCCCTGAATAGATCCGTTGAAGACACTTTTACAAGTCATGTATACAATTATTAATTTTTCAATTATCAATTTATATATTTTTACAATTATAAATTTAATCTAGATGGCCATCGGCATTTCCTAACTAACGTTTAGGTGACAATAGCCACGACGTAGTATGTCGTATAGTATAATAATATGTTATATAGGTAATCTTCTTATAACATATCATAACATATCAACATATATTATAATTCATATAACATAACATCTCATATATTATATGAAGATTAGAAGATTAGATTTTAGGTCATCAACCGGGCATGAATCCTGCTGCTGAGAATTTCATAGAAACACCCAATAACACATTGCTTGACCTGTTAATCGAATCCAAGTCCACTTGCTCGGCATTCGCACTTTACGACCACTAGACCTACGACTCCTGCGAGGCAGTCATTACACGTTCAGACATAATAATATATATTTCATTAAATTATAATGAACAGACCTTTAATACATCGCATAGTAAAGAATCTTTAGTAGATCATTGTCTAATTTGGTGTCTACCGCTATTTATCTAATCGATTGCGGAGTACTCCTCAAACCAAAACCGCATCATCAATATTAAACTTGTACCAGTTAATATTGACAATGCGGTGGTTTCTAAATGAAAACCAGGTAGATTGTTTGTAGTCATGTCTTTAATTTTCATTGTAACTCCTATAAATATGTATAATTTTTGTAAAAACTAATAAATGGTAGGCAATGATAAAAAAAGATTAAATAAAACTTTAATAAAATAAAATTATTTCTTAGCAGTGAAACTTCCAAGGCATGCATATTTTTTTTATGAAAAAGAAATAAAAATAATAAAACACAGTAATACGAAATTACATAATACGAAAAACGGGCTGAAGGCCCACGGTTACTTTAGCCTAATAGACGTTTGCAACATTACAGATGTCGCTCACGCGTTGCTGACCTTGTAGAAACCATTTAGGAAGGAGAGGGTTTACCTTAAAATAGGAAGTTACTAAACTGATGAAGCAATCGGAGTTCCAATGCTGTCAGAATAGTTGAATGATGAATGATTGATGAATGATTGTTTATTTCTGTAAATAGAACTTTTTAAAAACACTTTTACCAAGTCATGTAATTCTTTTTTATATCTAGTTGACATCGGCATTTCCTAACCGACGACTTCTGAGAAGAAATGCCGAAACAAACTCAGAGAATGGTCTCTTTTAAAGTCCAAACATTTTGGTTACAATATGTGAGCCTCACTATGTAGGTTAAAGTTACTCCCCTAATGTTTTCCGGTAACCATACTCACTCACAGAAACACAACTAGTGTTGTTTCACTAAGGTCTTATATAAGTCGGAGTAATCTCGTTATGCCCTACCTCTCCCAACAGAACTATTAACAGGATGTGTAAGCAAATGGCACGTTACTATTGTCTATGACAACGAGGTCCTCAGAACAAAAAATCCCATAATTCCAACTACAATCCTATGACTGTGCAAGGTTTGGTTTTATAGCTAGACTATCACAAAAAAAATCTTTTATGTAAATAGAATGTTCATTTTCTTTGTGTTCATACTTATGTAAAATACGGTATGTATTTATACTGAATGGAATTGAATCCCCAGCTTTATTCGTACAACCCGCAATAAAGTACGTTGTTTGTGATGAGTGTTTGTTATACGCTTACCATACGGATTACCATTAACCATTAAGGGTACTCTATAACCCCACATCGCTCAACAATGATATATGATAAAAGCCGATTTTGATTACATATGTACATACGCCCATCTGAAAACTCTATACATGCACGCATACAGTGAATATATTGTAGCTACCAATATTACTTACTTACGTAGGTTTTTAAGTCCCATATCATCAGCAGCACCCCATTATTACTGTCCCAGTGCTGGGCACAGGGTGTCTTCTACTATGAGAGGGATTAGGCTATGATCCACCACGCTAGTTTAGTGCAGGTTGGCAGACTTCACACACTATCAAGAAAATTTCTCTGGCATGCAGGTTTCCTCACGATGTTTTCCTTCACCGTTTTATCATGTGATAAATACGTACGTGACTTCGAAAAGTCAGTTGTGAGTGCCTCGGGATTGAACTCCAGGCCTTTAACTGCACGGTCCACTGGTCTCACCAATAGGCTGTCACATCTGACATATAATACGGAGTATTAATATATTAACCGTTATTAACGAAAATTACTTTTCGTCAGAATATCGAGTATTTACTAGAATAATCAAATAATTAACCTGCGAATTCAAACCGAAGATTTCGTGTTTACGACCTCTAGACCAATGAACGCGATAGCCTTCATTAAGAAGCCACAAAGATGTTGGCAGCATACTAAAAAGTTAGTTAGTTCTACGCCGAATTCGCTTGGAAACTACTAAAAAGGATGGAAAGCCGAAACTAGACCAAACTGCTATTAAGTTAAGGATACTTTTATCTTTTCACGCAAAAGTGACCTGGTTATGAGGATTGTTGGCGGCTTGTTAAGAGGTTTGATCCCTTAGAGAATAATATTATTTGGGCACGCCTGATGATTTTTTTGGGTTATTTCAATTCAACATTGAATACCTACAAGAGGTTATTCTATAGCAGATTTTGCCCCCAACTTTATCTGCACAGCTTTAGTAATATTTTGATATCTTATTTTTTATCAAATACGCTTAGTGCTCATACTGGCATTATATTATTATACACATACCTTATGCTTTCTGTTTCTATTGCACATAACTGTGTAAATAATAAAATGGCGGAAAACACTGTCTCCTGTGACACAAATTCTTACCTACAACAGGAGGCAGAACTTCAAAACAATGTATCACTTTTTATGTGATTAAAAATTATTATTATAAACATCCTCAATATATAATAGTCTTTTTTAAGAAATCATTGATTCTCCATACTGAGTTCACCCCCCTTTTCGCCCTCTTCAGGGATGATTTCCGGGACCCAAACTATCTTCATGATTTTTTTTTACGAACAGAAACACCCAGACTGCACTGATGAAGGTTGAACTGTCTATAAAAAAATTACCTTTGCAATAAGGACAGTAAATGCAATCGGACATAATCCTAACCTCCAAACCCTAAAGTACAACATTGATGCTGCATCCTAAACGGATATGAATAGAGTGATTTGTAACCGCATCAACGCTAAATATTGTTTACATTTTATTTTTTAGATTTATTTATTTATTTATAAATATCACTTACAACTATTTTTACAGGTAACTATAACCCAATTCAATAGCGAAGTCAACTTATTTTCTAAAACTTATTACATTATAATAATATCCTTGTGAATTCACTCAGTGTACCAGTAAAAATGTTTATTTCCTCTGCTACCAAGTTAAGAGTGCGAAGCGCTCGCGTAAGGGGCGCCTCGTTTAACAGATTCGTGCGGCCACGAGGTAGATTTTAATATCATGATCACGAATTACCTCAAAGTAACGCCTGTTTTAATTAATTGTGTACGTTAGTGTTAGGTTTCGACCCTTTAAACCGGAAGACAATAAAGTTAGCCTCATGTTTGCTCAAACATTATGCTAACCAAATTTATTTAGTGGTAGAATAATTAGTAACGCGGTAGTAGCCTAGATCTAGACCCAGTAGCTTAGTATTGAATGCGGAACAATCCGCCTTCCGTGAAGCAGACCCATAAATCAAGTCTTGAAACTTAATCAACTTAACTTAATTAAGTAACTTCTACTATAAGATATACAAAACGGATAATCTTACGAAGGGCTTAAATCAAGATACAGATAATTATATACTGAATTCAAATATATAAATAAATGTTCCTGGATATTATGACACAGCGCCGTCTAGTTCCGAGCTAAGCAACGAGGCTTGTGTTACGGATACTAGTTGGTTGATATACTGCATATATAGTTTTTTTTTGTAAATATATAAGTCAAAGTCAAAATATCATTTATTCAAAGTAGGCCAAATTTAAATGGCTCTTTTTGAACGTCGACAATAAAGACAGCCCCCAAAAACGCCCGCCGTTCACCGCTTCCTAGTGTTTTTGCTGGGAAGAAGAAGCGGCGCAACAAACTCCCCAGCACACATTTCTGTCTGTTTATTTAATAAGTGATTCTATACAATACTATAATCAGTATACAATATAGAGTGCAATCATTACCTATGGTTATGTGAGCTAGCATATACCAATCCATTTTACCAAGCCGAGATATAAAAACTACTGATATAGAAATACAGAACAACCGATGATAATATTAACACACTCTTGGCCTCCATTTCTCTGTATGTGCCCGCTCACACTTACACATCTCAACAATTACATTTTACAAAGTAGACTGCTATCTTGGACTAATCCGGCGACCATCTACTGTTATCACTAAAATAGTCACTCAAATTATAATAAGCCTTCTTAATAAGGCAATTTTTTACTTTACTTTTGAATACGTCAGTCGGTAGATCCAAGATATCAGTAGGTATTCTATTATAAATACGTATACCAACCCCCTCAAACGAATTATGTACCTTATGTAAACGGTGACTGGGGGCACACAATTTATGTTTATTCCGTGTATTAATACTATGAACGTCACTGTTTTTACAATAGGAATGTATATTTTGCCTTATATGTATTATGTTGGCATAAATATACTGCGATGCAACAGTCAAAATACCAATGTCTTTAAAACGTTCCCTAAGAGAAACTCGAGCCCCTAGCTGATATATGGAACGAATAGCTCGCTTTTGTAAAATAAAAATACTTTCTATATCAGCAGCTCTACCCCACAATAGAATTCCATAGGACATAATGCTATGAAAGTAACTAAAATAAACAAGTCGAGCAGTGTCTACGTCAGTGAATTGCCTAACCTTTCTGACCGCATAAGCAGCGGAGCTAAGTTTGCCCGCGAGGCATGACACATGTGGGCCCCATTGAAGCTTGGCATCTAGTGTAATACCTAAGAATACTGTAGAATTGACGGTCTCAAGTACTTCTTTATTGACAATTAAGTTGGGTCCTAGATTTTTCACGTTAGGCAAACTAAACTTTACACATTTTATTTATTTTATACATATTATACATAGATACATCCATGACTCGGTTAGCACAGAAGGCAGTGTTAACTATGTACCTATTATATATTTTACGGACCCTTTGTCGATGCCACACGATTCATGGATGTCTGAGAGACTACGTTTTCGTGGCTAAATAAAACAATGCAAGCGCACCCTGCCACAGATCTAACATGAAATTCAGAAAGTACTCATTTTACATGATATTAATAAGTAGGTTAAAGAGCTGCCTCGTTGGTCTTGGGTTCAATTCCCAGGTCGAGCAAAGTGTTATTGGGTTTATCTATGAAATTCTCAGTAGCAGCTCGGATTTTGGATTATTTCTTCGTTTGGCGAAACGTTTGTGTACATTAGCACACCTCCGCCTAACCTTTCTGGGACGACAGTCGTGCTGGTATGTTATGTATGTATGTACCTTCGTTACATTAAAGAAAAAGTAGGAAGAAAAAACTAATAAAGTATGGTAAACAGGAAATAGGAAAAATTAATATGAGCTAAAGGCTTGTTTATAATATAACAATAAAGTTAATTCAATTCAATGTACAAAGATCAAATTGCGGAAGTTTTCATAAAAGGTCGGGTCAGGAGCTTCCTAAATCAACGAGTATACATTAGTAGGTGATTGTGTGTTAGCCAAGGGTATGTTAAAATTGTAGCAGACGAAAATTCATCATCAACTCATTATAGTCCCACTGCCGGGCACGTATCTCCATTTTGAGAGAGATTAGGCTATAGTCCACCACGCTAGTCTACTGCGGGTTGGACTTTACATGCCATCGAGAAAATCTGTTAAGCTTGCAGGTTTCCTCACGATGTATACCTTCACTGTTTGAGCATGTGAGACAGAAATAAAAATAAAAAACGTACTTTTTCGGATTTTATCGCGGTACAGGTGTTTATATCTTTCTTTCTTTTTTTATAACATTGCCCCACACTGTCTCTCTTTATGTCTGTCTGTCTGTTACCTCTTCACGCTATAACCGCTGAACCGATTTAGATAAAATTTGAAACACCCTGTTAATAAATATAAAAAATGATTTTCAATAGAATATTATTGTTGTATTGTGAAAAATTTTAATACTTTGTGAAAGGCCACTCTATTAAGTGTTACATACTTTTTCTTCAGTTACACAATATGGTGGTACTTATTCTTATTTTGACCAAAAATATAGCAGATGATAGAATCTGAATAGATTTTAATGACTAATTTACTACTTACGTTTATAGCATTTTAAGTTTATCTCCAAAGATATAATTTATTTTTTAAGGCTTTGGTTAAGCAGTTGGGTCAATACTAACTTTTTGTTTTATAGAAAATCTAGAGTTCTTAGGAGTTTTCTCTCTCAGAAGCCTATCCAAAACCAAATCTGAACTTGAACTCTGAAATTAATTGGCTACTATTTTATAAAAACCCATATTATTTAGTATTGTAATTTCTCCAAATATATGTTGTGTAAAGTTGAGCTATATGGATTACGCCAGAATGAAAGAAAAACGTGAAATTTAAATATTAATATTAACCACTTGGATGGTTAGAAACGGAAATATCACATCAACTTACTTTCAAACTCAATCCAGCTTAACACTCGCAAAAAGTTCATTCACCAAACTTTTTCAAATCCATTTTCCACTATCACCAACTTTTTGACACTCAAAATAACTTCATAACGCATATAAAAACAGCCACTGAACTCAATCAACACTGAACATCACTCGATACACTCAATTCTACCACTTTGTGGAAAAGTTGAAAAGTTACGTGAACTTTAGTGAAAAGGGGGCAAGTGGTTCCATCGAAAGCTTTCTCGTGACTGGTGGTGAGATGAAAATACAAGGGAGAGTAGTACGCGTGCGCGAGGATAGATATGGTTTTACAAACAACTAACTGGGTGGTGTGCTACTTTTCTCCCTTATTAGTATGTACATAAGGTCCAAAATAGTCAAAAGGAAAGTTCGCTGTTTGTACCTAGTCTCAATTGAGTGCACCGTAGCTTAGAGTCTTGCCATAATTGTTTGGTGATTTCATGCTTGTAATCAGAGTTGGCAACGTGAACAACAAAAGCGACACTAAAGTGGAATTAAAACAACTACGCAATAAAGCTAGAGCTATGAGTTAAAACAAACAGCTAATGTTATTATGGAAACAAATTCAAACTAGTTTATTGAAGGAATCTTTCACACCGAACTACATCATTCTCATATTGATGTACCGAGAATTGTAAAATACATTTATTTATTTTGTAAAGTTTATTTGTTTAAAAGTTATTTATGGAGTTTTTTGTCGGCTCTTTTCCATAAGACCTACTTTTACACTAATAGCAGTATACAGAATAGCTTCCTGTGCTAGTTGCGGTAACTTTTTGTCAAATAAATCGTTCGATACACTTTTCTTCATTATTTGGGATAATGAAGAAAAGTGTATCGAACGATTTTAAAGAAATTTATTTCTCATACAAACATAAAAGTTAATTTATAATGAGATACAAAGATTTAACATTATATAAATTATTTTAAACACCTCTGGGGCTTTGCAAAAAATAGAACATGTGGGTATATGCTATGTTAATGTGGATATGTATTTCTTCAGTTTCTTCTTGAATATATTAATCTTGTCGTACTCATATTTTTTGTAAACGTCTGCTGCAACTCCTACTGGTTTCTACGGGGGATTATACACCGTTTGTAAGAAAGACATACATACCACGCGCAATGAGGTCTAGCGGTACCTTTACGTACAGTCTTTGTATGTGTGCATACCATAATGCCTATCATCCCCAAATGGTTAGCCAGAGGTGCACTAATGTTGTAAATCCATATTTTCCAGTATATTTTAAGTCCCATTTAATAGGTGGCGAGCCTATTGCCTACGTCCAGCAGTGGACGAATATGGGCTGATGATGATGATGATGATGGTGAGCCTATTGCCATGGCATGGATCCAAACCCAACAATACTTTGCTCGACCTGGGAATCGAACCCAAAATCTCTTTCTCTTCAGTCGCATGTACAGTCATTAGAACAACGACGTAGGCACAGTCTTTGTAGGCGTAAATTAATCTTATTCCTAAGAACATGCAAGAATAAAGTCTGCATTACGATACTCCTCAACGATATTCAAGCAATATAATGCCTTATTAAAAATTCTTTCGTTCTTAAAATATTTTCATTCAAGTTAATAATAATGGCTATAAATATTTCTTTTTATATATTTTTTTATTGAATTTTTCTTTCCATTGTGATATTTTTAAAGATTTTTGTAGTTATGTAATATTTTTGAACCAGATTTTGAAGTACGTATTATCAAATTCCTAGAGGATCATTTATTTTGGGCACGTGATCAGGGGGGGGATGAAACGCATGGAATCAAGATTAAGATGGAAACAAAATAACTATGGAGGGACGAGAAGACAAAAGAAAAAATAAAAGAATTGTGTAAACGATGATATGGAACAAAAGCGAGTAGGCGACAGCTCATGATGAACTAAATAAAAAAAAAACATTTGTATCTAGCTATAATTGTCGGCACGAGTCGTGAGCACAGATTTTACTAGTTAAAGCCATTTTATGCATGTACGCTTTCAGACAAATTGGTTCAGTATCGGTTTACTGTCTCTATCTATCGTGTGCAGCCTCGCCATCATCATTCCGCCAAAAAGACAGAAAATTTATGATATGCGCAAGTGAAGTTTGTGCTCATGACTCGTGCCTACTACTACTACTACTCCGTACCTATAACTATAATGAAGAGAAAGAAACGTCATCACAATTAGCTTTTATTTATCAATACTAATTTAAAAATGCGAAAGTATTTCTGTCTGTCGCCTCTTCGTGCTTAAATTGCTGGAGTGATTTAGATAAAAAAAAATTATGTCCCAATAGTCCCAGAAAAAAAAATTGGTTAGTTTTATCCCAGAATTCTTGGTTTAAGAGAGCGACTAGAAGGATGAAGGGGAGGTTTTCTATGCAAATGAAGTCATGGAAAAAAGCTAGTTTTATATTCCTTAATAGTTTCCAGTATACTTCACATGCTGTTCGGCGAGATTAACGACTTCAAAAAAAAAATACAGATTTACAAAAAAAATATAATGAGGTCTATCCTCTCAGGACCAATTATCGAAAACAAATCCAATCTTAAAAAGAAAAGTACAACTGAAATGTTGAAAATAAAAGATTCTTGCAATTTAAACTCGGTCTCTACGACTTCGAAATGAAAATGGTTATTCTATATAATTTATTACGGCAGGCATTTACCAGTCGTTCGCGTTGTTCACCCGTGAGTGAGGGAGTTCAAAAATATTTATTCCTTCTTG
Organism: Craniophora ligustri; assembly: GCA_905163465.1. Lineage (NCBI taxonomy): Eukaryota > Metazoa > Arthropoda > Insecta > Lepidoptera > Noctuidae > Craniophora > Craniophora ligustri. Next base: position 2,409,361 of record LR990960.1, on the reverse strand, counting down.
TCTTTGGGTATTCACATTTTACTCCTTCAAGTTGAAATTTCCGAAAGTACTTTTCTGAAATTTATTTGGATCATCGATGGTATTACATTTATTTAATTATACATACATACACTCACGCCTTTTTCCCATGGGGATAGGCAGAAACTACAGAATGCCACGCGCTACGGTCCCTGCATACCACTTTTGCCTTTTATTTAATAACGTAATGTCAAATACACCCGTATTCTATATTTAGTAGTATTCATTCAGTCAGGACAAACGATTTTACACAAATTACTCGCACATTAATCACACATATGTGATTTATTTTCTTTATTATAGGTAATTATGCACTATTAAAACGAGATGGCGCTGTGTCATTATTTCCAGGTATATTTATTTATTCATATTTTTACTCCTAATTCTAAATGATTAATGGTAGACAATGGGGCTTATTTAAATACCATGTTTAATCATGTAATAATGAAAAAATGTAGCATTTCTATAAAATCTTAGATAAATAGATAATAATAATAAATATCTCTGGACATTATGACACAGCGCCCTCTAGTTCCGCGGTAAGCAACGAGGCTTGTGTTACGGATACTACATATATACCTTTTTTTTGTAAATACATACACATTATACATACATATATCCAATACATCCATGACTCGGATACAAATGTTTATGTTCATCACACAAACATTTGTCCCTACCGGGATTCAAACCCGGGACCCCTAGCACAGAAGGCAGTGTTAACTACCGCTGGGTTAATCGGGTCGTCAAATATATATCTATACGATATAAAATTTTGTAGAACGTTTTACTCCCGCAATCTTATGAAAGATTTTAAGTGTAGTCACGCACACGGTGCGACGCTCACTCGACACCAATTTATCATAAAGCCTATTATAGTCTATATATATTATAGTCTACATTATATTCAATGCAACCACTGTTTACAATAGCTAGTAGCAAGACAATAATTAATTGCCTCAGATCTATCATCATCTGTAATTGAGACTGTAGGAAAATAGGCCTTAATAATCTTAATGACTTCGAAAGACTCCGACAACTACTAAAGTGCTGAACTTTCGAAGTTATATGCGCGCATTAATCTTAAACGGAATGTGAAAGGAGAAAGTAAACATTGTGAGGAAACCTACATGACTGAAAGATATTCTAGATATTGTGTGATGGTCTTATGGAGGGAAGGAGGTGGTAGTCACTCGATTGGAAAAGAAGGATCCTCCGACCAGGCGAGGTGTTGTGCCTGGCGGGCTACTGCCCAACGGTTGTTTTTTTTTTTTTTTTGAATCGCATTCATTGTTAGCTCGAGGGAGCTTTTACAATGTAACCGGACTTTTTTGGCGAAGCACCAGACAGTGCCTCCAGCCAAGGCTTAACTTAGAATTTAAGCAACAGCAGCTAAGGGCGCCCCCGAATGGGGCTCGGACCTCGGCTTAGGGCGTTGCTGAGAGGACAGCTAGGGACGGCTGGATCATGGATTTGATTATTTAGGGGCGAATTTAAAGCTACAGGCTCGGCGCGGGCCGGCTCGAGCAAGGGACGGGAGGGAACGTTTACTGGACGTCGCGACGGGCCTCGCCGGCGAGGACGATATTTAGGTAGACGTGTGTGGAGTGTGAGAGTGCTGGTCTCGGGATTTGACTCTTGGAGAAGAGTGGTTTCGTCGTCTGGATAAGAGAGGACGTGTCTGGGGCGGCGTACCGAACTGATCGCGGAGGGCCTATAGTCGGTGCACTGGACTAACAAGGGATTCGGGTGATGGGGGACGCGATCGAAGTATCGTTTCGAAGCACGTTTTAGGTACTGCTTGATGGTGGGCAGTTTTAAGTCTACATGAAGCTGCTTATTGCGCACGAACCACGGGGCATCCGTGGCCTTACGCATGAAGCGGTTCTGTATGACTTGCATACGATTTATGCTGGGACCGTCGACGTGTGCGAATACGATACTCGAGTAGGTCATGATGGGGCGGATGCACATCGAGTAGATTCTCACCTTACACCTAAGGGACAATTTACTCCGTGCATTGAGGATAGAGTGCAGACGACCGAGAGCGAAGGTGGCGCGTCCGCGCACCGACCTTATGTGCTCACGGAACGTAAGCTTCCTGTCTAGTATTACGCCCAGGTATTTGGCTTGCTTTTCCCATGGGATTTGCTTGCCGAATAGGGAAATCGGAGGAACTGGGGTGGAAAAATGATTCTCTTTCTTGCGATGAAAGAGGACAGCTGCGCTCTTGGTGGGATTCACCTCAATCCTCCATTTCCTAAACCACTCGCCGAGGGCGGTGACTGAGGATTGGAGGATTTTGGCGATGTGAACCGGACTAGTGCCGGTATAATATATAGCCGTGTCGTCGGCGAAAAGAGCTAATCGTGTTTTGCCTTTTTTAGGGATATCGCTAGTGTATAGCGTGAAGAGGAGGGGTGATAACACTGAGCCTTGAGGGACTCCGGCGCTTATCGGGTGAGGAGACGACATGGCGCCGCCTTCAATACGATAGCGAAAGCTACGGTTCATAAGAAGTCCCGAATGATAAGCACGAGACGGTCTGGCACGTTGAGGGAGTACAGCTTGTATATTAAGCCGTTGTGCCAAACTTTATCGAAAGCTTTCGCTACGTCGAAGAATAGCATGCCCGTCATACAACCGCGCTGGAATCCAGCACTGATGTGTTCGACGATGCGATGCACTTGTTGTGGGCAAGAATGTTTGGTGCGGAAACCAAACTGCTCGTCTGGGAGAAGATGATTAGATTCGGCAAAATCCTTAAGTCGGGAGTAGATAAGCCTTTCGTAGATCTTCCCAAGTACGTTGAGAAGACTAATGGGGCGATAGCTGGTAGGCTCGGAGCGGGGTTTGCCCGGTTTGTGGATACCGATGACGGTAGCGCATTTCCAGGTTTGCGGGAAGATGTTATTGCTTAATGCCGCATTGAAGATGCTGGTCATTAGCATGATGAGCTGAGCGGGGAATAGTTTGACCACCTTATTGGTGATACCATCTGATCCGGGGGCTTTCCTGGGGCGTAATTTTTTGACGATTTACTGGACTTCCTCGGGGGTGGCGGGGGGGACAGGGTCGTCGACTTGAGTTTGGGTGCCTACTGGGGTTAGTGGAGAAGGGGGTGGGAGAGCAACTCTTCGTTCGACCTCGGCGTTCACCTTGTCGAGGTGAGCCTGCTCGACCGGTTGAGTGCTGGGGGAGCATTGCGCCTCTAGACTGTCGGCTAGGCATTCGGTCTTTTCATCATCCTCAAAGGCGGGGCTTTGATTCGGACGATTTAGTGGGGGCATAGCGGACACGTGTTCGGTCTTCAGCTTCCGAGCGAGTTGCCAGAAGGCCAGGTGAGTCGGCTCCAGGTCGCTCAACATATTGTCCCAGCGAGATTCGCGTACTTCACAAATGCGTTTCTTTACAGCACGCTGTAAATTGCGCATGTGAGCACGGTTCGCCTCACAAGGAAAGTTGTCGTACGCTCTGATTGCCGCGTTCTTCTCTGTCATCAATTCACGCACGTCGTCCGGTAGTTTCCAACGGAGGTCGTCCTCCGCAGGAACCCGCCGTGAACAATCGTTCACTACGGACTGTACGTGACTGGTGAGAGAGTCGATAGCACCTATCGCGTCGGAGGCCGAAGCGATCATGTCGGGAATGGCGTCCAGGTGCGCGGAGGAGGTGGTTGACTTGAGGCGTTCCTCAAGTTTCCTCCAGTCCGTGATCACCTTTGTTGGAGCGGTTTGACCTGGGTCATCGGCGGGGGAACCTACACAGGGGCCTAAGTCTAGGATGACAGGTCGATGGTCGGAGTCTAGTTCGTGAAGCGTCTCAAGGGAGCGTAAACATAAGTTAACGTTCTTGAAGAGGGCCACGTCTAGTATTATCCGGGCGATGGTCTGGGTTGTGAGGATAGTGGGTGGGTGCCATGGGAGCTATGATGTCGAAATTGAGCAAGGTGCTCAAAGTATCTAGCTCTCTGCCTCTCGGGTTGTTAGAGTGGCAGTTCCATGCGATGTTCTTGGCGTTGAGGTCACCCGCTATGATAACGGAGTTCCCCAAGCCAAGGAGCGTTTCGAGGTCGGATCTCAAAGAAGTAGTGGTGGAGGAGGGGGGGATATAGGTGGATACCACCGTAATTGGTTGATGACCGGTCATGCCTATTCGACATATAGAGGTCTCTATATGCTGAAGTGAGGGGGGATCTATGGGGATGCAGTACAGGGATCTTCTGTAGTAAATGAGGGTGCCTCCTTTGCCAGAGTTAGTCCTGTCGTTGCGCACTATTTTGTAGTTTGCAATTCCAGGGTTCCTCTTGGAGGGCTTTAGAAATGTCTCTTGTACTAGGAATATGTCAATTTGATGGTCGCGTAGAAAGGCGGCGATCTCATCTCGTTGACCGAAAATGCCATTGGCATTGAAGAAGCCTATTTTTAGGGATCTGGGTTTAGTGCGACCTGCGTTGCTGATGTTATCCATTAGAAACGCATGTCTATGTAATGTTGGAACAGGTCTAGATGTTCCAACCCTACCATCATGACGTCAGGAGTGCCCTCTCGGGCTTTCAGCCCCTGGACTATGAGCTTGATACGCTCAATGTCTCTGACAAACGAGAAGTAGTAAAGAGAGAACGCACTAAGGGTCCTCCCGTCTGACGGGGAAATAGGGGGATACATTCCTGGGACCGGCATAGGAGCGGGCACGTAGGAGGCCATGAGAGGTTTTGGAGGAGCCCGAGCGGCTGGGGCCTGAGGGGCCGGGGCCTGAGTGGCCGAGACCAGAGGGGCCTGGGCCTGAGGGGCCAGGGCCCGGGCAGCCGGGGCCTGAGGGGCCGGGGCTGAGGTAGATGGCGGCAGAGGTGCTGGGGCCTTAGTGGGTTGGGTTTGGGGGGCAAGGGACATGAGCGCTGGGATGTTGGCAGCTGCTCTTGACGGTCTTAGAGCGGGGAACGACTGGTGATTATCCAGTGCGCTCCACGGGGAGGGCCTCTGAGGGCCGAGACGGGTGGGGAGGGCGGTAGAGGGGTATTCCCTCTGCTGTTTGGCGGTTGACCGTTTGGTCTTTTTAGACTTGGGGGCCATGGGGCAACCTCGGTAGTTAGCCGGGTGGCCTTGGGTCTTGCATAGGACGCAAGATGGGAGGTCGGTGCAGAGGTCCCTGTTCTTAGGACGTGTGCAGTCCGACGTGGCGTGATCACCAAGGCACTTCACGCAGCGGGCCTTGGCGTAACAGTTGCGAGCTGAGTGCCCGTAGAGTTGGCAGTTGTGACACTGCCCAATAGGTCCACCCTTGTGTGGGCGCTCAATATGAATGCCTACTATGTGGCAAACAGAACGGATTCTAAAGATGGCTTGGCCCTCTTTAGAGTTGGGGACGATAACGAGTACCATGTTGTATCTGGTACCGTCTCTACCCGCGTGCATGCGGTGCACGTGTGTAACTGGGATGTTCTGCTCTATGAGATCATCCTTGACGTCTTGGGTCTCGAATTCGACGGGGATTCCGCGAATTACGACTCGAAGAGGCTTTTCGTCGGGGAGGGCGACATGTATGGAATTGTACATTCCTATCTCTTAAGAGTTGGGAGAATTCCCTGTAGTCATTGGGCGTCGGTACCTGAACCTTTATGCTCTCGGCAATGACTCTCGCATAGCTGTAATTGATCCGGCGATCAATACACGCTTTGGAGATGGACACCCACAGATTTTTATCGTGGATTATCAGTGGGGGTGGAGTGGGACTTTTCTTGGGGGTGACAGCCTGGGAAGGCTGTGGGCGATGGGGGGGGGATTGCTTGCGACGACGCAGAGGCGGTAAGAGGGCGGGAGGTGGGGGGATTAGAGGAGGACGGGGAGGGGGAGGGGGACGGCGAATGAGATTCAACCGCAAGCTTAGCGGCTTTTGCGGCGGCTTTGCGCTCCTTTAGGAGACGCTTCTTACCCTTACCGACGACTGTGTAGCCGTCGGAAGAGTTGGATTCCGAAGAATCCGATTGAGTACAATCGGACTCTGATTCGGAGAATCGGGTTGTGTCCATCGGGACAGGTGGGGCTATTGTTTGCGACGCACGTGCGTAACTAACAATGGCGGAGGTTGAGGGGGTCTCTACCTGAGGTTCCGCCGACAAAAGGTCGGCGTCATAAAAGGACTGGGAATCGGATTTCCCGGAATTGTCGCCATCTGGCGATAGCGGGTAATCTATGCCCGGGACTAGCGGAGCCTCTGAGGGTTCCTCTGGGGAAAGAAGATGACCATATTTGGCCAAGATGTCGGGGTCCTTTAGGAGGACCTCCTTCAATAGACGAAGAAGATTGGAGTCGGACATGGTGAGTCCGACGATATCAAATTCACCTAACTTGATTAACTCCCCGGGTTGGATGAGCCCGGGGGTGAGTGAGGTGAGTGAACCCTCCCTGCCGGGTATAGGCAGGGAGGTGTGTGTGCCTACGGTGAGCCCTAGCTTGTCTCCCGTCGCCAGTCTTATTGTGCGAACGGGTTCCTATGCTCCAGTACAGTGGGCGCAGTGCACCCAAAGTACTAGAGAAGCTGTGGAGAGAACGGGGTTAGAGCTAGGGTCGACTAGGAGATCCCCCAAGGCCGGTGGTCCTAGCTCCTTCCAATGGTTTGCTTTGCCCTGAAGGGGCGCGGCGGGCGTATTGGGTCAACGCCCCACTCGGTTTGGTTTACACCGTTAGGTTTCCACCGAGGACCACGAAACTGTGGTTTTACCCTGAGGGGGCAAAAACGTTTTTGACAATATTAGAATCAGCCACCGCCTTGAAAAAGGCAGCTTTTGAAACTAATATTAATCTGATGTAGCCGGCGGGGCGACTACGGAGATCGCTGCGACGGAGCACAGCGCAGGGCGTTCGGGGGAGAGAGCGCAGCGCAGAGCGGCACGTCCTCTCGCAGCGAGCGTCAGCGGGCGAGTGTCCCAACGGTTGATGTTGGGTGGTTGTATATATCCTATCTCGCGTGCAAATGTCACTTGCACGATAGGATTAGTAGTTCGAATGTAGCTAGATAGATGTCACTACAGTCTATTAGCTAATCCCTCTCAAGTTATAGGAGACACTAGACAGATGATGGTACTAAAAGCTGAGTACATAAGTTACCTTTAACCATTCCCCTACTCACATAAACGTTTTTAAAGCTGTCTAGTAAAAACAAACACTATATGCAAATTACTGACTATTTGCATATTGTATATATAGAAGTAGAAGCACTAGGATTGAGTAGTGAGGTTTTGCTGCGAGAAAATGCGGGATTTGATTCAGATTACGCTCCATTAGTTTATCCAAGTCTAATGTACTACTGAATACAGCGCTTGGATAAGCGCTGTATTCTTAAACACCACTTCATTCCCAGAAAATGAAATGGTGTTTTATCAGCGAATTTGCGATGGATTACCTAACCGTTACTTTTAAGTATATAGAGTGATTTTTTAAGAGGTCTTGAATGGTCTAATCAGGAACTGTAATTGTGTTTCTACCGAATAGCTAGACGATATTTAAAAGAGCGTCGGGCCCAATTTTGATAATAAATAAATTATATTTTGTAGGATTTGTGTATTAGGTTTTGTAGGAGGTAGGGCATAGCGAGATTTCTCGCTCAAATTGAGCTGCCTGACTAGGGAAGTACCGCCTTACAGAAGACCGCAGTGAATCAATAATAGTTGTCTTTCTGCGAGTGATTAAGATTACCAGAGCTCATTTGGGGAGTGACTATTCTGACAGCATGGGAATTCCGTTTGCTGTCAGTTCAGTAACTCCCTATTTAAGAAACCTGAACGGTTTCTAAGGGGTTTTGCAACGCATTTGCAAGCCTCTGGTGTTGCAAATGTCCATGGACGGTGGTTATCACTCACCATCAGATGAGCCGCCTGCTCGTCTGCCCCTTATAACAATAAAAAAAGATGCACTGCATTATTAGATTTTTGAAAACTAATTTTCCGAACCAAAAATCGAATACGGTGATTTATTCCTACACGTTATGTTTATCGGATAGTACCGCCAATTTAACATAACATTCTATTATTACTACAGGAAAGAGCAAATTTTGAATAAAACATAGGTACATAATATGTGGAAGCTTGTAATTAGCAAATTGTACACAAGCATATCTTAATATTTAAATTTGTTATTAATCTGTAAGCTTTCTGTAAAATAAAGTATATAAATATAAGTTTTTTATGTAGGTAGGTACCTATTAAAATCTTTCCTTTTATAAAAATAATAATTAGGTATTAAAATAATAGTTGAAAATTTAATACTTAGTTCATTATTCCGAAAAATGTACGAGTAAAAAATTCAACATTACTTTGACCATTTCTTTAGTTTTCCGTATCTTCTCTCTTCCTAGAATTTGATCCTTATTAGCAAGATAATTGGATGATGGAATAAAAGTGTCTGTATTTTATTAAGAGAAAAAAATAATGGTTGGCTACAGACATTGATTTTTCACATCCAATTTTAGTTGCAGTTTTCTTAAAGTTTGGATCTACAACGTTATAATTATAACGTCAAATTTACAAACACGACGTGTAACCGCGTTATTTATAAATACGTATTTTTGCGCTCTACGTTTTGGAATGCTAAGACACCATTATAAATATAATCTTATAGCCGATATTTTGCGCCGCATCATTTTTAATTACCAAATGTCTAGCCACCAATTATTAACTTCAGGCGTCATTTTCTCTGCGTTTATGACATACACACTCCATCAATAATTGTATAGGATAGTATTCACACCGTAAACATACGTATTAAAAACCAGATCCGAGACTGTACTGAATATTATTATATCACAATTCCAGTTTAGGATTTGGCTATTTACGAATAGTTGACGCATTACATAAGCTTTATATAAGTAAAAAATACCCTTATTGTGACATATTGTTATGTAGATTATCAGGCGCTAACTAAATAGTACCCAATATAGCATAAGGTTAGTAAAAGAGTACTAATACAAATTATTATAAATAAAAATAAAACTACTTTTGACGGATTTTATAGGCATGTGTAGATTATTTCATCTCGAAGCTTCGGTTCCTTTACGGCATATAATGTCACTGGCAAACCGTACTTAAATAATTATACTGCCGTAAAATTAATAAAATAAAATATAGTTTCGTTATTCCCTTAAGTGTAAGAAATCAGTAATCTCAAAACTCAAATGATTTATTTCAATTAGACCAATATTACAGGTACTTAAGAATTGTCAAAAACTAGTTGCACGATTACAAAAGTTAGGTCTTATGGAGAAGAATAGACAAGAAAATCCATAGATACTCTTCTAGATTAAATAAAATTACATACAAATAGTATACATTATAATATTGTATTTTTAT